>CM075777.1:63791641-64090437 GCA_037974665.1 Ehretia macrophylla
AAGATTGCACATTGACAAGTAAACAGGCAGGGCACGATAAGACAAGTAATTTCACTTGAAAGGCATATAGAGTTATATGAACATTAAACGGGCAGCCATGTAACACATGTAAATCAAGCCATATAACTCATTTCGAAGTCCACGTAATCAAGTGATAAGATTATTCAACATGCAATGATCAAAACCACATTTATGGCTATAAGGCAACTATGGCCAGCCTACTAAACATATAATTCCACACAATATCCAAATGATCAACACTTAGCAAGCCTACCTAGTCATTAGGGTTTCTATTTCGTGCTTACCCGTGTGATTAAACCCTAAGTCAACTCAAAATCAATCTCAAGTCATGCATCATTTAATTCAAACATCCTCAAGTACTCAAAACAGTCCATACCACATCCCAACACCACAATTCCAAGCAATTAATACCACAAGAGAGGTTACAACAATTTTTCCAAGCATATAACTATGTGAACCCCCTCACTGCAATAGGCTGTTTTCTCACAAACATAAAGATAAGCAAAAAATCTCCAATTCCAACGAATAAGATGTAAAATTAAATCTTAAGAAGTGAACTAAAATCAGAAACAAACCTTGCATCATTTGGAGTTCAGGATCACTAGTTATAGCCGAAACAGTGAGATAGCACAAAACTGTCCAGATTTGCACACATTTCCATAATTGACGTTTTTGAGGTCCTTAGGGTCCGATTTAGCCTTGGTCCATTTCTGACAAAAATGTCCAGAACTGAAAAATATAGAAGCATACCAAATTTAATGCATTTTGGACATCATTTACTAAGTCAAATATGGTTCATTCTACAAGGTCAGTGCATCTGCTAAAACCTGCTTCATTTTTCCAGATTCCCAGATTTGGACACATTTTAAAGATTTGCTATTTTGAGGACCTTAGAGTCAAAATTAGCTTCGGCCTATTTCTGTAAAAAATGTTCAAAACTGGAAAAACTAGTCACCTACCAATTTTAATGCATTTTAAACATCATTTTCCTAGCTAAACTTACCTCGAAACAAACTGCTCAGAGAGCTGTCAACAATCCGACTTCACCTATCATCACTTTCAAGCCAAGATCTTGCCATGCATGGTTGCAAAAGCTTATGAACGAACATATAACTCAAGTACAGAAGCAAAGACATACTTTTATGAGCATGCATGTGGATTTTTGAAGGATTTTCAAAAGGTTTTAGCCCTCACCTTAGCAATCAACCAAGAAGATGCACAACAACTTGTTGAAGCACAATTTTCTTCTTCTCCTTTGCCTAGCCGAGATTCCAACTAGATTTTCTCTATTTTTCCTAGCTTAGTGACCAAGCTCTTAGTACATGCATGAGGTTAGAACAAGAAGAAAAGAAATGGAAGCCAAGAAACTTACCTAGGGCCGAAATGAAGACTCAAAGGACATGCATGTGTGATTTTTGCATCCTAGCTTGTTTGCTTGAGTTTCTTTGATTGTTGCTTGTCTTGATGCACCATGAGTTGATGAAGATGATCTAAGGGATGAAGAAACTCAGCCCAAAACCGAGATTGAGAGAGAAGAATGAGAGGGAGAGAGAGAAGATTGAGGAAGAAATGAGAGAATATGACAAAGAATGACAAAGAGTGATGTTTTGCATTGTTTCAAGCATATGGTCGGCCTTGGGCAGCCCATTTTCAGTCTTTTTGTGTCTTCAAGGAGTAATTTTAAAATGCTAGCATGGGCAATGGTTGTTTGGTCGAACAAGGAGAGGAAATTGAGGTGGTTTTGAGTAATTTTTTATGCATTGATAAGTGTTTTTGTGTCATGACTTGTCTAGAATCATTTTGAATTAAACATGCATGCAAAGAAACCACATAGTGGTCGGCCAAAGCTTCTCAATAATCTGAATTTTTGTCATGTTTTGGATGTTATTTAATTGTGTGTTGAAAGTGCAAAAAGAATAAAGAATGTCTAGCTTTTTGTGTTATTTTGTCTTCTAGTGAGTTGAATTAGGATTATAATATTGATAGTGGAGTTTGTAGGATTATTTAATAGCCTAGTGCTCCGTGTAAGATGCTTTCTTGATTAGCGTAAGGGCACGCTTTCCTAGGTCTAGGGCACGCACTACGAGGTAGGACACGAACAACGAGACAAACGCACATTTTTCAAGTAAATGAACGCAACCCTAAATGAATGCACATAATTCAATGCATGGCACATAAAATGAACACAATTCTTAAACCTAGGTCAAGGCACGCAAATCCAAATTAGGGCACACGAAACGAGGTATCGCACGCAAATTGAGGTCAGGGTACGTATATCTAGGTATCGCACGTCAGTAGGGGATTAGGGCACACCATTCTAGGTCAAGGCACGAATGACGAAACATGCATGAAAACCAAAACAGGGCACGTAGTCTAAGGTCGGTCATACAATTCTGGGTCTAAGGCAATCAAATCTAGGTAACACACGTTATTCGGGGTCGGGCCTCACATAAAGTATCTTGGCAACCCTAACCGGAGCAAAAAAAATTGAAAAGGGGGGTGCAACACGAGGACTTCCCAGGGGGTCAACCATCCTAGTACTACTCTCGCCCAAGCACGTTTAACTTCGGAGTTCTGATGGGATCCGGTGCGTTAGTGCTGGCATGATCGCACCCCTCATGTTTTGGGCACAATTCCTTTATGTGTTAATGGTTCACAGTCCCAACCTAGAGAGATGGCCGATTCAAAAGGCCCAATGGGCTTAACGACAACCCATCTTCTTCAACAACGCAGCATGCTCGCAAGACGTGATATCGACGCATTTTAGGGCCCTCTAATGTCCCGCGAGTAAGGTTGTCATCCCTTTAAAAGCTCACGACGTACGATCCGAGACGGAAAAACAGAGCAAAAGAAGAAAAGTGGCCCGAAACTGATGAAAACGTTCGATTTTGGGCTCTAAAAAGGGGAAAAGCAAGCAAGTTGGCTGCCCCCGTCGTAGAGCACTGGGAGAGCTTTGCAACGGTATGCTGTGCGCCGCGTAACTCCTTACGGATCAAAAGTTATGGGCACCGGAGCGACGGAGATCTGGTCACAAGCCCTACGCCCCCAGTTTGCGGGCCCAGCCTCCACTTGAAGCGAAGTCATCTTGCCCAAGGTGCCGTGGGATTCGATAATAGAAATGTGGTGGATAAAGTATCTTGGCTACCCTAACCGGAGCAAAAAAATTTGAAAAGGGGGGTGCAACACGAGGACTTCCAAAGGGTCACCCATCCTAGTACTACTCTCGCCCAAGCACGCATAACTTCGGAGTTCTGATGGGATCCGGTGCATTAGTGCTGGTATGATCGTACCCGTCATGTTGAGGGCACATTTCCTTTATGTGTTAACGGTTCACAGTCCCAGCCTAGAGAGATGGCCAATTCAAAAGGCCCAATGGGCTTAACGACAACCCATCTGCTTCAACAACGCAGCATCCTCGCAAGACGTGATATCGACGCAATGTAGGGCCCTCTAATGTCCTGCGAGTAGGGTTGTCCATTTAACTGCTCACGACGTACGATCCGGGATGGAAAAACAGAGCAAAAGAAGAAAAGTAGCCCGAAACTGATGAAAACGTTTGATTTTGGGTTCCAAAAAGGGGCACAGCGAGCAAGCTGGCTGCCCCCGTCGTAGAGCACTCGGAGAGCTTTATAACTGTATGCTTTGCGCGCGTAACCCCTTACGGATCAAAAGTTATGGGCACCAGAGCGACGGAGACCTGGTCACAAGTCCTACGCCCTTGGTTTGCCGGCCCAACCTCCACGTGGAGCGAAGTTGTCTTGCCCAAGGTATCGTGGGATTCGATAATAGAAATGTGGTGGATAAAGTATATTGGCTACCCTAACCGGAGCAAAAAAAATTGAAAAGGGGGGTACAACACGAGGATTTCCCACGGGGTCACCCATCCTAGTACTACTCTCGCCCATGCACGCTTAACTTCGGAGTTCTGATGGGATCCGGTGCATTAGTGCTGGTATGATCGCACCGGTCATGTTAAGGGCACAATTCCTTTGTGTTAACGGTTCACAGTCCCAGCCTAGTGTGATGGCCCATTCAAAAGGCCCAATGGGCTTAACGACAACCCATCCAATTCAACAACGTAGCATCCTCGCAAGCCATGATATCGACGCATTTTAGGGCTCTCTCATGTGCCACGAATAAAGTTTTTTTCCTTTTAACAGCTCACGACGTACGATCCTGGATGAAAAAATAGAGCAGAAGAAGAAATGTGGTCCGAAACTTATGAAAACGTTCGATTTTCGGCTCCAAAAATGGAAAAAGCGAGCAAGCTGGCTGCCCCCGTCGTAGAGCTCTCAAAGAGCTTTGCAACGGTATGCTGTGCGCCGGGTAACTCCTTACAGATCAAAAGTTATGGGTACCGGAGCGACGAAGACCTGGTTACAAGCCCTACGCCCTCAGTTTGTTGGCCCAGCCTCCACGTGAAGCGAAGTTGTCTTGCCCAAGGTACCGTGGGATTCGATAATAGAAATGTGGTGGATAAAGTATCTTGGCAACCCTAACCGGAGCAAAAAAAATTGAAAAGTGGGGTGCTACACGAGGACTTCCCAAGGGGTCACCTATCCAAGTACTACTCTCACCTAAGCACGCTTATCTTCGGAGTTCTGATGGGATCCGGTGCATTAGTGCTGGTATGATCGCACCCGTCATGTTGAGGGCACATTTCCTTTATGTGTTAACGGTTCACAGTCCCAACCTAGAGAGATGGCTCAATCAAAGGGCCCAATGGGCTTAACGACAACCCATCCTCTTCAACAACGCAGCATCCTCGCAAGACATGATATCGACGCATTGTAGGGCTCTCTAATGTCCCGCGAATAAAGTTGTCGTCCTTTTAACAGCTCACGACGTACGATCCGGGATGAAAAAATAGAGGAAAAGAAGAAATGTGGCCCAAAACTGATGAAAGCGTTCGATTTTGGGCTCCAAAAAGGGGCACAGCGAGCAAGCTGGCTGCCCCCATCGTAGAGCTCTCAGAGAGCTTTGCAACGGTATGCTGTGCGCAGCGTAACTCCTTACGGATCAAAAGTTATGGGCACCGGAGCGACAAAGACCTGGTCACAAGCCCTGCGCCCTCGATTTTTACGGGCGCAGCCTCCACGTGAAGCAAAGTTGTCTTGCCCAAGGTGCCGTGGGATTCGATAATAGAAATGTGGTGGATAAAGTATCTTGCCAACCCTAATCGGACCACAAAAAATTGAAAAGGGGGTATAACACGAGGACTTCCCAGGGGGACACCCATCCTAGTACTACTCCTGCCCAAGGACACTTAACTTCGGTGTTTTGATGGGATTCGGTGCATTAGTGCTGGCATGATCGCACCCGTCATGTTGAGGGCACTTTTCCTTTATGTGTTAATGGTTCACAGTCCCAACCTAGAGAGATGGCCCATTCAAAAGGCCCAATGGGCTTAACGACAACCCATCTGCTTCAACAACACAGCATCCTCGCAAGACATGATATCGACGAGTTGTAAGGCCCTCTAATGTCCCGCGAGTAAGGTTGTCGTGCTTTTAACAGCTCACGACGTACGATCCGGGATGGAAAAACAGAGCAAAAGAAGAAAAGTAGCCCGAAACTGATGAAAACGTTCGATTTTGGGCTCCAAAAAAAGCACAGTGAGCAAGCTGGCTGCCCTCGTCATAGAGCTCTCGGAGAGCTTTGCAACGGTATGCTTTGCGTGCGTAACTCCTTACGGATCAAAAGTTATGGGCACCGGAGCGACGGAGACTTGGTCACAAGCCCTACGCCCTCGGTTTGCGGGCGCAGCCTCCATGTGAAGCAAAGTTGTCTTGCCCATGGTGCCGTGGGATTCAATAATATAAATGTGGTGGATAAAGTATCTTGGCAACCCTAACCGGAGCAAAAAAAATTGAAAAGGGCGGTGCAACACGAGGACTTCGCAGGGGGTCACACATCCTAGTACTACTCTTGCCCAAGGACGCTAAAATTCGGAGTTCTGATTGGATCCGGTGCATTAGTGCTGGCATGATCGCACCCGTCATGTTGAGGGCACATTTCTTTTATGTGTTAACGGTTCACAGTCCCAGCTTAGAGAGATGGCCCATTCAAAAGGCCCAATGGGCTTAACGACAACCCATCATCTTCGACAACGCAGCA
This sequence comes from Ehretia macrophylla, assembly GCA_037974665.1. Lineage (NCBI taxonomy): Eukaryota > Viridiplantae > Streptophyta > Magnoliopsida > Boraginales > Ehretiaceae > Ehretia > Ehretia macrophylla. The sequence goes on from CM075777.1 coordinate 63,797,780, forward strand.
TCCTTGCAAGACTTGATATCGACGCCTTGTAAGGCCCTCTAATGTCCAGCGAATAAGGTTGTCGTCCTTTTAACAGCTCACGACGTACGATCTGGGACGGAAAAATAGAGCAAAAGAAGAAAAGTGTCCCAAAACTGATGAAAACGTTCGACTTTGGGCTCAAAAAATGGGTACAACGAGCAAGCTGGCTGCCCCCGTCGTAGAGCTCTCGGAGAGCTTTGCAACGGTATGCTGTGCGCCGCGTAACTCCTTACGGATCAAAAGTTTTGGGCACCAGAGCGTCGGAGATCTGGTCACAAGCCCTACGCCCCCGGTTTGCGGGCCCAACCTCCACGTGATGCAAAGTCATCTTGCCCAAGGTGCCGTGGGATTCAATAATAGAAATTTGGTGGATAAAGTATCGTGGCAACCCTAACCGGAGCAAAAAAATTTGAAAAGGGTGGTGCAACACGAGCACTTCCAGGGGGTTACCCATCCTAGTACTACTCTCGCCCAAGCACGCTTAACTTCGGAGTTCTGATGGGATCCGGTGCATTAGTTTGGGTATGATCGCACCCATCATGTTGAGGGCACATTTCCTTTATGTGTTAACGGTTCACAGTCCCAGCCTAGAGAGATGGCGCATTCAAAAGGCCCAATGGGCTTAACGACAACCCATCTGCTTCAACAACGCAGCATCCTCGCAAGACGTGATATCGACGCGTTGTAGGGCCCTCTAATGTCCCGCGACTAAGGTTGTCGTCCTTTTAACTTCTCACGACGTACGATCTGGGATGGAAAAACAGAGCAAAAGAAGAAAAGTAGCCCGAAACTGATGAAAACGTTTGATTTTGGGTTCCAAAAACGGGCACAACGAGCAAGCTGGCTGCCCCCATCGTAGAGCTCTCAGAGAGCTTTGCAACTGTATGCTTTGCGCGCGTAACCCCTTACGGATCAAAAGTTATGGGCACTGGAGCGACGGAGACCTGGTCACAAGTCCTATGCCCTCGGTTTGCGGGCCCAACCTCCACGTGAAGCGAACTTGTCTTGCCTAATGTGATACCCCGAACCTGGCATGTATTCAATAGCATTTGAAGTTCATTTAAATTGCATTTTATTGACCTTTCACCTTCTTTGACCAAACTAGTTGGCTTTTCATCTACATTGACCAACTAGGACAAGGTGGGAATTTTTGAAATGTTTAATAAAGGGCAAACTTGGGATTAGAAATAAAAAAAAATGCAATGTTAGGTTAGTCAAATTTTGGGTCAACTTTGGAATTAAATCTGAACCAATTGGGGAAGAGTTAGGTAGCAAATTATATATGGTTGGAAAGCTCTATGAGTCTAGTTTCTGAGGCTTCAAACCGTTCGTGAATTGGAGTTTTCTAGAAGAAGTTATGGCCATTTTCGTAAGGTCGCGCATAGCTGTTTTGGTTTAGCGGGTTGACCGAATCTTTGACATTTGACTTCTTGTCATTTTTTTTAAACAAGCAGAATGCAAACGAAAAAAATAGAGAAGAAAGGCTTGAAGCCATGAGGAAAAGAAAGAGAAAAAGAAAGTAAAAAATTTCAAAACAAATCAACAAATCTTCACTTGAGCTTGCTTAGGATCATTTCCGGGCCATTCAACGTTTTCTTTCTAGCGTCTTGGAGTGTCTAAGGTGAGGGAAGCATGTTATATGCGCATTTGAATATTTTGTGTATTAACTTTGATTTTGGGATTTATCCGTATATTGCTATTTTAATTGTTTAGAGGCTTAAAGAATGTTCCCTAGCAATTGTAGAACATGTATTTATAGCTTTGTAACATTTTCTGCGGTTAAATCTTGAGATTGTAATTTTAATTGTTAGTTGAATAGTAAACTATGAATAGTAAAACCTCATTTCGATAAAGTTGCGCTGTTATGCTTTCTGTTGATGTGAAAAGGTTCTAGGTATGCTAGAATGCCTAAATGCATGATTTGTTTAGGTTGCGTAATGGAAAAAATGAGAAAAATGCATTGGTGAAAGTCGGGGTCGTTTCGGTCAAGTTTGGAATTTTCTCGATTTGCGTGAAGGCATTGTCGAGGTACGTCATGGAAGCACTTTTGGTGCAGTTGTGACATTGGTTGGGTAATCGGTTGAGGTAGTTGTAGTTCAAACGAGCAAAAGGGGAAATCGGGGCTTTGCGTGAATTCTAGGGTATAGTAGGGTTTCGGGGTCTTTAGACGTGCCTTATAGAATGTTGGAAGTAGTAGCGTTTGGTAAGTTGGGGTCATTCTGTGTTTTTGTTGGTTTTCGTAGAGTCTTGCTTGTAGAATGTTTGTTAATGCTTATATTGCTTATAGAATGCTTATATTGCTTATAGAATGCTTATATTGCCTATAGAATACTTATTATTGCTTGATAATGTTTGTTGGTGTTGTTCTTGTTGCTTATTTGATTGATAATGCTTGATATCTTGTTTGTCACCTCTAATCTGTATTGTTGTGCTATCGTTCGTTTAGCGCCTTGTATCAAGTCTTCCATTGCATAGTGTTAGGGCGGTGTGATGGGCCTCTCTGGGTAGCCTCGGGTTGCCAGTGTTGGTTGCCCTAGCTCCGTGTCCTATTCCCTTTCTCGCTTGGGTTGCCTCCCAGGGAGATTTGGGTCGTAGAATTGATGGATACTTCCGGGGTATTCCAAACTAAAGTTATAAGGTGGTTGCGCGCTTATTGTCATCGTAGTCAACATCAAGCTCGAGATTGATGTATCGCTCGTGAAATGGTACATTGCTCGTATGAGTGAACCATAGCCTTCAGAGTGTGGTATAGCTTTGAATGGTTGTGTTAATGCTTTCAGTAATTGCTCATTGTATTGATTGTTTATATTGAATGCTTACTTATCAGATATATCGCTTAACTGTCTTATGTGCATTGCACGAATTTCTTTCTCTCCAATTCGATATCTGTCTCGCCCTCACTGAGTATACGTGTTGTGTATACTCACTCCTCACCACCACATTTCAGGAAATGCCATGTTAGCTGGAAAGTTCGTGATTTCGTGAAAGTTCGTGCTTGAAGAGTTGTCTTGCGTGCCTTTGTGACTTGAGTTGTCGAAGTTGTAAATATGTATGCTTTTATGGATTGTATGTATTTAATGTCAAAAAGGATGTAATTTGAGTTTTATTAGATTATTGAACTGGTTTGATAAGTTAGATTATGTATCTAGTTAATGTAGCTTAACTCCAATGCATGTTTGTATTGTCCAAAAGAAAGCGGTAGAAGATATGATAGTCTAACTCATGCAATAGGTTGGTGTAGTTTAATTGCTAAGCATGAATGTATATTTGCTTGTGGTTGCTTGTTGTAAACTCAAGGCTCGGATGGCCTTGAGGTGGTTGAATGTTTGGACATGGTATTGGTCCACTTATATGTTGTCGTAGGTTTGCTTTTCGCCTAGAAACAGGGGAGACTCCGTCCGTTTTTCAAGAAAATTATGCCCGGGTTTGGATTTGGGTTGTGATTAGATCGATTGAAAGAGATCCCGGTCTCGAGAGGGATCGGGGTGTTACACCTAAGGTGCCTAGGGATTCGATAATAGAAATGTGGTGGATAAAGTATCTTGGCTACCCTAACCGGAGCAAAAAAAAATTGAAAAGGGGGGTGCAACACGAGGACTTCCCAGGGGGTCACCCATCCTAGTACTACTCTCACCCATGCACACTTAACTTCGGAGTTCTGATAGGATCCGGTGCATTAGTGCTGGTATGATCGCACCCGTCATGTTGAGGGCACAATTCCTTTGTGTTAACGGTTCACAGTCCCAGCCTAGAGTGATGGCCCATTCAAAAGGCCCAATGGGCTTAACGACAACCCATCCAATTCAACAACATAGCATCCTCGCAAGACACGATATCGATGCATTTTTGGGCTCTCTAATGTCCCGCGAATAAAGTTGTCGTCCTTTTAACAGCTCACGACGTACGATCCAGGACGAAAAAACATAGCAAAATAAGAAATGTCGCCCGAAACTGATGAAAACATTCGATTTTGGGCTCCAAAAATGGGCACAACGAGCAAGCTGGCTGCCCCCCTCATAGAGCTCTCGGAGAGCTTTGCAACGGTATGTTGTGCGCCGCGTAACTCCTTACGGATCCAAAGTTATGGGCACCGGAGCGACGAAGACCTGGTCACAAGCCCTACGCCCTCGGTTTGCGGGCGCAGCCTCCACGTGAAGCAAAGTTGTCTAGCCCATGGTGCCGTGGGATTCGATAATAGAAATTTGGTGGATAAAGTATCTTGGCAACCATAACCGGAAAAAAAAAATTTGAAAAGGGGGGTGCAACACGAGGACTTCCCAGGGGGTCACCCATCCTAGTACTACTCTTGCCCAAGGACGGTTAACTTTGGTGTTCTGATGGGATCCGATGCATTAGTACTGGCATGATCGCACCCGTCATGTTGAGGGCACAATTCCTTTATGTGTTAAAGGTTCACAGTCCCAGCCTAGAGAGATGGCCCATTCAAATGGCCCAATGGGCTTAATGACAACCCATCCGCTTCAACAACGCAGCATCCTCGCAAGACGTGATATCGACATGTTGTAGGCCCCTCTAATGTCCTGCGAATAAGGTTGTCGTCCTTTTAACAGCTCACGAAGTACGATCCGGGACGGAAAAGTAGAGCAAAAGAAGAAAAGTGTCCCGAAACTGATGAAAACGTTCGATTTTGGGCTCCAAAAATGTGTATAGCGAGCAAGCTGGCTGCCCTCGTCGTAGAGCTCTCGGAGAGCTTTGCAACGGTATGCTATGAGGCTACGTAACTTCTTACGGATCAAAAGTTATGGGCACCGGAGCGACGGATACCTGGTCACAAGCACTACGCCCTCGGTTTGCGGGCCCAACCTCCACGTGAAGCGAAGTTGTCTTGCCCAAGGTGCCGTGGGATTCGATAATAGAAATGTGGTGGATAAAGTATCTCGGCAACCCTAACTGGAGCAAAAAAAATTGAAAAGGGGGGTGCAACACGAGGACTTCCCCCGGGGTCAACCATCCTAGTACTACTCTCGCCCAAGCACGCTTAACTTCGGACTTCAGATGGGATCCGGTGCATTATTGCAGGCATGATCGCACCTGTCATGTTTTGGGCACAATTCCTTTATGTGTTAATGGTTCACAGTCCTAGCCTAGAGAGGTGGCCCATTCAAAAGGCCCAATGGGCTTAACGACAACCCATCTGCTTCAACAACGCAGCATCCTTGCAAGACGTGATATCGACGGGTTGTAGGGCCCTCTAATGTCCCGTGAGTAAGGTTGTCGTCCTTTTAACAGCTCACGACCTACGATCCTGGATGGAAAAACAGAGCAAAAGATGAAAAGTGGCCCGAAACTGATGAAAACGTTCGATTTTGGGCTCCAAAAAAGGCACAGCGAGCAAGCTGGCTGTCCTCGTCGTAGAGCTCTCGGAGAGCTTTGTAACGGTATGCTTTGCGCGCGTAACTCCTTACGGATCAAAAGTTATGGGCACCGGAGCGACGGAGACCTGGTCAAAAGCCCTATGCCCTCGGTTTTGCGGGCGCAACCTCCACGTGAAACAAAGTTGTCTTGCCCAAGGTGCCGTGGGATTCGATAATAGAAATGTGGTGGATAAAGTATCTTGGCAAGCCTAACCGGAGCAAAAAAAATTGAAAAGGGGGGTGCAACACGAGGACTTCCCAGGGGGTCACCCATCCTAGTACTACTCTTGCCCAAGGACACATAACTTCGGAGTTCTGATTGGATCCGGTGCATTAGTGCTGGCATGATCCCACCCGTCACGTTGAGGGCAAATTTCCTTTATGTGTTAACGGTTCACAGTCCCAGCCTAGAGAGATGGCCCAATGGGCTTAACAACAACCCATCCGCTTCAACAACGTAGCATCATCACAAGACGTGATATCAATGAGTTGTAGGACCCTCTAATGTCCCGCGAATAAGGTTGTCGTCCTTTTAACAGCTCACGAATACGATTAGGGATGGAAAAATAGAGCAAAAGAAGAAAAGTGTCCCGAAACTGATGAAAACGTTCGATTTTGGGCTCCAAAATTGGGTACAGCGAGCAAGCTGGCTGCCCCCGTCGTAGAGCTCTCGGAGAGCTTTGCAACGGTATGCTGTGAGGCCGCGTAACTTCTTGCGGATCAAAAATTATGGGCACCGGAGCAACGGAGACCTGGTCACAAGCCCTACGCCCTCGGTTTGCGGGCCCAGCCTCCACGTGAAGTGAAGTTGTCTTGCCCAAGGTGCCGTCGGATTCGAAAATAGAAATGTGGTGGATAAAGTATCTTGGCAACCCTAACTGTAGCAAAAAAAAATTGAAAAGGGGGGTGCAACACGAGGACTTCCCCGGGGGTCAACCATCCTAGTACTACTCTCGCCCAAGCACGCTTAACTTCGGAGTTCAGATGGGATCCGGTGCATTAGTGCTGGCAATATCGCACCCGTCATGTTTTGGGCACAATTCCTTTATGTGTTAATGGTTCATAGTCCCAACCTAGAGAGATGGCCCATTCATAAGGCCCAATGGGCTTAACGACAACCCATCTGCTTCAACAACGCAGCATCCTTGCAAGACGTGATATCGACGGGTTGTAGGGCCCTCTAATGTCCCACGAGTAAGGTTGTCGTCCTTTTAACAGCTCACGACGTACGATCCGGGATGGAAAAACAGAGCAAATGAAGAAAAGTGGCCCGAAACTGATGAAAACGTTCGATTTTGGGCTCCAAAAAAGGCATAGCGAGCAAGCTGGCAGTCCTCGTCGTAGAGCTCTAGGAGAGCTTTGCAACGGTATGCTTTGCGCGCGTAACTCCTTACGGATCAAAAGTTATGGGCACCGGAGCGACGGAGACCTGGTCACAAGCCCTACGCCCTCGGTTTGCTGGCGCTGCCTCCACGTGAAGCAAAGTTGGCTTGCCCAAGGTGCCATGGGATTCGATAATAGAAATGTGGTGGATAAAGTATCTTGGCAACCCTAACCAGAGCAAAAAAAATTTGAAAAGGGGAGTGCAACACGAGGACTTCCCAGGAGGTCACCCATCCTAGTACTACTCTTGCCCAAGGACACTTAACTTCGGAGTTCTGATTGGATCCGGTGCATTAGTGATGGCATGATCGCACCAGTCATGTTGAGGGCACATTTCCTTTATGTGTTAACGGTTCACAGTCCCAGCCTAGAGAGATGGCCTATTCAAAAGGCCCAATGGGCTTAACGACAACCCATCCGCTTCAACAACGCAGCATCCTCGCAAGACTTGATATCGACGCATTGTAGGGCCCTCTAATGTCCCGCGAATAAGGTTGTCATCCTTTTAACAGCTCATGACGTACGATCCGGGACCCAAAAAATAGATCAAAAGTAGAAAAGTATCCCGAAACTAACGAAAACGCTCGATTTTGGGCTCTAAAAATGGGTGCAGCGAGCAAACTGGCTACCCCCATCGTAGAGCTCTCGGAGAGCTTTGCAACGGTACGCTGTGCGCCGCGTAACTCCTTACGGATCAAAAGTTATGGGCACCAGAGCGACGGAGATCTGGTCACAAGCCCTACACCCCCGGTTTGCGGGCCCAGCCTCCACGTGAAGCGAAGTCATCTTGCCCAAGGTGCCATGAGATTCAATAATAAAAATGTGGTGGATAAAGTATCTTGGCAACCCTAACCGGAGCAAAAAAATTTGAAAAAGGGGCAGCAACACGAGGACTTTCAAGGGGTCACCCATCCTAGTACTACTCTCGCCCAAGCACGCTTAACTTCGGAGTTCTAATGGGATCCGGTGCATTAGTGCTGGTATGATCGCACCTGTCATGTTGAGGGCACATTTCTTTTATGTGTTAACGGTTCACAGTCCCAGCCTAGAGAGATGGCCCATTCAAAAGGCCCAATGGGCTTAACGACAACCCATCTGCTTCAACAACACAGCATCCTCGCAAGACGTGATATCGACGCGTTGTAGGGCCCTTTAATGTCCCGCGAGTAAGGTTGTCGTCCTTTTAACTGCTCACGACGTACGATCCGGGATGGAAAAACAGAGCAAAAGAAGAAAAGTAGCCCGAAACTGATGAAAACGTTTGATTTTGGGTTCCAAAAACGGGCACAGCGAGCAAGCTTGCTGCCCCCGTCGCAGAGCTCTCAGAGAGCTTTGCAACTGTATGCTTTGCGAGCGTAACCCTTACGGATCAAAACTTATGGGCACCGGAGCGACGGAGACCTGGTCACAAGTCCTACGCCCTTGGTTTGCGGGCCCAACCTCCACATGAAGTGAAGTTGTCTTGCCTACTGTGATACCCCGAACCTGGCATGTATTCAATAGCATTTAAAGTTCATTTAAATTGCATTTATTGACCTTTCAGCTTCTTTGACCAAACTAGTTGACTTTTCATTTACATTGACCAACTAGGACAAGATGGGAATTTTTGAAATGTTTAATAAAGGGTAAACTTGGGATTAGAAATTAAAAAAAAATGCAATGTTAAGTTAGTCAAATTTTGGGTCAACTTTGAAATTAAATCTGAACCAATTGGGGAAGATTTAGGTAGCAAATTATATATGGTTGGAAAGCTCTATGAGTCTAGTTTCTGAGGCTTCAAACCATTCGTGAATTGGAGTTTTCTAGAAGAAGTTATGGCCGTTTTCGTAAGGTCGCGCATAGCTATTTTGGTGTAGCGGGTTGACCGAATCTTTGACCTTTGACTTCTTATCATTTTTTTTTAAATAAGCAGAATGCAAACGAAAAAAACAGAGAAGAAAGGCTTGAAGCCATGAGGAAAAGAAAGAGAAAAAGAAAGAAAAAAATTTCAAAACAAATCAACAAATCTTCACTTGATCTTGCTTAGGATCATTTCTGGGCCATTCAACGTTGTCTTTCTAGCTTCTAGCAGTGTCTAAGGTGAGGGAAACACGTTATTTGCGCATTTGAATATTTTGTGTATTGACTTTGATTTTTGGGATTTATCCGTATATTGCTATTTTAATCGTTTAGATGCTTAAAGAATGTTCCCTAGCAATTGTAGAACATGTATTTATAGCTTTGTAACATTTTATGCGGTTAAATCTTGAGATTGTAATTTTAATTGTTAGTTGAATAGTAAACAATGAATAGTAAAACCTCGTTTCGATAAAGTTGCGCTGTTATGCTTTTTGTTGATGTGAAAAGGTGCTAGGTATGCTAGAATGCCTAAATGCGTGGTTTGTTTAGGTTGCGTAATGGAAAAAATGAGAAAAATGGATTGGTGAAAGTCGGGGTCGTTTCGGTCAAGTTTGGAATTTTCTCGATTTGCGTGAAGGCATTGTTGAGGTACGTCATGGAAGCACTTTTGGTGCAGTTGTGACATTGGTTGGGTAATCGGTTGAGGTAGTTGTAGTTCAAACGAGCAAAGGTGGAAATCGGGGCTTTGCGTGAATTCTAGGGTATAGTAGGGTTTCGGGGTCTGTAGACGTGCCTTATAGTGACCTAGGAGGATTGGTGAAGTCGGTTTCCAAAACTCGTGACTCATTTGGAAGTAGTAGCGTTTGGTAAGTTGGGGTCATTATGTATTTTTGTTGGTTTTCGTTGAGTCTTGCTTGTATAATGTTTGTTCGTGTTGTTCTTGTTGCTTATTTGATTGATAATCCTTGATATCTTGTTTGTCGCCTCTAATCTGTATTGTTGTGCTATCGCTCGTTTATCGCCTTGTATCGAGTCTTGCATTGCATAGTGTCAGGGCGGTGTGATGGGCCTCTCTGGGTAGCCTCGGGTTGCAGTTGTTGGTTGCCCTAGCTCCGTGTGCTATTCCCTATCTCGCTTGGGTTGCCTCCCAGGGAGATTTAGGTCGTAGAATTGATGGATACTTCCGGGGTATTCCAAACTGAAGTTATAAGGTGGTTGCGCGCTTTTTGTCATCGTTGTCAACATCAAGCTCGAGATTGATGTATCGCTCGTGAAATGGTACATTGCTCGTACGAGTGGACCATAGCCTTCAGAGTGTGGTATAGCTTTGAATGGTTGTGTTAATGCTTTCAGTAATTGCTTATTGTATTGATTATTTATATTGAATGCTTACTTATCAGATATATCGCTTAACTGTCTTATGTACATTGCACGAATTTCTTTCTCTCCAATTCGATATATGTCTCGCCTTCACTGAGTATACATGTTGTGTATACTCACTCCTCACCACCACATTTTAGGAAATGCCATGTTTGCTGGAAAGTTTGTGATTTCGTGAAAGTTCGTGCTTGAAGAGTTGTCTTGCGTGCCTTTGTTACTTGAGTTGTCGAAGTTGTAAAGATGTATGCTTTTATGGATTGTTTGTATTTAATGTCAAAAAGGATGTAATTTGAGTTTATTAGATTATTGAAGTAGTTTGATAAGTTAGATTATGTATCTAGTTAATGTAGCTTAACTCCAATGCATGTTTGTATTGTCGAAAAGAAAGAGAAAGTAAGATATGATAGTCTAACTCATGCAATAGGTTGGTGTAGTTTAATTGCTAAGCATGAATGTATATTTGCTTGTGATTGCTTGTTGTGAGCTCAAGGCTCGGATGGCCTTGAGGTGGTTGAATGTTTGGACATGGTATTAGTCCACTTATATGATGTCGCAAGTTTTCTTTTCGCCAAGAAACAGGGGAGACTCCGTCCGTTTTTTTCCTGAAAATTATGCCTGGGTTTGGATTTAGGTTGTGATTAGATCGATTGAAAGAACTCCCGGTCTCGAAAGGGATCGGGGTGTTACACCTAAGGTGCCGTGGGATTCGATAATAGAAATGTGGTGGATAAAGTATCTTGGCTACCCTAACCGTAGCAAAAAAAATTGAAAAGGGGGGTGCAACACGAGGACTTCCCAGGGGGTCACCCATCCTAGTACTACTCTCGCCCATGCATGCTTAACTTCGGAGTTATGATGGGATCAGGTGCATTAGTGCTGGTATGATCGCACCCGTCATGTTGTGGGCACAATTCCTTTGTGTTAACGGTTCACAGTCCCAGCCTAGATTGATGGCCCATTCAAAAGTCCCAATGGGCTTAACGACAACCCATCCAATTCAACAACGTAGCATCCTCGCAAGACATGATATCAACGTATTTAGGGGCTCTCTAATGTCCCGCGAATAAAGTTGTCGTCCTTTTAACAGCTCACGACGTATGATCCAGGATGGAAAAACATAGCAAAAGAAGAAACGTGGCCTGAAACTGATGAAAACGTTCGATTTTGGGCTCCAAAAATGGAAAAAGCGAGCAAGCTGGCTGCCCCCATCATAGAGCTCCCGGAGAGCTTTGCAACGGTATGCTGTGCGCCGGGTAACTCCTTACGGATCAAAAGTTATGGGCACCGGAGCGACGAAGACCTGGTCACAAGCCCTACGCCCTCAGTTTGCTGGCCCAGCCTCCACATGAAGCGAAGTTGTGTTCCCCAAGGTGCCGTGGGATTCGATAATAGAAATGTGGTGGATAAAATATCTTGGCAACCCTAACCGGAGCAAAAAAAATTGAAAAGGGGGGTGCAACACGAGGACTTCCCAGGGGGTCACCCATCCTAGTACTACTCTCGCCCAAGCACGCTTATCTTCGGAGTTCTGATGGGATCCGGTGCATTAGTGCTGGTATGATCGCACCCGTCATGTAGATTGCACATTTCCTTTATGTGTTAACGGTTCACAGTCCCAGCCTAGAGAGATGGCCCATTCAAAGGGCCCAATGGGCTTAACGATAACCCATACGCTTCAACAACGCAGCATCCTCGCAAGACGTGATATCGACGCATTGTAAGGCTCTCTAATGTGCCGCGAATAAAGTTGTTGTCCTTTTAACAGCTCACGACGTACGATCCGGGACGAAAAAACAGAGCAAATGAAGAAATGTGGCCCAAAACTGATGAAAACGTTCGATTTTGGGCTCCAAAAACGGGCACAGCTAGCAAGCTAGCTGCCGCCATCGTAGAGCTCTCAGAGAGCTTCACAACGGTATGCTGTGTGCCGCGTAACTCCTTATGGATCAAAAGTTATGGGCACCGGTGCGACGAAGACCTGATCACAAGCCCTACGCCCTCCGTTTGCGGGTGTAGCCTCCACGTGAAGCAAAGTTGTCTTGCCCAAGGTGCCGTGGGATTCGATAATAGAAATGTGGTGGATAAAGTATCTTGGCAAGCCTAACCGGAGCAAAAATAATTGAAAAGGGTGGTGCAACACGAGGACTTCTCAGGGGGTCACCCATCCTAGTACTACTCTTGCCCAAGGACGCTTAACTTCGGAGTTCTGATGGGATCCGGTGCATTAGTGCTGGCATGATCGCACCCGTCATGTTGAGGGCCCATTTCCTTTATGTGTTAACGGTTCACAGTCCCAGCCTATAGAGATGGCCCATTCAAAAGGCCCAATGGGCTTAACGACAACCCATCCGCTTCAATAACGCAGCATCCTCGCAGGACGTGATATCGACGCATTGTAGGGCCCTCTAATGTTCCGCAAATAAGGTTGTCGTCCTTTTAACAGCTCACGACATACGATCCGGGAGGGAAAAATAGAGAAAAAGAAGAAAAGTATCCCGAAACTGATGAAAACGTTCGATTTTGGGCTCCAATAATGGGTACAGCGAGCAAGCTAGCTGCCCCCGTCGTAGAGTACTCAGAGAGCTTTGCAACGGTATGCTGTGAGGCCGCGTAACTTCCTACGGATCAAATGTTATAGGCACCGGAACGACGGAGACCTGGTCACAAGCCCTACGCCCTTGGTTTGCGGGCCCAGCCTCCACGTGAAGCGAAGTTGTCTTGCCCAAGGTTCCGTGGGATTCGATAATAGAAATGTGGTGGATAAAGTATCTTGGCAACCCTAACCGGAGCACAAAAAATTGAAAAGGGGGGTGCAACACGTGGACTTCCCCGGGGGTCAACCATCCTTTTACTACTCTCGCCCAAGCACGCTTAACTTTGGAGATCAGATGGGATCCGGTGCGTTAGTGCTGGCATGATCGCACTCGTCATGTTTTGGGCACAATTCCTTTATGTGTTAATGGTTCATAGTCCCAGCCTAGAGAGATGGCCCATTCAAAAGGCCCAATGGGCTTAACTACAACCCATCTGCTTCAACAACGCAGCATCCTCGCAAGACGTGATATCGACGGGTTGTAGGGCCCTCTAATGTCCCGCGAGTAAGGTTGTCGTCCTTTTAACAGCTCACGACGTACGATCCAGGACGGAAAAACATAGCAAAAGAAGAAAAGTTGCCCGAAACTGATGAAAACGTTCGATTTTGAACTCCAAAAAAGGAACAGCGAGCAAGCTGACTGCCCCTATCGTAGAGCTCTCGGCGAGGTTTGCAACGGTATGCTTTGCGCGCGTAACTCCTTACGGATCAAAATTTATGGACACCGGAATGACGGAGACCTGGTCACAAGCCCTACGCCCTTGGTTTGCAGGCGCTGCTGCCACGTGAAGCAAAGTAGGCTTGCCCAAGGTGCCGTGGGATTTGATAATAGAAATGTGGTGGATAAAGTATCTTGGCAACCCTAACCGGAGCAAAAAAATTTGAAAAGGGGAGTGCAACACGAGGACTTCCCAGGGGGTCACCCATCCTAGTACTACTCTTGCCCAAGGACACTTAACTTCGGAGTTCTGATTGGATCCGGTGCATTAGTGCTGGCATGATCGCACCAGTCATGTTGAGGGCACATTTCCTTTATGTGTTAACGGTTCACAGTCCCAGCCTAGAGAGATGGCCTATTCAAAAGGCCCAATGGGCTTAACGACAACCCATCCGCTTCAACAACGCAGCATCCTCGCAAGACTTGATATCGACGCATTGTAGGGCCCTCTAATGTCCCGCGAATAAGGTTGTCGTCCTTTTAACAGCTCATGACGTACGATCTGGGACCCAAAAATAGAGCAAAAGAAGAAAAGTGTCCCGAAACTAACGAAAACGTTCGATTTTGGGCTCCAAAAATGGGTACAGCGAGCAAACTGGCTACCCCCATCGTAGAGCTCTCGGAGGGCTTTGCAACGGTACACTGTGCGCCGCGTAACTCCTTACGGATCAAAAGTTATGGGCACCAGAGCGACGGAGATCTGGTCACAAGCCCTACACCCCCGGTTTGCGGGCCCAGCCTCCACGTGAAGCGAAGCCATCTTGCCCAAGGTGCCGTGAGATTCAATAATAGAAATGTGGTGGATAAAGTATCTTGGCAACCCTAACCGGAGCAAAAAAATTTGAAAAAGGGGCTGCAACACGAGGACTTTCAAGGGGTCACCCATCCTAGTACTACTCTCGCCCAAGCACGCTTAACTTCGGAGTTCTAATGGGATCCGGTGCATTAGTGCTGGTATGATCGCACCCGTCATGTTCAGGGCACATTTTCTTTATGTGTTAACGGTTCACAGTCCCGGCCTAGAGAGATGGCCCATTCAAAAGGCCCAATGGGCTTAACGACAACCCATCTGCTTCAACAACATAGCATCCTCGCAAGACGTGATATCGACGCGTTGTAGGGCCCTTTAATGTCCCGCGAGTAAGGTTGTCGTCCTTTTAACTGCTCACGACGTACGATCCGGGATGGAAAAACAGAGCAAAAGAAGAAAAGTAGCCCGAAACTGATGAAAACATTTGATTTTGGGTTCCAAAAATGGGCACAGCGAGCAAGCTTGCTGCCCCCATCGTAGAGCTCTCAGAGAGCTTTGCAACTGTATGCTTTGCGAGCGTAACCCCTTACGGATCAAAAGTTATGGGCACCGGAGCGATGGAGACCTGGTCACAAGTCCTACGCCCTTGGTTTGCGGGCCCAACGTCCACATGAAGCGAAGTTGTCTTGCCTAATGTGATACCCCGAACCTGGCATGTATTCAATAGCATTTAAAGTTCATTTAAATTGCATTTTATTGACCTTTCAGCTTCTTTGACCAAACTAGTTGACTTTTCATCTACATTGACCAACTAGGACAAGGTGGGAATTTTTGAAATGTTTAATAAAGGGCAAACTTGGGATTAGAAATAAAAATAAATGCAATGTTAAGTTAGTCAAATTTTGGGTCAACTTTGGAATTAAATCTGAACCAATTGGGGAAGATTTAAGTAGAAAATTATATATGGTTGGAAAGCTCTATGAGTCTAGTTTCTGAGGCTTCAAACCATTCGTGAATTGGAGTTTTCTAGAAGAAGTTATGGCCGTTTTCGTAAGGTCGCGCATAGCTATTTTGGTTTAGCGGGTTGACCGAATCTTTGACCTTTGACTTCTTGTCATTTTTTTTAAATAAGCAGAATGCAAACGAAAAAAATAGAGAAGAAAGGCTTGAAGCCATGAGGAAAAGAAAGAGAAAAAGAAAGAAAAAAATTTCAAAACAAATCAACAAATCTTCACTTGAGCTTGCTTAGGATCATTTCCGGGCCATTCAACGTTGTCTTTCTAGCTTCTAGGAGTGTCTAAGGTGAGGGAAACACGTTATTTGCGCATTTGAATATTTTGTGTATTGACTTTGATTTTTGGGATTTATCCGTATATTGCTATTTTAATCGTTTAGAGGCTTAAAGAATGTTCCCTAGCAATTGTAGAACATGTATTTATAGCTTTGTAACATTTTCTGCGGTTAAATCTTGAGATTGTAATTTTAATTGTTAGTTGAATAGTAAACAATGAATAGTAAAACCTCGTTTCGATAAAGTTGCGCTGTTATGCTTTCTGTTGATGTGAAAAGGTGATAGGTATGCTAGAATGCCTAAATGCATGGTTTGTTTAGGTTGCGTAATGGAAAAAATGAGAAAAATGCATTGGTGAAAGTCGGGGTCGTTTCGGTCAAGTTTGGAATTTTCTCGATTTGCGTGAAGGCATTGTCGAGGTGCGTCATGGAAGCACTTTTGGTGCAGTTGTGACATTGGTTGGGTAATCGATTGAGGTAGTTGTAGTTCAAACGAGCAAAGGGGAAAATCGGGGCTTTGCGTGAATTCTAGGGTATAGTAGGGTTTCGGGGTCTTTAGACGTGCCTTATAGTGACCTAGGAGGATTGGTGAAGTCGGTTTCCAAAACTCGTGGCTCGTTTGGAAGTAGTAGCGTTTGGTAAGTTGGGGTCATTCTGTGTTTTTGTTGGTTTTCGAAGAGTCTTGCTTGTAGAATGTTTGTTAATGCTTATATTGCTTATAGAATGCTTATATTGCTTATAGAATGCTTATATTGCTTACAGAATGCTTATATTGCCTATAGAATACTTATTATTGCTTGTAATGTTTGTTGGTGTTGTTCTTGTTACTTATTTGATTGATAATGCTTGATATCTTGTTTGTCGCCTCTAATCTTTATTGTTGTGCTATCGCTCGTTTATCGCCTTGTATCGAGTCTTGCATTGCATAGTGTCAGGGTGGTGTGATGGGCCTCTCTGGGTAGCCTCGGGTTGCCAGTGTTGGTTGCCCTAGCTCCGTGTGCTATTCCCTATCTCGCTTGGGTTGCCTCCCAGGGAGATTTGGGTCATAGAATTGATGGATACTTCCGGGGTATTCCAAACTGAAGTTATAAGGTGGTTGCGTGCTTTTTGTCATCGTTGTCAACATCAAGCTCGAGATTGATGTATCGTTCGTGAAATGGTATATTGCTCGTATGAGTGAACCATAGCCTTCAGAGTGTGGTATAGCTTTGAATGGTTGTGTTAATGCTTTCAGTAATTGCTTATTGTATTGATTGTTTATATTGAATGCTTACGTATTAGATATATCGCTTAACTGTCTTATGTGCATTGCACGAATTTCTTTCTCTCCAATTCGATTTCTGTCTCGCCCTCACTGAGTATATATGTTGTGTATACTCACTTCTCACCACCACATTTCAAGAAATCTCATGTTAGCTGGAAAGTTCGTGATTTCGTGAAAGTTCGTACTTGAAGAGTTGTCTTGCGTGCCTTTGTGACTTGAGTTGTCGAAGTTGTAATGATGTATGCTTTTATGGATTATATGTATTTAATGTCAAAAAGGATGTAATTTGAGTTTCATTAGATTATTGAAGTGGTTTGATATGTTAGATTATGTATCTAGTTAATGTAGCTTAACTCCAATGCATGTTTGTATTGTCCAAAAGAAAGTGATAGAAAGATATGATAGTCTAACTCATGTAATAGGTTGGTGTAGTTTAATTGCTAAGCATGAATGTATATTTGCTTGTGATTTCTTGTTGTGAACTCAAGGCTCGGATGGCCTTGAGGTGGTTGAATGTTTGGACATGGTATTGGTCCACTTATATGCTGTCGCGGGTTTGCTTTCCGCCTAAAAACAAGGGAGACTCCGTCCGCTTTTCCGGAAAATTATGCCCAGGTTTGGATTTGGGTTGTGATTAGATCGATTGATAGAACTTCCGGTCTCGAGAAGGATCGGGGTGTTACACCTAAGGTGCCGTGGGATTCGATAATAGAAATGTGCCGGATAAAGTATCTTGGCTACCCTAACCGGAGCAAAAAAATTTGAAAAGGGGGGTGCAACATGAGGACTTCCCAGGGGGTCAGCCATCCTAGTACTACTCTCGCTCATGCAAGCTTAACTTCGGAGTTCTGATAGGATCCGGTGCATTAGTGCTGGTATGATCGCACCCATCATGTTGAGGGCACAATTTCTTTGTGTTAACGGTTCACAGTCCCAGCCTCGAGTGATGGCCCATTCAAAAGGCCCAATGGGCTTAACGACAACCATCCAATTCAACAACATAGCATCCTCGCAAGACACGATATCGACGCATTTTAGGTCTCTCTAATGTCCCGCGAATAAAGTTGTCGTCCTTTTAACAGCTCACGACGTACGATCCGGGATGGAAAAACAAAGCAAAAGAAGAAATGTGGCTCGAAACTGATGAAAACGTTCGATTTTGGGCTCCAAAAATGTGCACAGTGAGCAAGCTGGCTGCCCCCATCATAGAGCTCACGGAGAGCTTTCTAACGGTATGCTGTGCGCCGCGTAACTCCTTAGGGATTAAAAGTTATGGGCACCGGAGCGACGAAGACCTGGTCACAAGCCCTACGCCCTCGGTTTGTAGGCACAACCTCCACGTGATGCAAAGTTGTCTTGCCCAAGGTGCCGTGGGATTCGATAATAAAATTTTGGTGGATAAAGTATATTGGCAACCCTAACCGGAGCAAAAAAAATTGAAAATGGGGGTGCAACACGAGGACTTCCCCGGGGGTCACCCATCCTAGTACTACTCTTGCCCAAGGACGCTTAACTTTGGTGATCTGATGGGATCCGGTGCATTAGTGCTAGCATGATCGCACCCGTCATGTTTTGGGCACAATTCCTTTATGTGTTAATGGTTCACAGTCCCAGCCTAGAGAGATGGCCCATTCAAAAGGCCCAATGGGCTTAACGACAACCCATCTGTTTCAACAACGCAGCATCCTTGCAAGACATGATATCGACGGATTGTAGGGCCCTCTAATGTCCCGCGAGTAAGGTTGTCGTCCTTTTAACAGCTCACGATGTACGATTCGGGACGGAAAAATAGAGCAAAAGAAGAAAAGTGGCCCGAAACTGATGAAAACGTTCGATTTTGGGCTCCAAAAAAGGCACAGCGAGCAAGCTGGCTGCCCCCGTCGTAAGCTCTCAGAGAGCTTTGCAACGGTATGCTTTGAGCGCATAACTCCTTACGGATCAAAAGTTATGGGCACCGGAGCGACGGAGACTTGGTCACAAGCCCTACGCCCTCGGTTTGCGGGCGCAGCCTCCACGTTAAGCAAAGTTGTCTTGCCCAAGGTGCCGTAGGATTCGATAATAGAAATGTGGTGGATAAAGTATCTTGGCAACCCTTACTGGAGCAAAAAAAATTGAAAAGGGGGGTGCAACACGAGGACTTCCCAGGGGGTCACCCATCCTAGTACTACTCTTGCCCAAGGACACGTAACTTCGGAGTTCTATTTGGATCCGGTGCATTAGTGCTAGCATGATCGCACCCGTCATGTTGAGGGCACATTTCCTTTATGTGTTAAGGGTTCACAGTCCCAGCCTAGAGAGATGGCCCATTCAAAAGGCCCAATAGGCTTAACGACAACCCATCCACTTCAACAACGCAGCATCCTCGCAAGACTTGATATCGACTCGTTGTAGGGCTCTCTAATGTCCTGCGAATAAGGTTGTCGTCCTTTTAACAGCTCACGACGTACGATCCGGGACGGTAAAATAGAGCAAAAGAAGAAAAGTGTCCTGAAACTGATGAAAACGTTCGATTTTGGGCTCCAAAAATGGGTACAGCAAGCTAGGTGGCTGCCCCCGTCGTAGAGCTCTCGGAGAGCTTTGCAACGGTATGTTGTGCGCCGCGTAACTCCTTACGGATCAAAAGTTATGGGCACCAGAGCGACGGGGATCTGGTCACAAGCCCTACGCCCCCGGTTTGCGGGCCCAGCCTCCACGTGAAGCGAAGTCATCTTACCCAAGGTGCCGTGGGATTCGATAATAGAAATGTGGTGGATAAAGTATCTTGGCAACCCTAACCGGAGCAAAAAAAATTGACAATGGGGGTGCAACACGAGGACTTCCCAGGGGGTCACCCATCCTAGTACTACTCACGCCCAAACACGCTTAACTTCGGAGTTCTGATGGGATCCGGTTCATTAGTACTGGTATGATCGCACCTGTCATGTTGAGGGCACATTTCCTTTATGTGTTAACGGTTCACAGTCCCAGCCTAGAGAGATGGCCCATTCAAAAGGCCCAATGGGCTTAACGACAACCCATCTGCTTCAACAACGCAGCATCCTCGCAAGACGTGATATCGACGCGTTGTAGGGCCCTCTAATGTCCTGCAAGTAAGTTTGTCATCCTTTTAACTTCTCACAACGTACGATCCCGGATGGAAAAATAGAGCAAAAGAAGAAAAGTAGACCGAAACTGATGAAAACGTTTGATTTTGGGTTCCAAAATCAGGCACAGCGAGCAAGCTGGTTGCCCCCGTCGTAGAGCTCTTAGAGAGCTTTGCCACTGTATGCTTTGCGCGCGTAACCCCTTACGGATCAAAAGTTATGGGCACCGGAGCGACGTAGACTAGGTCACAAGTCCTACGCCCTCGGTTTACGCGCCCAACCTCCACGTGAAGCGAAGTTGTCCTGCCTAATGTGATACCCCGAACCTGGCATGTATTCAATAGCATTTAAAGTTCATTTAAATTGCATTTTATTGACCTTTCACCTTCTTTGACAAAACTAGTTGACTTTTCATCTACATTGACCAACTAGGACAAGGTGGGAATTTTTGAAATGTTTAATAAAGGGCAAACTTGGGATTAGAAATAAAAAAAAATGCAATGTGAAGTTAGTCAAATTTTGGGTCAACTTTGGAATTAAATCTGACCCAATTGTGGAAGTGTTAGTTAGCAAATTATATATGGTTGGAAAGCTCTATGAGTCTAGTTTCTGAGGCTTCAAACCGTTCGTGAATTGGAGTTTTCTAGAAGAAGTTATGGCCGTTTTCATAAGGTGCTAGGTATGCTAGAATGCATAAATGCAAGGTTTGTTTAGGTTGCGTAATGGAAAAAATGAGAAAAATGCATTGGTGAAAGTTGGGGTCGTTTCGGTCAAGTTTGGAATTTTCTCGATTTGCGTGAAGGCATTGTTGAGGTACGTCATGGAAGCACTTTTGGTACAGTTGTGACATTGGTTGGGTAATCGGTTGAGGTAGTTGTAGTTCAAACGAGCAAAGGTGGAAATCGGGGCTTTGCGTGAGTTCTAGGGTATAGTAGGGTTTCGGGGTCTTTAGACGTGCCTTATAGTGACCTAGGAGGATTGGTGAAGTCGGTTTCCAAAACTCGTGACTCGTTTGGAAGTAGTAGCGTTTGGTAAGTTGGGGTCATTATGTATTTTTGTTGGTTTTCGTTGAGTCTTGCTTGTAGAATGTTTGTTAATGCTTATATTGCTTATAGAATGCTTATATTGCTTATAGAATGCTTATATTGCCTATAGAATACTTATTATTGCTTAATAATGTTTGTTCGTGTTGTTCTTGTTGCTTATTTGATTGATAATCCTTGATATCTTGTTTGTCGCCTCTAATCTGTATTGTTGTGCTATCGCTCGTTTATCGCCTTGTATCGAGTCTTGCATTGCATAGTGTCAGGGCGGTGTGATGGGCCTCTCTGGGTAGCCTCGGGTTGCAGTTGTTGGTTGCCCTAGCTCCGTGTGCTATTCCCTATCTCGCTTGGGTTGCCTCCCAGGGAGATTTAGGTCGTAGAATTGATGGATACTTCCAGGGTATTCCAAACTGAAGTTATAAGGTGGTTGCGCGCTTTTTGTCATCGTTGTCAACATCAAGCTCGAGATTGATGTATCGCTCGTGAAATGGTACATTGCTCGTATGAGTGGACCATAGCCTTCAGAGTGTGGTATAGCTTTGAATGGTTGTGTTAATGCTTTCAGTAATTGCTTATTGTATTGATTGTTTATATTGAATGCTTACTTATCAGATATATCGCTTAACTGTCTTATGTACATTGCACGAATTTCTTTCTCTCCAATTCGATATATGTCTCGCCTTCACTGAGTATACGTGTTGTGTATACTCACTCCTCACCACCACATTTTAGGAAATGCCATGTTAGCTGGAAAGTTCGTGATTTCGTGAAAGTTCGTGGTTGAAGAGTTGTCTTGCGTGCCTTTGTGACTTGAGTTGTCGAAATTGTAAAGATGTATACTTTTATGGATTGTTTGTATTTAATGTCAAAAAGGATGTAATTTGAGTTTCATTAGATTATTGAAGTAGTTTGATAAGTTAGATTATGTATCTAGTTAATGTAGCTTAACTCCAATGCATGTTTGTATTGTCGAAAAGAAAGAGAAAGTAAGATATGATAGTCTAACTCATGCAATAGGTTGGTGTAGCTTAATTGCTAAGCATGAATGTATATTTGCTTGTGATTGCTTGTTGTGAGCTCAAGGCTCGGATGGCCTTGAGGTGGTTGAATGTTTGGACATGGTATTAGTCCACTTATATGATGTCGCAAGTTTTCTTTTCGCCAAGAAACAGGGGAGACTCCATCCGTTTTTCCTGAAAATTATGCACGGGTTTGGATTTGGGTTGTGATTAGATCGATTGAAAGAACTCCCGGTCTCGAGAGGGATCGGGGTGTTACACCTAAGGTGCCGTGGGATTCGATAATTGAAATGTGGTGGATAAAGTATCTTGGCTACCCTAACCGGAGCAAAAAAAATTGAAAAGGGGGGTGCAACACGAGGACTTCCCAGGGGGTCACCCATCCTAGTACTACTCTCGCCCAAGCACGCTTATCTTCGGAGTTCTGATGGGATCCGGTGCATTAGTGCTGGTATGATCGCACCCGTCATGTAGAGGGCACATTTCCTTTATGTGTTAACGGTTCACAGTCCCAGCCTAGAGAGATGGCCCATTCAAAGGGCCCAATGGGCTTAACGACAACCCATACGCTTCAACAACGCAGCATCCTCGCAAGACGTGATATCGACGCATTGTAAGGCTCTCCAATGTGCCGCGAATAAAGTTGTTGTCCTTTTAACAGCTCACGACGTACGATCCGGGATGGAAAAACAGAGCGAAAGAAGAAATATGGCCCAAAACTGATGAAAACGTTCGATTTTGGGCTCCAAAAATGGGCACAGCTAGCAAGCTAGCTGCTACCATCGTACAGCTCTCGGAGAGCTTTACAACGGTATGCTGTGCGCCGCGTAACTCCTTATGGATCAAAAGTTATGGGCACCGGTGCGACGAAGACCTGGTCACAAGCCCTACGCCCTCCGTTTGCGGGTGTAGCCTCCACGTGAAGCAAAGTTGTCTTGCCCAAGGTGCCGTGGGATTCGATAATAGAAATGTGGTGGATAAAGTATCTTGGCAACCCTAACCGGAGCAAAAATAATTGAAAAGTGTGGTGCAACATGAGGACTTCTCAGGGGGTCACCCATCCTAGTACT
Organism: Ehretia macrophylla; assembly: GCA_037974665.1. Taxonomy (NCBI): domain Eukaryota; kingdom Viridiplantae; phylum Streptophyta; class Magnoliopsida; order Boraginales; family Ehretiaceae; genus Ehretia; species Ehretia macrophylla. Next base: position 63,820,609 of record CM075777.1, read on the forward strand.
ACTCTTGCCCAAGGACGCTTAACTTCGGAGTTCTGATGGGATCCGGTGCATTAGTGCTGGCATGATCGCACCCGTCATGTTGAGGGCCCATTTCCTTTTTGTGTTAACGGTTCACAGTCCCAGCCTATAGAGATGGCCCATTCAAAAGGCCCAATGGGCTTAACGACAACCCATCTGCTTCAATAACGCAGCATCCTCGCAGGATGTGATATCGACGCATTGTAGGGCCCTCTAATGTTCCGCGAATAAGGTTGTCGTCCTTTTAACAGCTCACGACATACGATCCGGGAGGGAAAAATAGAGAAAAAGAAGAAAAGTATCCCGAAACTGATGAAAACGTTCGATTTTGGTCTCCAATAATGGGTACAGCGAGCAAGCTAGCTGCCCCCGTCGTAGAGTACTCAGAGAGCTTTGCAACGGTATGCTGTGAGGCCGCGTAACTTCCTACGGATCAAATGTTATAGGCACCGGAACGACGGAGACCTGGTCACAAGCCCTACGCCCTTGGTTTGTGGGCCCAGCCTCCACGTGAAGCGAAGTTGTCTTGCCCAAGGTGCCGTGGGATTCGATAATAGAAATGTGGTGGATAAAGTATCTTGGCAACCCTAACCGGAGCACAAAAAATTGAAAAGGGGGGTGCAACACGTGGACTTCCTCGGGGGTCAACCATCCTTGTACTACTGTCGCCCAAGCACGCTTAACTTCGGAGATCAGATGGGATCCGGACCGTTAGTGCTGGCATGATCGCACTCGTCACGTTTTGGGCACAATTCCTTTATGTGTTAATGGTTCATAGTCCCAGCCTAGAGAGATGGCCCATTCAAAAGGCCCAATGGGCTTAACTACAACCCATCTGCTTCAACAACGCAGCATCCTCGTAAGATGTGATATCGACGGGTTGTAGGGCCCTCTAATGTCCCGCGAGTAAGGTTGTCGTCCTTTTAACAGCTCACGACGTACGATCCGGGACGGAAAAACATAGCAAAAGAAAAAAAGTGGCCCGAAACTGATGAAAACGTTCGATTTTGAGCTCCAAAAAAGGAACAGCGAGCAAGCTGACTGCCCCTATCGTAGAGCTCTCGGGGAGGTTTGCAACGGTATGCTTTGCGCGCGTAACTCCTTACGGATCAAAATTTATGGACACCGGAATGACGGAGACCTGGTCACAAGCCCTACGCCCTAGGTTTGCGAGCCCAGCCTCCACGTGAAGCGAAGTTCCCTTGCCCAAGGTGCCGTGGGATTCGATAATAGAAATTTGGTGGATAAAGTATCTTGGCAACCCTAACCGGAGCAAAAAAATTTGAAAAGGGGGCTGCAACACGAGGACTTCAAGGGGGTCACCCATCCTAGTACTACTCTCGCCCAAGCACGCTTAACATCGGAGTTATGATGGGATCCGGTGCATTAGTGCTGGTATGATCACCCCCGTCATGTTGAGGGCACATTTCCTTTATGTGTTAACGGTTCACAGTCCTAGCCTAGAGAGATGGCCCATTCAAAAGGCCCAATGGGCTTAACGACTACCCATCCGCTTCAACAACGCAGCATCCTCGCAAGACGTGATATCGACGCGTTTTAGGGCCCTCTAATGTCCCGCGAATAAGGTTGTCGTCCTTTTAACAGCTCACGACGTACGATTCGGGATGAAAAAATAGAGCAAAAGAAGAAAAGTGTCCCGAAACTGATGAAAACGTTCGATTTTGGGCTCCAAAAATTGGTACAGCGAGCAAGCTGGCTGCCTCCATCCTTGAGCTCTCGGAGAGCTTTGCAACGGTATGCTGTGCGCCGCGTAACTTCTTACGGATCAAAAGTTATGGGCACCGAAGCGACGGAGACATGGTCACAAGCCCTACGCCCTTGGTTTGCGGGACCAGCCTCCACGTGAAGTGAAGTTGTCTTGCCCAAGGTGCCGTGGGATTCGATAATAGAAATGTGGTGGATAAAGTATCTTGCCAACCCTAACCGATCCAAAAAAAATTGAAAAGGAGGGTGCAACACGAGGACTTCCACGGGGGTCAACCATCCTAGTACTACTCTCGCCCAAGCACGCTTAACTTCGGAGTTCAGATGGGATCCGGTGCATTAGTGCTGGCATGATCGCACCCGTCATGTTTTGGGCACCATTCCTTTATGTGTTAATGGTTCATAGTCCCAGCCTAGAGAGATGGCCCATTCAAAAGGCCCAATGGGCTTAACGACAACCCATCTGCTTCAACAACGCGGCATCCTCGCAAGACGTGATATCGACGGGTTGTAGGGCCCTCTTATGTCCCGCGAGTAAGGTTGTCGTCATTTTAACAGCTCACGACGTACGATCCAGGACGGAAAAACAGAGCAAAAGAAGAAAAGTGGCCTGAAACAGATGAAAACGTTCGATTTTGGGCTCCCAAAAAGGCATAATGAGCAAGCTGGCTGCCCCCGTCGTAGAGCTCTCGGAGAGCTTTGCAACAGTATGCTTTGCGCGCCTAACTCTTTACGGATCAAAAGTTTTTGGCACCGGAGCGACGGAGACTTGGTCACAAGCCCTACGCCTTAGGTTTGCGGGCCCAGGCTCCACGTCAAGCGAAGTTGTCTTGCCCAAGGTGCCGTGGGATTCGATAATAGAAATGTGGTGGGTAAAGTATCTTGGCAACCCTAACTGGAGCAAAAAAATTTGAAAAGGGGGGTGCAACACGAGGACTTCCCAGGGGGTCACCCATCCTAGTACTACTCTTGCCCAAGGACGCTTAACTTCGGAGTTCTGATGGGATCATGTGCATTAGTGCTGGCATGATCGCACCCGTCATGTTGAGGGCACATTTCCTTTATGTGTTAATGGTTCACAGTCCCAGCCTAGAGATATGGCCCATTGAAAAGGCCCAATGGGCTTAACAACAATCCATCCACTTCAACAACGCAACATCCTCGCAAGACGTTATATCGATGCGTTGTAGGGCCCTCTAATGTCCCGTGAATAAGGTTGTCATCCTTTTAACATCTCACGACGTACGATCCGGGATGGAAAAACAAAGTAAATGATTAAAAGTGTCCCGAAACTGATGAAAACGTTCGATTTTGGGTTCCAAAAATGGGCATAGCGAGAAAGCTCACTGCCCCTATCGTAGCGCTCTCAGAGAGCTTTGCAACAGTATGCTGTGCGCTGCGTAGCTTCTTACGGATCAAAAGTTATGGGCAGCGGAGCGACGGAGACCTGGTCACAAGCCCTACGCCATCAGAGTGTGGGCCCAGCCTCCACGTGAAGCGAAGTTGTCTTGCCGAAGGTGCCGTAGGATTCGATATTAGAAATGTGGTGGATAAATTATCTTGGCAACCCTAACCGGAGCAAAAAAAAATTGAAAAGGGGGGTGTAACACGAGGACTTCTCAGGGGGTCACCCAACCTTGCACTACTCTCGCCCAAGCACGCTTAACTTTTGAGTTCTGATGGGATCCGGTGCATTAGTGCTGGTATGATCGCACCCGTCATGTTGAGGGCACATTTCCTTTATGTGTTAACGGTTCACAGTCCCAGCCTAGAGAGATGGCCCATTCAAAAGGCCCAATGGGCTTAACGACAACATATCTGCTTCAACAACGCAGTATCCTAGCAAGACGTGATATCGACGCATATTAGGGCCCTCTAATGTCCCGCGATTAAGGTTGTCGTCCTTTTAATAGCTAACGACGTACGATCCGGGATGGAAAAACATAGCAAAAGAAGAAAAGTGGCCTGAAACTGATGAAAACGTTCGATTTTGGGCTCCCAAAAAGGCATAACGAGCAAGCTGGCTACCCCCGTCGTAGAGCTCTCGGAGAGCTTTGCAACGGTATGCTTTGCGCGCCTAACTCTTTACGGATCAAAAGTTTTTGGCACCGGAGCGACGGAGACTTGGTCACAAGCCCTACGCCTTCGGTTTGCGGGCCCAGGCTCCACGTCAAGCGAAGTTGTCTTGCCCAAGGTGTCGTGGGATTCGATAATAGAAATGTGGTGGGTAAAGTATCTTGGCAACCCTAACTGGAGCAAAAAAATTTGAAAAGGGGGGTGCAACACGAGGACTTCCCAGGGGGTCACCCATCCTAGTACTACTCTTGCCCAAGGACGCTTAACTTCGGAGTTCTGATGGGATCATGTGCATTAGTGCTGGCATGATCGCACCCGTCATGTTGAGGCCACATTTCCTTTATGTGTTAATGGTTCACAGTCCCAGCCTAGAGATATGGCCCATTGAAAAGGCCCAATGGGCTTAACAACAATCCATCCACTTCAACAACGCAACATCCTCGCAAGACGTTATATCGATGCGTTGTAGGGCCCTCTAATGTCCCGTGAATAAGGTTGTCGTCCTTTTAACATCTCACGACGTACGATCCGGGATGGAAAAACAAAGTAAATGAATAAAAGTGTCCCGAAACTGATGAAAATGTTCGATTTTGGGTTCCAAAAATGGGCATATTGAGCAAGCTCACTGCCCCCGTCGTAGCACTCTCAGAGAGCTTTGCAACGGTATGCTGTGCGCCACGTAGCTTCTTACAGATAAAAAGTTATGGGCAGCGGAGCGACGGAGACCTGGTCAAAAGCCCTACACCCTCAGAGTGTGGGCCCAGCCTCCACGTGAAGCGAAGTTGTATTGCCGAAGGTGCCGTAGGATTCGATATTAGAAATGTGGTGGATAAAGTATCTTGGCAACTCTAACCGGAGCAAAAAAAAATTGAAAAGGGGGGTGTAACACGAGGACTTCTCAGGGGGTCACCCATCCTTGCACTACTCTCGCCCAAGCACGCTTAACTTCGGAGTTCTGATGGGATCCGGTGCATTAGTGCTGGTATGATCGCACCCGTCATGTTGAGGGCACATTTCCTTTATGTGTTAACGGTTCACAGTCCCAGCCTAGAGAGATGGCCCATTCAAAAGGCCCAATGGGCTTAACGAAAACATATCCGCTTCAACAACGCAGTATCCTCGCAAGACGTGATATCGACGCGTATTAGGGCCCTCTAATGTCCCGCGATTAAGGTTTTCGTCCTTTTAATAGCTAACGACGTACGATCCGGGACGAAAAAACATAGCAAAAGTAGAAAAGTGGCCCAAAACTGATGAAAACGTTCAATTTTGGGGTCCAAAAAGGGCACAGCGAACAAGCTGGCTGCCCCCGTAATAGAGCTCTCGGAGTGTTGTACAACGGTATGCTGTGCGCCACGTAACTCCTTACGGATCAAAAGTTATGGGCACCGGAGCGACGGAGACCTGGTCACAAGCCCAATGCCCTCGGTTTACGGGCCCAGACTCCACAAGAAGCAAAGTTGTCCTGCCAAAGGTGCCGTGGGATTTGATAAAAGAAATGTGGTGGATAAAGTATCTTGGCAACCCTAACCGGAGCACACAAAATTGAAAAGGGGGGTGCAACACGAGGACTTCCCCGGGGGTCAACCATCCTAGTACTACACTCGGCCAAGCACGCTTAACTACGGAGTTCAGATGGGATTTGGTGCATTAGTGCTGGCATGATCGCACCTGTGAGGCTCGACACCGAATAACGTGCCTTACCTCGATTTGCGTGCCTTAGACCTAGAACTGTACGATCGACCCTAGATTACGTGCCCTGTCTTGGTTTTCATGCATGCCTCGTTATACGTGCCTTAACCTAGAATTGTGTGCCCTAATCCTCGATATACGTGCAATACCTAGATAAACATACCATGACCTTAATTTACGTGCAAGACCTCGATTTGCGTGTGTCTCTTCGTTTCGTGTGCATTAACCTTGAACTGTGTGCTTTAACCTAGGTTTAAGAGTCGTGTCTTGAATTACGTGCCTTGTATTGGTTTACGTACATTTATCTAGGGATTGCGTGCATTTGCATTGAAATCTGTGCATTAGTCTTGAAGTACGTGCATTAGTCTTGTAGTTCGTGTCTTACCTCGAAGTTCGTGTCTACCTCGTAATTCGTGCCCTAGACCTAGGAATCCGTGCCACCACGTTGATCAAGAAAGAATCCTACACAAAGCACTAGACACTAAAATAATCCTACACAATCCACTAACCAATATTATATTCCTAATTCAAATTCTCTACAAACTCCACTAACAATAAAATAATACTAAACTATTCCTACATTTTCCACTATCTATTATTCTATTCATAATTCAACTCATCAACAAACATATCCTATATTCTATTCTACCTAAAATCCCTAAATACCCAACATTCTCTTACACACATGTTAAAACAATTCAAAAGATGACACAAAATCAGATTTTTGCATGCATGTTTAATTCAAAATGATTCTAGACAAGTCATGACACAAAAACACTTATCAATGCATAAAAAAATTGCTCAAACCACCTCAATTCTCACACCATTTTCGACCAAACCACCTATGCCCATGCTAACATTTCAAAATTCCATCTTGAAGACAAAAAAATTCTGAATTTGTATGCCCAAGGCTGACCACATGCTCAAAAAATTGCAAAAGCCTCCTTTTTCTCTCATTTCTCTCACTTTCCTCACATTTTCTCTCTCCCTCTCATTTTCTCTCTCCATTTCGGTTTTGGCTGAGTTCTCTACCTCCATAGCTTCTCTTCTTCACACCATAGCTAAACCAAGCAAGCCACAAGCAAAGGACCTCAACCGAACAAGCTAGGATGCAAAAATCACTCATGCATGTGCATTGAAGCTTCATTTTCGGCCTAGGTGAGTTACTAAGCTTCCATTTCTTTTCTTCAAGTCCTAACTACATGCATGTACTAAGAGATTGCTTACTAGGATAGGAAAAATAGAGAAAACCAAGTTGGAAACTCGGCTAAGCAAGAAGAAGAAGAAATTTGAGCCTCAACAAGGTTTTTGTGCATCTTTTGGTTGATTGCAAAGGTGAGGGTTAAAAGCTTTTGAAAACTCTTTGAAATTTCACATGCATGTTCATAAATGTGTGTATTTGCTTCTGTACTTGAGCTATATGGTCGTTCATAAGCTTAAACAACCATGCATGGCAAGATCTTGGCTTGAAAATGATGCTAGGTGAAGTCGAAATGGATGACAGCTCTCTGACCAGTCTGTTCGAGGTAAGTTTAGCTAAGCAAATGATGTTAAAAATTCATGAAAATTGGTAGGTGACTAGTTTGGACAGTTTTGAACACTTTTCATAGAAATAGGACAAAGCTAATTTTGACTCTAAGTTCCTCAAAATGGCGAATCTTTAAAATGTGACCAAATCTGGAAATCTGGAAAAATGAAGCAGGTTTTGGCAGATGCACTGACCTTGTGGAACGAACCATATTTGACTTAGTTAATGATGTCCAAAATGTATGAAAATTTGTGTGCTGCTAGATTTTTCAGTTCTGGACAATTTTGTCAGAAATGGACCAAAGCTAAAAATGACACTAAGGACCTCAAAAACGTCAATTATCGAAATGTGTGCAAATCTGGACAGTTTTGTGCTATTCCACTGTTTCGGCTATATCTAATGATCTCGAACTCCAATTGATGCAAGGTTTGTTTCTGATTTTAGTTAACTTCTAAATCTTTAATTTGACATCTTATTCACTGTATTTGGAGATTTTTTTGGTTATCCTATTGATTGTGAGAAAACAGCCTATTGCAGTAAAGGTTTCACTTAGCTATATGCTTGGAAAATTGATGTAACCTCCCTTGTGGTACTAATTGCTTGGAAATGTGGTGTTGGAATGTTGTGTGGACTGTTTTGGGTACTTGAGGATGTTTGAATTGAATGATGCATGACTTGAGAATGATTTTGAGTTGACTTAGGGTTTAATCACGCGGTTAAGCATGAAACGGAAACCCTAATGACTAGGTAGTCTTGCTAAGTGTTGATCATTTGGATATTGTGTGGAAATTAGATGCTTAGTGGGCTGCCCGTAAATGTCTTATAACTTCAAATGTGATTTTGACCATTGCATGTTGACAAATAAGCTTTTCTTGCACCCGAACCCATGATTGATGTCATTGCATGTTGAATAATCTTATCACTTGATCACGTGGGCTTCTTAATGAGTTATATGGCCTGTTTTACATGTGTTACATGGCTGCCCGTTTAATTTTCATATAACTCTATATGCCTTCAAGTGAAATTTTCATGTCTTATCGTGCCTTGCTTGTCTACCTGTCAATGTGCAATCTTATGACTGTCCGGAGGCAACCTACTTTGTTGTCCTCCTACTGTGATATATTACCTGTTTTATCGTGCCCTGCCTGTTTACTTGGTCAATGTGCAATCTTATGACTGTCCGGGGGCAACCTACTTTGTTGTCCTCCTACTGTGATATATTACCTGTCATAAATGTGCATTGCATACAAGGTTGCAACCTTTCCTGTCGGCATGGTAGCGATCACGCACGCCGGGCGGCATCGGGCTTGCCGGTGTTACCGTGACCACCATGGTCCCATTCCCTCTCTCGCTTGGGGGCTAGACTTCCTCGGAGAGTTGGGTCGTAGGATTTTGGGGTACATCCGGAGTACACCCACCTGGTGTGTTTGGGGAATGATTTGAAGTCGGCCGCAACTTCTGATTCTGAAACCGATCTGAGAGCAAAAGCTCGCCGTATCCTTTTTATTATGTATATAAGTACTCCCGCTTGGATCCTAGAGAACCTCGGGGAGGAAAGACCGGTATTCCTGTTCTGTACTTGTATTTCTGTACTTGTATTTCTGTTGTATTCATGTTTGAGAAAGGGATTTTCATAAGTTTAACTGGAAAATGAGTTTCAAAACGTATTTCTCGTTCCCCCTCGCTGAGTTCATAAGGACTCACCCTCTTTTTATCACAGGTGAAGAAGAACAGGTACAGGTACCCGAGGACAACGTGCTTATCGATGATTCCTTGGAGTGATTGCCTGTCCCTACGTGCTTTTGTTCCTTGCCTGAAAGTGGTTGCTATATGGATGTTGTGTTTGATTGCAAATATTCATTTTATTGATGTAAATGACCCCGTTGTAATTTGGGTCTAATTCTGGGATTGTACTATCTATAACCGGACGAACTTTTATTTGGTTGTTTGCTTTCGTTTTCTTCATTAGTAGTTATCGTAGGCATTCAAACCACTAGATGAACAATCAACTAAGTTAATTCTATCTAATTTCACTTAGGTGCTCATTTGCAAACTAAAGGATAATAGGTACTTGCATGATAGGAAATTGACAAATAAACGGGACATAGTTATCATGTTAGGCTTATTAACCAAACGAGACTTTCAAGATAAACTAGTAGGCAAATCGGTTGGTGACAAATATGAGTCTTTAATGGAATTGGATTAATGATTGGAATAATTGAGGCGTTTAGAGAATTAGGTCAAAACAAAGATCCCAATTACAGCCGTTATGCTGCCGGATTTTCGGAAAAATTTGGAGTCTAGAATAAAACGTTAAGTGCTAAACCTCCTAGAATGATTAAGAATGTGGAAGGACTTGAATGTTTAGATCACACCCTAGTCTAACCTTTATAGGCCGGGTTGGGGCGTGACAGCACCCGTCATGTTTTGGGCACAATTCCTTTATGTGTTAATGGTTCACAGTCCCAGCCTAGAGAGACGGCCCATTCAAAAGGCCCAATGGGCTTAACGACAACCCATCTGCTTCAACAACGCAGTATGCTCGCAAGACGTGATATCGACGGGTTGTAGGGCCCTCTAATGTCCCGCGAGTAAGGTTGTCGTCCTTTTAACAGCTCACGACGTACGATCCGGGACGGAAAAACAGAGCAAAAGAAGAAAAGTGGCCCAAAACTAATGAAAATGTTCGATTTTGGGCTCCAAAAAATGCACAGCGAGCAAGCTGACTGCCCCTTACGTAGAGCTCTCGGGGAGCTTTGCAACGGTATGCTTTGCACGCGTAACCTCTTACGGATCAAAATTTATGGACACCGAAACGACGGAGACCTGGTCACAAGCCCTACGCCCTTGGATTGCGGGCCCAGCCTCCACGTGAAGCGAAGTTGCCTTGCCCAAGGTGCCGTGGGATTCGATAATAGAAATGTGGTGGATAAAGTATCTTGGCAACCCTAACCGGAGCAAAAAAATTTGAAAAGGGGGCTGCAACACGAGGACTTCCAAGGGGTCACCCATCCTAGTACTACTCTCGCCCAAGCACGCTTAACATCGGAGTTCTGATGGGATCCGGTGCATTAGTGCTAGTATGATCGCACCCGTCATGTTGAGGGCACATTTCCTTTATGTGTTAACGGTTCACAGTCCCAGCCTAGAGAGATAGCCCATTCAAAAGGCCCAATAGGCTTAACGACTACCCATCCGCTTCAACAACGCAGCATCCTCGCAAGACGTGATATCTACGTGTTGTAGGGCCCTCTAATGTCCCGCGAATAAGGTTGTCGTCCTTTTAACAGCTCACGACGTACGATCCGGGATGAAAAAATAGAGCAAAAGAAGAAAAGTGTCCCAAAACTGATGAAAACGTTCGATTTTGGGTTCCAAAAATTGCTACAACGAGCAAGCTGGCTGCCCCCGTCGTAGAGCTCTCGGAGAGCTTTGCAACGGTATGCTGTGCGCCGCATAACTCCATACGGATCAAAATTTATGGACACCGGAAAGACGGAGGCCTGGTCACAAGCCCTACGCCCTTGGATTGCAGGCCCAGCCTCCACGTGAAGCGAAGTTGCCTTGCCCAAGGTGCCGTGGGATTCGATAATAGAAATGTGGTGGATAAAGTATCTTGCCAACCCTAACCGATCCAAAAAAAATTGAAAAGGAGGGTGCAACACGAGGACTTCCACGGGGGTCAACCATCCTAGTACTACTCTCGCCCAAGCACGCTTAACTTCGGAGTTCAGATGGGATCCGGTGCATTAGTGCTGGCATGATCGCACCCGTCGTGTTTTGGGCACAATTCCTTTATGTGTTAATGGTTCATAGTACCAGCCTAGAGAGATGGCCCATTCAAAAGGCCCAATGGGCTTAACGACAACCCATCTGCTTCAACAACGCTGCATCCTCGCAAGACGTGATATCGACGGGTTGTAGGGCCCACTAATGTCCCGCGAGTAAGGTTGTCGTCCTTTTAACAGCTCACGACGTACGATCCGGGATGGAAAAACAGAGCAAAAGAAGAAAATTGGTTCGAAATTGATGAAAATGTTCGATTTTGGGCTCCCAAAAAAGCACAACGAGCAAGCTGGTTGTCCCCGTCGTAGAGCTCTCAGAGAGCTTTGCAACGGTATGCTTTGCGCGCCTAATTCTTTACGGATCAAAAGTTATGGGCACCGGAGCGACGGAGACTTGGTCACAAGCCCTACGCCTTCGGTTTGCGGGCCCAGGCTCCACGTCAAGCGAAGTTGTCTTGCCCAAGGTGCCGTGGGATTCGATAAAAGAAATGTGGTGGGTAAAGTATCTTGGCAACCCTAACCGGAGCAAAAAAAATTGGAAAAGGGGGGTGCAACACGAGGACTTCCCAGGGGATCACCCATCCTAGTACTACTCTTGCCCAAGGACGCTTAACTTCGGAGTTCTGATGGGATCCGGTGCATTAGTGTTGGCATGATCGCACCCGTCATGTTGAGGGCACATTTCCTTTATGTGTTAATGGTTCACAGTCCCAGCCTAGAGAGATGGCCCATTGAAAAGGCCCAATGGGCTTAACAACAATCCGTCCACTTCAACAACGCAACATCCTCGCAAGACGTTATATCGATGCGTTGTAGGGCCCTCTAATGTCCCGTGAATAAGGTTGTCGTCCTTTTAACATCTCACGACGTATGATCCGGGATGGAAAAACAAAGTAAATGAATAAAAGTGTTCCGAAACTGATGAAAATGTTCAATTTTGGGTTCCAAAAATGGGCATAGCGAGCAAGCTCGCTGCCTCCGTCGTAGAGCTCTCGGAGAGCTTTGCAATGGTATGTTGTGCGCCGTGTTGCTCCTTACAGATCAAAAGTTATGGGCAGCGGAGCGACGAAGACCTGGTCACAAGCCCTACGCCCTCAGAGTGTGGGCCCAGCCTCCACGTGAAGCGAAGTTGTCTTGCCCAAGGTGCCGTGGGATTCGATATTAGAAATGTGGTGGATAAAGTATCTTGGCAACCCTAACCGGAGCAAAAAAAAATTGAAAAGGGGGGTGTAACACGAGGACTTCTCAGGGGGTCACCCATCCTTGCACTACTCTCGCCCAAGCACGCTTAACTTCGGAGTTCTGATGGGATCCAGTGCATTAGTACTGGTATGATCGCACCCGTCATGTTGAGGGCCCATTTCCTTTATGTGTTAATGGTTCACAGTCCCAGCCTAGAGAGATGGCCCATTCAAAAGGCCCAATAGGCTTAACGACAACATATCCGCTTCAACAATGCAGCATCCTCACAAGACGTGATATTGACGCGTATTAGGGCCCTCTAATTTCCCGCGATTAAGGTTGTTGTCCTTTTAATAGCTAACGACGTACGATCCGAGAAGGAAAAACCAAGCAAAAGAAGAAAAGTGGCACAAAACTGATGAAAACGTTCGATTTTGGGCTCCAAAAAGGGCACAGCGAACAAGCTGGCTGCCCCCGTCGTAGAGCTCTCGGAGTGTTGTACAATGGTATGCTGTGCGCCACGTAACTCCTTACGGATCAAAAGTTATGGGCACTGGAGCGACGGAGACCTAGTCACAAGCCCAACGCCCTCGGTTTGTAGGCCCAGACTCCACGTGAAGCAAAGTTGTCTTGCCAAAGGTGCCGTGGGATTCGATAAAAGAAATGTGGTGGATAAAGTATTTTGGCAACCCTAACGGCAGCAAAAAAAATTGAAAAGGGGGGTGCAACACGAGGACTTCCCAAGGGGTCACCCATCCTAGTACTACTCACGCCCAAGCACACTTAACTTCGGAGTTCTGATGGGATCCGGTTCATTAGTGCTGGTATGATCTCACCCGTCATGCTGAGGGCACAGTTCCTTTATGTGTTAACGGTTCATAGTCCCAGCCTAGGGAGATGGCCCATTCAAAAGGCCCAATGGGCTTAACGACACCCCATCTGCTTCAACAACGCAGCATCCTCGTAAGACGTGATATCGATGCATTTTAGGGCACTGTAATGTCCCGCGAATAAGGTTGTCGTCCTTTTAACAGCTCACGACATACGATACGGGACGGAAAAACATAGCAAAAGAAGAAAAGTGGCCCGAAACTGACGAAAACGTTCGATTTTGGGCTCCAAAAATGGGAACAGTGAGCAAGCTGGCTGCCCTCGTCGTAGAGCTCTCGGAGAGCTTTGTAACGGTATGTTGTGCGCCGCGTAACTCCTTACGGATCAAAAGTTATGGGCACTGGAGCGACGGAGACCTGGTCACAAGCCCTACGCTCTCAGTTTGCTGGCCCAGCCTCGACGTGAAGCGAAGTTGTCTTGCCCAAGGTGCCGTGGGATTCGATATTTGAAATGTGGTAGATAAAGTATCTTGGCAGCCCTAACCGGAGCAGAAAAAATTGAAAAGGGGGGTGCAACACGAGGACTTCTCAGGGGATCACCCATCCTTGCACTACTCTCCCCCAAGCACGCTTAACTTCGGAGTTCTAATGGGATCCGGTGCATTAGTGCTAGTATGATTGCAACCGCCATGTTGAGGGCACATTTCCTTTATGTGTTAGCGGTTCACAGTCCCAGCCTAGAGAGATGGCCCATTCAAAAGGCCCAATGGGCTTAACGACAACCCATCCGCTTCAACAATGCAACATCCTCGCAAGACGTGATATCGACGCAGTTTAGGGCCCTCTAATGTTCCGCGAATAAGGTTGTCGTCCTTTTAATAGCTCACGACAAATGATCCGGGACCAAAAAATAAAGCAAAAGAAGAAAACTGACTTGAAACTGATGAAAATATTCGATTTTGGGCTCCAAAAAGGGGCACAGTGAGCAAGCTGGCTAGCCCTGTCGTAGAGCTCTCTGAGAGCTTTACAACGGTATGCTGTGCACCGCGTAACTCCTTACGGATCAAAAGTTATAGGCACTGGAGCGACGGAGACCTGGTCTAAAGACCTATGCCCTCGGTTTGCGGGCCCAGCCTCCACGTTAAGCGATGTTGTCTTGCCCAAGGTGCCGTGAGATTCGATAATAGAAATGTGGTAGATAAAGTATCTTCGCAACCCTAACCGGAGTAAAAAAAATTGAAAAGAGGGGTGCAACACGAGGACTTCCCAGAGGGTCACCCATCCTAGTACTACTCTCGCCCAAGCACGCTTAACTTCGCAGTTCTGATGGGATCCGGTGCATTAGTGCTAGTATGATCGCACCCGTCATATTGAGGGCACAATTCCTTTATGTGTTAACGGTTCACAGTCCCAGCCTAGAAAGATGGCCCATTCAAAAGGTCCAATGGGCTTAACAACAACCCATCCACTTCAACAACGCAACATCCTCGCAAGACGTGATATCGACGCGTTTTAGGGCTCTCTAATGTCCTGCGAATAAGGTTGTCGTCCTTTTAATAGCACACGACGTACGATTCGGGATAGAAAATCATAGCAAAAGAAGAAAAGTGTCCCGAATATGATGAAAACATTCGATTTTGGGCTCCAAAAACGGGAACAGTGAGCAAGCTTGCTGCCCCTGTCGTAGAGCTCTCGGAGAGCTTTGCAACGGTAAGTTGTGCGCCGCGTAGCTCCTTACGGATCAAAAGTTATGGGCACCGCAGCGAAGGAGACCTGGTCACAAGCCCTACGCCCTCAGTTTGCGGGCCCAGCCTCCACGTGAAGTGAAGTTGTCTTGCCCAATGTTCCGTGGGATTCGATATTAGAAATGTGGTGGATAAAGTATCTTGGCAACCCTAACCGGAGCAAAAAAAATTGAAAAGGGGGTGCAACACTAGGACTTCTCAGGGGGTCACCCATCTTTGCATTACTCTCGCCCAAGCACGCTTAAGTTCGGAGTTCTAATGGGATCCGGTGCATTTGTGCTGGTACGATCGCACCAGTCATGTTGAGGGCACATTTCCTTTATGTGTTAACGGTTCACAGTCCCAGCCTAGAGAGATGGCTCTTTCAGAAGGCCCAATGGGCTTAACGACAACCTTTCCGTTTCAACAACGCAGCATCCTCGCAAGACGTGATATCCACGCGTATTAGGGCCCTCTAATGTCCCGTGAATAAGATTGTCATCCTTTTAACAGCTCACAACGTACGATCCGGGATGAAAAAACATAGCATAAGAAGAAAAGTGGCCCGAAACTTATGAAAACGTTCGATTTTGGGTACCAAAAAGGGCACAGCGAGCAAGCTAGCTGCCCCCGTCGTAGAGCACTCAGAGTGCTGTACAACGGTATGCTGTGCGCCGCGTAACTCCTTACGGATCAAAAGTTATGGGAACCGTAGCGACGGAGACCTGGTCACAAGCCCTACGCCATCGGTTTGCGGGCCCAGACTCCACGTGAAGCGAAGTTGTCTTGCCCAAGGTGCCGTGGGATTCGATAATAGAAATGTGGTGGATAAAGTATCTTGGCAACCCTAACCGGAGCAAAAAAAATTGAAAAGGGTGTGCAACACGAGGACTTCTCAGGGGGTCACCCATCCTTGTACTACTCTCGCCCAAGCACGCTTAACATCGGAGTTCTGATGGGATCCGGTGCATTAGTGCTGGTATGATCGCACCCGTCATGTTGAGGGCACATTTCATTTATCTGTTAACGGTTCACAGTCCCAGCCTAGAGAGATGGCCCATTCAAAAGGCCCAATGGGCTTAACGACAACCCATCCACTTCAACAACGTAGCATCCTCGCAAGACGTGATATCGACGCATTTTAGGGGCCTCTAATGTCCCGTGAATAAGGTTGTCGTCCTTTTAACAGCTTACGACGTACGATCCGGGATGAAAAAATAGAGCAAAAGAAGAAAAGTGGCCCGAAACTGATTAAAACATTCGATTTTGGGCTCCAAAAATGGGCATAACGAGCAAGCTGGCTGCCCCCGTCGTAGAGCTCTTGGAGAGCTTTGTAACGGTATGCTATGCGCCGTGTAACTCATTTCGGATCAAAAGTTATGGGCACCGGAGCGACGGAGACCTGGCTACAAGCCCTACGCCCTCGGTTTGCGGGCCCAGCCTCCATGTGAACCGATGTTGTCTTGCCCAAGGTGCCATGGGATTCGATAATAGAAATGTGGTGGATAAAGTATTTTGGCAACCCTAACCGGAGCAAAAAAAATTGAAAAGGGGCGTGCAACACGAGGAATTCCTAGGGGGTCACCCATCCAAGTACTATTCTCGCCCAAGCACGCTTAACTTCGGAGTTCTGATGGGATCCGGTGCATTAGTGCTGGCATGAACACACCCGTCTTGTTGAAGGCACAATTCCTTTATGTGTTAACGGTTCACAGTCCTAGCCTAGAGAGATGGCCCATTCAAAAGGCCCAATAGGCTTCACGACAACCCATCTGCTTCAACAACACAGCATCCTCGCAAGACGTGATATCGACGCGTTGTAGGGCCCTCTAATGTCCCGCGAGTAAGGTTTCCGTCCTTTCAACAGCTCACGACGTACGATCCAGGACGGAAAAACAGGGCAAAAGAAGAAAAATGGTCTGAAACTGATAAAAACGTTCGATTTTGGGCTCCAAAATGGGCACGGCGAGCAAGATGGCTGCCCCCCGTCATAGAGCTCTTGGAGAGCTTTGCAACAGTATGATGTGCGCCGCGTAACTCCTTACAGATCAAAAGTTATGGGCACCGGAGCGACGGAGACCTGGTCACAAGCCCTAGGCCCTCGGTTTGCGGGCCCAGCCTCCACGTGAAGCGAAGTTATCTTGCCCAAGGTGCCGTGGGATTCGATAATAGAAATGTGGTGGATAAAGTATCTTGGCAACCCTAACCGGAGAAAAAAAAGTTGAAAAGGGGGGTGCGACACGAGGACTTCCCAGGTGGTCACCCATCCTAGTACTACTCTCACCCAAGCACGCTTAACTTCAGAGTTCTAATGGGATCCGGTGCATTTGTGCTGGTATGATCTCACCCGTCAACGTTGAGGGCACATTTCCTTTATGTGTTAACGGTTCACAGTCCCAGCCTAGAGGGATGGCCCATTCAAAAGGCCGAATGGGCTTAACGACAACCCATCTGTTTCAACAACGCAGCATCCTCGCAAGACGTGATATCGACGCGGTTTAGGTCCCTCTAATGTCCCGCGAATAAGGTTGTCGTTATTTTAACAGCTCACGACGTACGATCCGGGATGGAAAAACAGAGTGAAAGAAGAAAAGTGGCCCGAAACTGATGAAAACATTCGATTTTGCGCTCCCAAAATGGGCACAGCGAGCAAGCTGGCTGCCCCCGACGTAGAGCTCTCAGAGGGCTTTGCATCGGTATGCTGTGTGCCACGTAACTCCTTACGGATCAAAAGTTATGGGCACCGGAGCGACAGAGACCTGGTCACAAGCCCTACGCCCTTGGTTTGCGGGCCCAGTCTCCACGTGATGCGAAGTTGTCTTGCCCAAGGTGTCGTGGGATTCGATAATTGAAATGTGGTGGATAATGTATTTTGGCAACCCTAACCGGAGCAAAAAAAATTGAAAAGGGGGGTACAACACGAGGACTTCCCAGGTGGTCACCCATCCTAGTACTACTCTCGCCCAAGCACTGAAACACCCCGATCCCTCTCGAGACCGGAAGTTCTATTAATCAATCTAATCGCAACCCAATTCCAAACCCGGGCAAAATTTTTAGAGAAAGATGGACGGAGTCTCCCCTTTTCCTAGGCAAAATGTAAAACCTGCAACAGCATATAAGTGGACCAATACCATGTCCAAACATACAAACACCTCAAGGCCATCCGAGCCTCGGTTGTCAACCATTAAACACAGCAGATATACATATTTCCAAGCACCCAACTATTCCAACTTTTTTCCTTTAGACAATTACATATACGCAATGAAGTTAACTATACTATCTGAATACATAAACTAGCTTTTCATTCTACCTCAATTATCTAGTTAAATTTAAATTACATTTCTTTTAACAATAAATACAAGCAACACATGAACATACATCTTTGCATCTTTGACAACTCAAACCACATAGCACGCAAGACAACCCTTCGAGCACGAACTTTCCAGCTATCATGGCATTTCCTGAAATGTGGTGGTGAGGAGTGAGTATACTCAACACGTATACTCAGTGAGGGCGAGACAGATATCGAGGTGGAGAGAAAGAAAGTCGTGCAATGCAAATAGGTACAGCTAAGCAATATAATTGACAAGCAAGCATTCAATATAAACAATCAATGCAATAACCAATTAATAAAAGCATTAACACAACCATTCAAAGCTATACCACACTCTGAAGGCTATGGTTCACTCATACGAGCAATGTACCGATCATGATTTCGATGACTTTAACGATGACGCACCGGCTCACCCACCTTATAACTTCCGTTAGAGTACTCTGGACATACTCTGTCAATTCTACGACCCAAAACTCCCTGGGCGGCAACCCAAGCGAGAAAGGGAATAGGACACGGAGCTAGAGCAACCAACACTGGCAACCCGTGGCTACCCAGAGAGGCCCATCACTCACGTGCCTGACACTTATGCAATGCAATACAAGATATTTAACGATAATCAAGCAAGGCACTGAAGTGCAAGTCAGTAACAACATGCGATACAATAAGCACACAATAAGCAATTACAATCAATAAAGTAACAAGAACAACACTAACAAGCATTATCAACAATTGATATACAAATTCAATCATAATCAACTTTAACAAGCATAACAAGCATTATTAAGCATTCTATAGGCATTATACTATGAAAACACACAAAATCACAAAATGACCCCAACTTTCAAAACGCTACTACTTTCAAACGAGCCACGAGTTTTGAAAACCGACTTCACCAATCCTCCTAGGTCACCATAAGGCACGTCTAAAGACCCCGAAACCCTACTTAACCCTAGAATTCACGCAAAGCCCCGATTTCCCCCTTTGCTTGTTTGAACTACCGCTACCCTAACCAAACACCCAACCAACGCCATAACCACACCAAAAGTGCTTCCATGGCCTCCCGAGACAATGCCATCACTCAAATCGAGGAAACGTAATCTCGACCTAAACGACCCCAACTTGTACCAAGGCATTTTTCTCCGTTTTTCCATTATGCAACCCAAACAAATCATGCATTTAGGCATTCTAGCATATCTAGCATCTTTTCATATCAACGGAACGCATAACGGAGCAACTTTATTGAAACGGGGGTTTACTATTCACAATTTACTATTCAATTATCAATTTCAATTTTAATTTCGATATTCAACCGCAGAAAATGCTAAAAAACTATAAATACATGTTCTACAATTGCTAGGGAACATTCTTCAAGCATCAAAATGAATTAAATAACTATCTACGGCTAGAACCCAAAAATTAAAATTTAAACACAATTATTTCAAATGCGCAAATAACGATGAGACCCTCACCTTAGACACTCCTAGACGCAAGGAAAACCACGCTAGATGCCTCGGAAACAACCCCGTGTAAGCTCACGCGAAGAATTGAAGTTTGGAAAGTTGAAATGTTTTTTTTCCTTCTCTTGAAGTTTCGGCCAGCCCTTGTTTTTTTTTCAGCTTTGTTTTATTTTTTCTTTGTTATTACAAGCTTATAAAAGATTACAACTAAGTCAACAAGTCAAAACCTTGGTCAAACTACTTAAAAATTGGTCAAATAGGCTTATTTTAGGCATTTAAAGGCTAAAACAACCAACACAATTCCAATTCTAGTTAATAACAACTAAAACACTAAAATTAAAACACTAAATACCAGTTTTCACTATTTGCTGAGGACTAGAAAACACTCTCTAACTATTGCTCTCGAAATGCAATGCACTTTGCGACAATAAAAGAATAACAATTAAATCTCAAAGAATTTAAGAAAATATAATTTTTGAAAAGCAACATAGTTGAAAATTTACTCCGGCTCGGAGCTACTTTTCATTTAATTGAAAACCGAACATTAAGGTGCAAGAAAAATAAAACCGATTAACATAAATATGAAAGTAGTGGATATTCCGTTAAAATAATTAACTAAAGTATTATTTAATTACTTATAAAAGAAATATGAAAATAATGCTACAAATGAATGTTTAACTAAAAATAAACACGAAATTCAATGCTAACATTTAAGATGATACTTAATTAAATGTCATTAAATGCATGCCGGGTTCGGGTTATCACATCCTTCCCCCCTTAAAACAATTGCGTCCTCACAATTCTTCTTCTAATAGAACTCTGCATCCACTGAAATCCAACTCTGACTAATCTTCATCAGCTGCTGAGAAAGTATATTAATCAAGATGACCAATAGGGAAGTTTAAGAAGAAATTCCAAGTAGTAATGCCGAATAAAGGCTCAAATGTAGATACCGCACAAAAATCCCGTTGACACGAATACCGAAGAAGAATAAAATTCCAACCAAAAGCGCCAAGATAATACCAATAAAGACTAAAGCAAAGATACTGTAGATAAAATCACATCACATATTAATGATAAGAGGAATACCGAATGAATACCCCATACACGAATCTCTAGTAGAAGTTCAACTATTATCGCCCGAAAATACCCAAGCAAGAAGCCAAATAAAGGCTCAAACAAAGGTTCCATCCAGAGGTCCAAAGAAGTACCCCGCTGGTCATGAATTTCATAGAAGAATTCCCTGTTAAGAGTGCTGAAGTAAATACTAAGAAACCCAATCAAATATACTTCAAAAGTTCCAAAGAAGCCTTCCAAATAATAACCCCATAGGACAACCAATTAGATTCCGAGTATCGATATCAAATGCTGAGAAGAATGTCAAATGGAATAGCAGAGAAAATATAATGTGCCCAATAAGACAACCAAGTTCAATAACAAATATAATTTCCCAGCTAGACGAAAACCTAAGGAAAAATACCGAGCTGGTGCACAATATCCAAAACCAAACTCCGAGGCCTCTTCACTTTTGCCAAGTGAGGACTTTATACAACTTACCACCAAGAAAGCCCAAGGTATTCCACATCATACCATAAGCAATATGAGATAATAAGTCTGAACAAGATTCCAAGTGTAAGACTTCCAATAAGTGCCATCAAGGAAAGATACTAGTAGAATGCCCACTAAAAATTATATAAAATGCCATTGAAGAATTTCCAATCAGGGATGCTAGTATCACACCAATAAAGACCAAGACACATATAACATAGATAATACTGTGCAGTAAGTCCGATTGAAATCCCAATAGCCAAGTCCACCGAGAAGTGCCAACATAAGTCTCCAAAGAATACCCATTAAGAAAATCAAAGAATGCCCCAGAGAACAACCAAATAAAACCCCAAGAGAAAGCTACTCTTCACAACTATTAATCACAGAGGAGGACCTTAGAGATTTGCCAATAACCGAGCTCCAAAAGCAAACACCAACTCCCAAATAAAGTCTAATTAAATGCCATTCATTTCCTGCCAATCCATATACCTTGAGAGGCTAGCTATGAACCACTTTCTTCAGGGGAGGAATAGTCTTTCTTACCATTTCAATAGGACATGTATCAATGCCAAGATATCACATTTATACATATATGCCTTAATTTATTATGCAAGCATGTTTGTATTACATTTTATAAAACAGTTTATTCAACAAAGTCACTCAAGCACGACAATCAAGTCAAGCATAACATAATCAATTCAAATCACGGCACAACCAATTCAAGATATTCTAATACACACATTACAAGCAATACTCCAAGCAGATAACAATTCACGAGATCAATTCGATTCACGATGCCAATTCGATAGGTCAATTCAATGCACAACTAGACACTTCACTTCACTTAGCACACAATTAACACATAACACATAACTATATCACATAGGAGCACACATTCAGGTCAAGACACACAATCTCACATACAAGCATACACTTTCAAGACACACTTAACAAGCACACATTCAAGGACCACTACCCACCAGACCAAGGACCCTGTCCTGGCTTATGAGCTAAACAAGCTCTGATACTACCTGAAACACCCCGATCCCTCTCGAGACCGGAATTTCTATTAATCAATCTAATCGTAACCCAATTCCAAACCCGGGCAAAATTTTTAGAGAAAGACGGACGGAGTCTCCCCTGTTCCTAGGCAAAATGTAAAACCTGCAACAGCATATAAGTGGACCAATACCATGTCCAAACATACAAACACCTCAAGGCCATCCGAGCCTCGGTTGTCAACCATTAAACATAGCAAATATACATATTTCCAGGCACCCAACTATTCCAACTTTTTTCCTTTAGACAATTACATATACGCAATGAAGTTAACTATACTATCTGAATACATAAACTAGCTTTTCATTCTACCTCAATTATCTAGTTAAATTTAAATTACATTTCTTTTAACAATAAATACAAGCAACACATGAACATACATCTTTGCATCTTTGACAACTCAAACCACATAGCACGCAAGACAACCCTTCGAGCACGAACTTTCCAGCTATCATGGCATTTCCTGAAATGTGGTGGTGAGGAGTGAGTATACTCAACACGTATACTCAGTGAGGGCGAGACAGATATCGAGGTGGAGAGAAAGAAAGTCGTGCAATGCAAATAGGTACAGCTAAGCAATATAATTGACAAGCAAGCATTCAATATAAACAATCAATACAATAACCAAATAATGAAAGCATTAACACAACCATTCAAAGCTATTCCACACTCTGAAGGCTATAGTTCACACATACGAGCAATGTACTGATCATGATTTCGATGACTTTAATAATGACGAGCCAGCTCACCCACCTTATAACTTTCGTTAGAGTACTCCGGACATACTCTGTCAATTCTACGACCCAAAACTCCCTGGGCGGCAACCTAAGCGAGAAAGGGAATAGGACACGGAGCTAGAGCAACCAACACTGGCAACCCGAGGCTACCCAGAGAGGCCCATCACTCACGCGCCTGACACTTATGCAATGCAATACAAGATATTTAATGATAATCGAGCAAGGCACTGGAGTGCAAGTCAGTAACAACATGCAATACAATAAGCACACAATAAGCAATTACAATCAATAAAGTAACAAGAACAACACTAGCAAGCATTATCAACAATTGATATACAAATTCAATCATAATCAACTTTAACAAGCATAACAAGCATTATTAAGCATTCTATAGGCATTATACTATGAAAACACACAAAATCACAAAATGACCCCAACTTTCAAAACGCTACTACTTTCAAACGAGCCACGAGTTTTGGAAACCGACTTCACCAATCCTCCTAGGTCACCATAAGGCACGTCTAAAGACCCCGAAACCATACTTAACCCTAGAATTCACGAAAAGCCCCGATTTTCCCCTTTGCTCGTTTGAACTACCGCTACCCTAACCAAACACCCAACCAACGCAATAACCACACCAAAAGTGCTTCCATGGCCTCCCGAGACAATGCCATCATGCAAATCGAGGAAACGCTAATCTCGACGTAAACGACCCCAACTTGTACCGAGGTATTTTTCTCTGTTTTTCCATTATGCAACCCAAAAAAATCATGCATTTAGGCATTCTAGCATATCTAGCATCTTTTCACATCAACGGAATGCATAACGGAGCAACTTCATCGAAACGGGGTTTTACTATTCACAATTTACTATTCAATTATCAATTTAAATTTCAATTTGTATATTCAACCGTAAAAAATGCTAAAAAGCTATAAATACATGTTCTACAATTGCTAGGGAACATTCTTCAAGCATCAAAACGAATTAAATAACTATCTACGGCTAAAACCCAAAAATTAAAGTTTAAACACAATTATTTCAAATGCACAAATAACGATGAAACCCTCATCTTAGACGCTCCTAGACGCAAGGAAAACCACGCTGGATGGCTCGGAAACAACCCCGTGCAAGCTCACGCGAAGAATTGAAGTTTGGAAAGTTGAAATGTTTTTTTTCTTCTCTTGAAGTTTCGGCCAGCCCTTGTTTTTTTTCAGCTTTGTTTTATTTTTTCTTTGTTATTACAAGCTTATAAAAGATGACAACTAAGTCAACAAGTCAAAACCTTGGTCAAACTACTCAAAAATTGGTCAAATAGACTTATTTTAGGCATTTAAAGGCTAAAACAACCAACACAATTCCAATTCTAGTTAATAACAACTAAAACACTAAAATTAAAACACTAAATACCAATTTTCACTATTTGCTGAGGACTAGAAAACACTCTCTAACTATCGCTCTCGAAATGCAATGCACCTTGCGAAAATAAAAGAATAACAATTAAATCGCAAAGAATTTAAGAAAATATAATTTTTGAAAAGCAACATAGTTGAAAATTTACTCCGGCTCGGAGCTACTTTTCATTTAATTGAAAACCGAACATTAAGGTGCAAGAAAAATAAAACCGATTAACATAAATATGAAAGTAGTGCATATTCCGTTAAAATAATTAACTCAAGTATTATTTAATTACTTCTAAATGAAATTTGAAAATAATGTTACAAATGAATGTTTAACAAAAAATAAACACGAAATTCAATGCTAACATTTAAGATGACACTTAATTAAATGCAATTAAATGCCATTAAATGCATGTCGGGTTCGGGCTATCACAAGCACGCTTAACTTCGGTGTTCTGATGGGATCCGGTGCATTAGTGCTGGCATGATCCCACCCGTGAGGTTGAAGGCACAATTCCTTTATGTGTTAACAGTTCACAGTCCCAGCCTAGAGAGATGGCCCATTCAAATGGCCCAATGGGCTTAACGACAACCCATCTGCTTCAACAACGCAGCATCCTCGCAAGACGTGATATCGACGTCTTGTAAGGCCCTCTAATGTCCCGCGAGTAAGGTTGTCGTTCTTTTAACAGCTCACGACGTACGATCCGGGACGGAAAAACATAGCAAAAGAAGAAAAGTCGCCTGAAACTGATGAGAACGTTCAATTTTGTGATCCAAAAATGGGCACAACGAGCAAGCTGGCTGCCCCCGTCGTAGAGCTCTCGGAGAGCTTTGTAACGGTATACTGTGCGCTGCGTAACTCCTTACGGATCAAAAGTTATGGGCACCGGAGGGACGGAGACCTGGTCAGAAGGCCTACGCCCTCGGTCTGCGGGCCCAGCCTCCACGTGAAGCGAAGTTGTCTTGCCCAAGGTGCTGTGGGATTCGATAATAGAAATGTGGGGGATAAAGTATTCTGGAAACCCTAACCGGAGCAAAAAAAATTGAAAAAGGGGGTGCAACACGAGGACTTCCTAGGGGGTCACCCATCCTAGTACTACTCTCGTCCAAGCACGCTTAACTTCGGTGTTCTGATGGGATTCAGTGCATTAGTGCTGGCATGATCCCACCCATCATGTTGAAGGCACAATTCCTTTATGTGTTAACGGTTCACAGTCCCAGCCTAGAGAGATGGCCCATTCAAATGGCCCAATGGGCTTAAATACAACCCATCTGCTTCAACAACGCATCATCCTCGCAAGACGTGATATCGACGCATTGTAGGGCCCTCTAATGTCCCGCGAGTAAGGTTGTCATCCTTTTAACAGCTCACGACGTACAATCCGGGACATAAAAATAGAGCAAAAGAAGAAAAGTGGACTGAAACTGATAAAAACGTTCGATTTTAGGCTTCAAAAAGGGCATAGCGAGCAAGCTGGCTGCCCCCATCGTAGAGCTCTCGGAGAGCTTTGCAACGGTATGCTGTGCGCCGCGTAACTCCTTACGGATCAAAAGTTATGGGCACCGGAGCGACGGAGACCTGGTCACAAGCCCTACGCCCTCGGTTTGCGGGCCCAGCCTCCACGTGAAGGGAAGTTGTCTTGCCCAAGGTGACGTGGGACTCGATAATAGAAATGTGGTGGATAATGTATCTTGGCAACCCTAACCGGAGCAAAAAAAGTTGAAAAGCGGGGTGCAACACGAGGACTTCCCAAGGGGTCACCCATCCTAGTACTACTCTCACCCAAGCATGCTTAACTTCGGAGTTCTGATGGGATCCGGGGCATTACTGCTGGTATGATCACACCCGTCATGTTGAGGGCATAATTCCATTATGTGTTAATGGTTCACAGTCCCAGCCTAGAGAGATGGCCCATTCAAAAGGCCAAATGGGCTTAACGACAACCCATCCGCTTCAACAACGAAGCATCCTCGTAAGACGTCATATCAACGAATTTTAGGGCCCTCTAATGTCCTGTGAATAAGGTTGTCGTCCTTTTAACAGCTCACGACGTACGATCCAGGACGGAAAAACAGAGCAAAAGAAGAAAAGTGGCCCAAAACAGATGAAAACATTCGATTTTGGACTCCAAAGATGGGCAAAGCGAGCAAGCTAACTTCCCTCGTCGTAGAGCTCTCGGAGTACTTTGCAACGGTATGCTGTGCGCCGCGTAACTCCTTACGGATCAAAAGTTATGGGCACCGGAGTGACGGAGACCTGGTCACAAGCCCTACGCCCTCGATTTTTGGGCCCAGCCTCCACGTGAAGCGAAGTTGTCTTGCCCAAGGTGCCGTGGGATTCGATAATAGAAATGTGGTGGATAAAATGTCTTGGCAACCCTAACCAGAGAAAAAAAAATTGAAAAGGGGGGTACAACACGATGACTTCCTAGGGGGTCACCCATCCTAGTACTACTCTCGCCCAAGCACGCTTAACTTCGGAGTTCTGATAGGATCCGGTGCATTATTGCTGGTATGATCGAACCCGTCATGTCGAGGGCACAATTCCTTTATGTGTTAACGGTTCACAGTCCCAGCCTAGAGAGATGGTCGATTCAAAAGGCCAAATGGGCTTACCAACAACCCATTTACTTCAACAACGCAGCATCCTCGCAAGACGTGATATCATCGTGTTGTAGGGCCCTCTAATTCCCAGCGAGTAAGTTTGTCATCCTATTAACAGCTCATGATGTACGATCCGGGACGGAAAACAGAGCAAAAGAAGAAAAGTGGCCCAAAATTTATGAAAACGTTCAATTTTGGGCTCCCAAAAGGGGCAAAGCTAGCAATCTAACTGTCCCCGTCGTAGAGCTCTCGGAGAGCTTTGCAACGGTATGCTATGCGCCACGTAAATCCTTACGGAACAAAAGTTATGGGCAACGGAGCAACAGAGACCTGGTCACAAGCCTTATGCCTACGGTTTGCGGGCCCAGCCTCCACGTGAAACGAAGTTGTCTTGCCCAAGGTGCCGTGGGATTCGATAATAGAAATGTTGTGGATAAAGTATCTTGGAAACCCTAACCAGAGCAAAAAAAAAATTGAAAAGGGGGGTGCAACAAGAGGACTTCCCAAGGGGTCACCCATCCTAGTACTACTCTCGCCCAAGCAAGCTTCATTTCGAAGTTCTGATGGGATCCAGTGCATTAGTGCAGGTATGATCGCACCCATTATGTTGAGAGCACAATTCCTTTATGTGTTAACGGTTCACAGTCCCAGCCTAGAGAGATGTCCCATTCAAAATGCCCAATGGGTTTAACGATAACCCATCTGCTTTAACAACGCAGCATCCTCGCAAGACGTGATATCGACGCGTTGTAGGGCCTTCTAATGTCCCGCGAGTAAGGTTTTCGTCCTTTTAATAGCTCATGACGTATGATCCGGGATGGAAAAACAAAGCAAAAGAAGAAATGTGGCCCGAAACTGATGAAAACGTTCGATTTTGGGCTCGAAAAAGGGGCATAGCGAGCAAGCTAGCTACCCTCGTCGTAGAGCTCTCGGAGAGCTTTGCAACGGTATGTTATGCGCCGCGTAAATACTTACGGATCAAAAGTTATGGGCACCGGAGCGACGGAGACTTGGTCACAAGCCCTACGCCCTCGGTTTGCAAGCCCAGCCTCCACGTGAAGCGAAGTTGTCTTGCCCAAGGTGCCGTGGGATTCGATAATTGAAATGTGGTGCATAAAGTATCATGGCAACCCTAACCGGAGCAAAAAAAATTGAAAAGGGGGGTGCAACACGATGACTTCCCAGGGGGTCACCCACCCTAGTACTACTCTCGCCCAAGCACGCTTTACTTTGGAGTTCTGATGGGATCCGGTGCATTAGTGCTGGTATGATCGCACCCGTCATGTTGAGGGCATATTTCCTTTATGTGTTAACGGTTCACAGTCCCCGCCTAGAGAGATGGCCCATTCAAAAGGCCCAATGGGCTTAACGACAACCCATCTACTTCAACAACGCAGCATCCTCGCAAGATGTGATATCGACGAGTTGTAGGGCCCTCTAATGCCCCACGAGTAAGGTTGTCGTCCTTTTAACAGCTCACGACGTACGATCCGCGACGGAAAGACAGAGCAAAAGAAGAAAAGTGGCCCGAAATTGATGAAAACGTTTAATTTTGGGCTCCAAAAAGGGGCAAAGCGAGCAAGCTAAATGTCCCCGTTGTAGAGCTCTCAGAGAGCTTTGTAACGGTATGTTGTGCGCCACGTAACTCCTTATGGAACAAAAGTTATGGGCACCGGAGCGACGGAGACCTGGTCACAAGCCCTACGCCCTTGGTTTACGGGCCTTGCCTCCACGGGAAGCGAAATTGTCTTGCCTAAGGTTCCGTGGGATTCGATAATAGAAGTGTGGTGGATAAAGTATCTTGGCAACCCTAACCGGAGCAAAAAAAAATTGAAAAGGGAGGTGCAACACGTGGACTTCCCAGCTGGTCACCCATCCTAGTACTACTCTTGCCCAAACACGCTTAATTTCGGAGTTCTGATGGGATCCGGTGCATTAGTGCTCGTATGATCGCAACCGTCATGTTGAGGGCACAATTCCTTTTTGTGTTAACGGTTCACAGTCCCAACCTTGAGGGATAGCCCATTCAAAAGGCCCAGTGGGCTTAACGATAACCCATCCGCTTCAACAACACAACATCCTCGCAAGACGTGATATCGACGCAATTTAGGGCCCTCTAATGTCCCCCGAATAAGGTTATCATCTTTTTAACAGCTCACGACATACGATACGGGATGGAAAAACAGAGAAAAAAAAGAAAAGTGGCCCAAAACTGATGAAAACGTTCGATTTTGGGCTCCAAAAATAGGGACAATGAGCAAGCTAATTGCCCCCGTCGTAGAGATCTCGGAGAGCTTTGCAACGGTATGTTGTGCGCCGTGTAACTCCTTACGGATCAAAAGTTATGGGCACCGGAGCGACGGAGACCTGGTCACAAGCCCTACGCCCTCGGTTTGTGGGCCCAACCTCCACGTGAAGCGAAGTTGTCTTGCCCAAGGTTCCGTGGGACTCGATAATAAAATTGTGGTGGATAAAGTTTCTTGGCAACCCTAACCGGAGCAAAAAAAAATTGAAAAGGGGGGTGCAACACGAGGACTTCCCAGGGGGTCACCCATCCTAGTACTACTCTCGCCCAAGCACGCTTAACTACGGAGTTCTGATGTGATCTAGTGGATTAGTGCAGGTATGATCGCACAATTCCTTTATGTGTTAACGGTTCACAGTCCTAGCGTAGAGAGATGGCCCATTCAAAAGGCCCAATGGGTTTAACGACAACCCATCTTCTTCAACAACGCAGCATCCTCGCAAGACGTGATATCGACATGTTGTAGGGCCCACTAATGTACCACAAATAAGGTTGTCATCCTTTTAACAGCTCACGACGTACGATCCGGGACGGAAAAACAGAGCAAAGAAAGAAAAGTGGCCCGAAATTGATGAAAACGTTCGATTTTGGGCTCCAAAATCAGGCATAGCGAGCACGCTGGCTGCCTGCGTCGTAGAGCTCTCGGAGAGCTTTGCAACGGTTTGCTGTACATCATGTAACTTCTTAGGGATCAAAAGTTATGGGCACCGGAGCGACGGAGACCTGGTCACAGCCCTACGCCCTCGGTTTGCGGGGCCAGCCTCCACGTGAAGCAAAGTTGTCTTGGCCAAGGTGCCATGGGATTCGATAATAGAAATGTAGTGGATAAAGTTTCATGGCAACCCTAACCGGAGCAAAAAAAAATTGAAAAGGGGGGTGCAACACGAGGACTTCCCAGGGGTCACCCATCCTAGTACTACTCTCGCCCAAGCACGCTTAACATCAGATCTCTGATGGGATCTGGTGCATTAGTGCTGGTATGATCGCACCCGTCATGTTGAGGGTACAATTCCATTATGTGTTAACGGTTCACTGTCCCAGCCTAGAGAGATGGCCCATTCAAAAGGCCCAATGGGCTTAACGACATCCCATCTGCTTCAACAACGCAGCATCCTCGCAAGACGTGATATCAACCCGTTTTAGGGCCCTCTAATGTCCGGCGAATAAGATTGTCGTCCTTTTAATGGCTCACGACGTATGATCCTGGACGAAAAAACAAAGCAAAAGTAGAAAAGTGGCTCGAAATTGATGAAAATGCTCGATTTTGGGCTCCAAAAAGGGGCACAGCGAGCAAGCGAATTGCCCCCGTCGTAGAGCCCTCGGAGAGCTTTGGAACAGTATGCTGTGCGCCGCTTAACTCCTTACGGATCAAAAGTTATGGGCACCGGAGCGACGGAGACCTGGTCAGAAGCCCTACGCCCTCGGTTTGCGGGCCCAACCTCCATGTGAAGCGAACTTGTCTTGCCCAAGTTGGCGCGGGATTTGATTATAGAAATGTGGTAGATAAAGTATCTTGGCAACCCTAACCGAAGCAAAAAAAATTGAAAAGGGGGCTGCAACACGAGGACTTCCCAGGGGGTCACCCATCCTAGTACTAATCTCGCCCAGACACGCTTAACTTCGGAGTTCTGATGGGACCCAGTGCATTAGTGCTGGTATGATCGCACCCGTCATGTTGAGGCACAATTCCTTTATTTGTTAACGGTACACAGTCCCAGCCTAGAGAGATGGCCCATTCAAAAGGCCCAATGGGCTTAACGACATCCCATCTGCTTCAACAACGCAGCATTCTCGCAAGACGTGATATCGACCCGTTTTAGGGCTCTCTAATGTCCTGCGAATAATATTGTCGTGCTTTTAATAGCTCACGACGTACGATCCGGGATGAAAAAACAGAGCAAAAGTAGAAAAGTGGCTCGAAATTGATGAAAAAATTCAATTTTGGGCTCCAAAAAGGCGCACAGCGAGCAAGCGAATTGCCCCAGTCGTAGAGCTCTCAGAGTGCTTTGCAACGGTATGCTGTGCACCGCGTAACTCCTTACGGATCAAAAGTGATGGGCACCGGAGCGACGGAGACTTGGTCACAAGCCCTACGACCTCAGTTTTTGGGCCCAGCCCCCACGTGAAGCGAACTTGGCTTGCCTAAGTTGCCGTCGGATTCGATAAAAGAAATGTGGTAGATAAAGTATCTTGGCAACCGTAACCGGAGGAAAAAAAATTGAAAAGGGGGGTGCAACACGAGGACTTCCCAGAGGGTCACCCATCCTAGTACTACTCTCGCCCAAGCACGCTTAACTTCGGAGTTCTAATGGGATCTGGTGCATTAGTGCTGGTATGATCGCACCCATCATGTTGAGGGAACAATTCCTTTATGTATTAACGGTTGACAGTCCCAATCTAGAGAGATGACCCATTCAAAAGGCCCAATGGGCTTAACGACAACCCATCTGCATCAACAACGCAGCATTCTCGCAAGACGTGATATCAACGAGTTGTAGGGCCCTCTAGTGTCCCGCGAGTAAGGTTGTCGTCCTTTTAACAGCTCAAGACGTACGATCCGGGATGGAGAAACAGAGCAAAAGATGAAAAGTGGCCCGAAACTGATAAAGCGTTCGATTTTGGGCTCCAAAAATGGGCAGAGGGAGCAAGCTGGCTACCTCAATTGTAGAGCACTCGGAGAGCTTTGCAACGGTATACTGTGCGCCGCGTAACTCCGTACGGATCAAAAGTTATGGGCACCGTAGCAACGGAGAGCAGTTCACAAGCCTTACGCCCACGGTTTGCGGTCCTAGCCTCCACGTGAAGCAAAGTTGTCATGCCCAAGGTGCCGTGGGATTCGATAATAGAAATGTGGTGGATAAAGTATCGTGGCAACCCTAACCAGAGAAAAAAAAATTGAAAAGGGGGGTGCAACACGAGGACTTCCTAGGGGCTCACCCGTCCTAGTACTACTCTCGCCCAAGCACGCTTAACTTCGGAGTTCTGAAGGGATCCGGTGCATTAGTACGGGTATGATCGGACCCGTCATGTTGATGGCAAAAAACTTCTTTCTGTGTTAACGATTCACAGTCCCAGCCTAGAGAGATGGCCCATTCAAAAGGCCCAATGGGCTTAACGACAACCCATCCACTTCAAGAACGTAGCATCCTCGCAAGACGTTATATCGATGCGTTTTAGGGACCTCTAATATCCCGCAAATAAGGTTGTCGTCCTTTTAACAGCTCGCGACGTACGATCCAGGACGAAAAAACTGAGCAAATGAAGAAATGTGGTACAAAACTGATGAAAACATTCGATTTTGGGCTCCAAAAAGGGGCACAGTGACCAAGTTAACTGCCCCCATCGTA
The DNA here is from genome assembly GCA_037974665.1 of Ehretia macrophylla. Taxonomy (NCBI): domain Eukaryota; kingdom Viridiplantae; phylum Streptophyta; class Magnoliopsida; order Boraginales; family Ehretiaceae; genus Ehretia; species Ehretia macrophylla. Next base: position 63,852,960 of record CM075777.1, read on the forward strand.
GAGCTCTTGGAGAGCTTTGCAACGGTATGCTGTGCGCCGCGTAAATCCTAGCGGATCAAAAGTTCTGGGCACCGGAGGGACAGAGACCTCGTCATAAGCCCTACGCCCTCGGTTTGCCGACCCGGCCTCTACGTGAAGTGAAGTTGTCTTGCCCAAGGTACAGTGGGATTCGATAATAGAAATGTGGTGGATAAAGTATCTTGGCAACCCTAACCGGAACAAAAAAAATTGAAAAGGGGGGTGGAACACGAGGACTTCCCAGGGGGTCATCCATCCTAATACTACTCTCGCCCAAGCACGCTTAACTTCAGAGTTTTGATGGGATCCGGTGCATTAATGCTGGTATGATCGTACCCGTCATGTTAAGGGCACAATTCCTTTATGTGTTAACGGTTCACGGTCCCAACCTAGAGAGATGGCCCATTCAAAAGGCCCAATGGGCTTAACGACATCACATCCGCTTCAACAACACAGCATCCTCACAAGATGTGATATCGACGCGTTTTAGGGCCCTCGAATGTCCGGCGAATAAGATTGTCATCCTTTTAACAGCTCACGAAGTACGATCCGGGATGAAAAAATAGAGCAGAGGAAAAGTGGCATGAAACTGTTGCAAACGTTCGATTTTTGGCTCCAAAAAGGGGCACAGCGACCAAACGAACTGCCCCCGTCGTAGAGCTCTCGAAGAGCTTTGCAACGGTATGCTGTGCGCCGCGTAACTCCTTACGAATCAAAAGTTATGGGCACTAAAGCGACGGAGACCTGGTCACAAGCCCTACGGCCTCGGTTTGCGGGCCCAGCCTCCACGTGAAGCGAACTTGTCTTGCCCAAGTTGCCGTCGGATTTGATAATCGAAATGTGGTCGATAAAGTATCTTGGCAACCCTAACCGGAGGAAAAAAAATTGGAAAGAGGGGGTGCAACACGAGGACTTCCCAGGGGGTCACCCATCTTAGTACTACTCTCGCCCAAGCACGCTTAACTTCGGAGTTCTGATTGGATCCAGTGCATTAGTGCTGGTATGATCGCACCCGTCATGTTGAGGGCACAATTCCTTTATGTGTTAACGATTCACAGTCCCAGCCTAGAGAGTTGGCCCATTCAAAAGGCCCAATAGGCTTAACGACAACCCATCTGCTCCAACAACGCAGCATCCACGCAAGACGTGATATCGACGGGTTGTAGGGCCCTCTAATGTCCCGCTAGTAAGGTTGTCGTCCTTTTAACAGCTCATGACGTATGATTTGGGACGAAAAAACAAAGCAAAAGAAAAAAAGTGGCCCGAAACTGATGAAAACATTTGATTTTGGGCTCAAAAAAGGGGCACAGCAAACAAGCTGGCTGCCCCCATCGTAGTGCTCTCGGAGAGCTTTGCAACAGTTTGCTGTGCGCCGCATAACTCCTTACGGATCAAAACTTATAGGCACCGGAGCGACGGAGACTTGGTCACAAGCCCTACGCCCTCGGTTTGCGGGCCCAGCCTCCACGTGAAGCGAACATGTCTTGCCCAAGTTGTCGTCGGATTCGATAATAGAAACGTGGTGGATAAAGTATCTTGGCAACCCAAACCGGAGAAAAAAAAATTGAAAAGGGGGGTGCAACACGAGGACTTCCCAGGGGGTCACCCATCCTAGTACTACTCTCGCCCAAGCACACTTAACATCAGAGTTCTGATGGGATCCGGTGCATTAGTGCTGGTATGATCGCACCCGTTTTGTTGAGGCACAATTCCGTTATGTGTTAACGGTTCACAGTCCCAACCTAGAGAGATGGCCCATTCAAAAGGCCCAACGGGCTTAACGACAACCCATCCGTTTCAACAACGCTGCATCCTCACAAGACGTGATATCGACGCATTTTAGGGCCCTCTAATGTCCCGCGAATAAGATTTTCGTCCTTTTAACAGCTCACGACGAACGATCCGGGACGGAAAACCACAGCAAATGAAGAAAAGTGGCCCAAAAGTGATGAAAACGTTCGATTTTGGTCTCCAAAAAGGGCAAAGCGAGCAAGTTAACCGCCTCCGTCATAGAGCTCTCGGAGAGCTTTGCAACGGTATGCTGTGCACCGCGTAACTCCTTACGGATCAAAAGTTATGGGCACCGGAGCGACGGACACCTGGTCACAAGCCCTACGCCCTCGGTTTGCCGGCCCAGCCTCCACGTGAAGCGAAGTTGTCTTGCCCAATGTACCGTGGGATTCGATAATAAAAATGTGGTGGACAAAGTATCTTGGCAACCCTAACCGGAGCAAAAAAAATTGAAAAGGGGGGTGCAGCACGAGGACTTCCCAAGTGGTCACCCATCCTAGTACTTCTCTCGCCCAAGCTCGCTTAACTTCGGAGTTCTGATGGGATCCGGTGGATTAGTGCTGGTATGATTGCACTCGTTATGTTGGTGGCACAATTCCTTTTTGTGTCAACTGTTCACTGTCCCAGCCGAGAAGATGGCCCATTCAAAAGGCCCAATGGGCTTAACAACATCCCATCCGCTTCAACAACGCTGCATCCTCGCAAGACGTGATATCGATGCGTTGTAGGGCCCTCTAATGTCACGCGAGTAAGGTTGTCGTCCTTTTTACGGCTCACGACGTACGATCCGGGACTGCAAAACAAAGTAAAAGAAGAAAATTGGCCCGAAACTAATGAAAATGTTCGATTTTGGGCTCAAAAAATGGGCACAACGAGCAAGCTAACTACCCCCGTCGTAGAGCTCTCGTAGAGCTTTGCAATGGCATGTTGTGCGCCGCGTAACTCCTTACGGATCAAAAGTTATGGGCACCAAGGTGACGGAGAACTGGTCACAAGCCCTACGGCCTCGGTTTGCGGGCCCAGCCTCCACGTGAAGTGAACTTGTCTTGCCCAAGTTGCCGTTGGATTCGATAATAGAAATGTGGTGGATAAAGTATCTTGGCAACCCTAAACGGAGGAAAAAAAATTGAAAAGAGGGGTACAAAACAACGACTTCCCAGGGGGTCAGCCTTCCTAGTACTACTCTGGCCCAAGCACGCTTAACTTTGCAGTTCTGATGGGATCCGGTGCATTAGTGCTGGTATGATCGCACCCGTCATGTTGAGGGCACAATTCCTTTATGTGTTAACGGTTCACAGTCCCAGCCTTGAGAGATGGCCTATTCAAAATGCCCAATGGGCTTAACGACAACCCATCCGCTTCAACAACGCAGCATCCTCGCAAGACGAGATATCGACTCATTTTAGTGCCCTTTAATGTCCAGCGAATAAGGTTGTCATCCTTTTAACAGCTCACGACGTATGATCCGGGACGGAAAAATAGAGCAAAAGAAGAAAAGTGGCCCGAAACTAATGAAAACGTTTGATTTTGGGCTACAAAAATGGGCACAGTGAGCAAGCTTACTACCCCTGTCGTAGAGCTCTCGGAGAGCTTTGCAACGGAATGCTTTACGCCGCGTAACTCTTTACGGATCAAAAGTTATGGGCACCGGAGCAACGGAGACTTGGTCGCAAGCCCTACGCCCTCGGCTTGCGGGCCCATACTCCACGTTAAGCGAAGTTGTCTTGCCCAAGGTGCCATGGGATTCGATAATAGAAACGTGGTGGATAAAGTATCTTGGCAACCCTAACCGGAGCAAAAAAAATTGAAAAGGGGGGTGCGACACAAGGACTTCCCTAGTGGTCACCCATCCTAGTACTACTCTTGCCCAAGCACGCTTAACTTCGAAGTTCGAATGGGATCCGGTGCATTGGTGCTAGTATGGTCACACCTGTCATATTGGGGCCACAATTCCTTTATGTGATAACGGTTCACAGTCCCAGCCTAGAGAGATGGCCCATTCAGAAGGTCCAATGGGCGTAACGACAACCCTTCCGGATCAACAATGTGGCATCCTTGCAAGACGTGATATCGATGCATTTTAGGGCCCTCTAATGTCCCGTAAATAAGGTTGGCGTCCTTTTAACAGCTGACGACGTATGATTCGGGACAGAAAAATAGAGCAAAAGATGAAAAGTGGCCCAAAACTGATGAAAACGTTAGATTTTGGGCTCCAAAAGGGCACAACAAGCAAGCTAACTGCCCCGTTGTAGAACTCTCAGAGAGCTTTGCAACGGTATGTTGTGTGCCGCGTAACTCCTTACGGATCAAAAGTTATGGGCACCGTAGCGACGGAGACCTGGTCACAAGCCCAACGCCCTCAGTTTGCGGGCCCAGCCTCCACGTGAAGAGAAGTTGTCTTGCCCAAGGTGCCGTGGGATTCGATAATAGAAATGCGGTGGATAAAGTATCTTGGCAACCCTAACCGGAGCAAAAAAAATTGAAAAGGGGGGTGCAACTCGAGGACTTCCCAGGGGGTCATCCATCCTAGTACTACTCTCGCCCAAGCACGCTTAACTTCGGAGTTCTGATGGGATCCGGTGCATTAGTGCTGGTATGATCGCACCCGTCATGTTGAGGGCACAATTCCTTTATGTGTTAACGGTTCACAGTCCCAGCCTAGAGATATGGCCCATTCAAAAGGCCCAATGGGCTTAACGACAACCCATCCGCTTCAACAACGCAGCATCCTCGCAAGACGTGATATCGACGCATTATAGGGTCCTCTAATGTGCCGCGAGTAAGGTTGTCATCCTTTTAACAGCTCACGACGTACGATCCGGGACGGAAAAACAGAGCAAAAGAAGAAAAGTCTCCCGAAACTGATGAAAAGGTTCGATTTTGAGCTCCGAAAAGGGCACATCGAGCTAGCTAGCTGCCCCTGTCGTAGAGCTCTTAGATAGCTTTCCAACGGTACGCTGTGCGCCTCGTAACTCCTTACGAATCAAAAGTTATGGGCACCGGAGCGACGAAGACCTGGTCACAAGCCCTACGCCCTCGGTTTGCTGGCCCAGCCTCCACGTGAAGAGAAGTTGTCTTGCCCAAGGTGCCGTGGGATTCTATAATAGAAATGTGGTGGGTAAAGTATCTTGGAAACCCTAACCGGAGCAAAAAAAATTGAAAAGGGGGGTGCCACACGAGGACTTCCCAGGGGGTCACCTATCCTAGTACTACTCTCGCCCAAGCACGCTTAACTTCGGAGTTCTGATGGGATCCGGTGCATTAGTGCTGGTATGATCTCACCCGTCATGTTGAGGGCACAATTCCTTTATGTGTTAACGGTTCACAGTCCCAGCCTAGAGATAAGGCCCATTCAAAAGGCCCAATGGGCTTAACGACAACCCATCCGCTTCAACAACGTAGCATCCCCGCAAGACGTGATATCGACGCATTGTAGGGTCCTCTAATGTGCCGCGAGTAAGGTTGTCGTCCTTTTAACAGCTCACGACGTACGATCCGGGACGGAAAAACAGAGAAAAGTAAGAAAAGTGGCCCAAAACTGATGAAAACGTTCGATTTTGGGCTCCATAAATAGGCGCGGTGAACAAGCTAACTGCCCCCATCGTAGAGCTCTCAGAGAGCTTTCCAACGGTATGCTGTGCGCCTCGTAACTCCTTACGGATCAAATGTTATGGGCACCGGTTTGCGGGCCCAGCCTCCACGTGAAGAGAAGTATTCTTGCCCAAGGTGCCGTGGGATTCGATAATAGAAATGTGGTGGGTAAAGTATCTTGGCAACCCTAACCGGAGCAAAAAAAATTGAAAAGGGGGGTGCAACACTAGGACTTGCCAGGGGGTCACCCATCCTAGTACTACTCTCGCCCAAGCACGCTTAACTTCAGAGTTCTGATGGGATCCGGTGCCTTAGTGCTGGTATGATCGCACCTGTCATGTTGAGGGCACAATTCCTTTATGTGTTAAGGGTTCACAGTCCCAGCCTAGAGATATGGCCCATTCAAAAGGCCCAATGGGCTTAACGACAACCCATCCGCTTCAACAACGCAGCATCCTCTCAAGACGTGATATCGACGTATTGTAGGGTCCTCTAATATGCCGCGAGTAAGGTTGTCGTCCTTTTAACAGCTCACGACGTACGATCCGGGACGGAAAAACAGAGCAAAAGAAGAAAAGTGGCCCGAAACTGAAGAAAAGGTTCGATTTTGAGCTCCGAAAAGGGCACAGCGAGCTAGCTAGCTACCCCCGTCGTAGAGCTCTCAGAGTGCTTTCCAACTGTATGCTGTGCACCTCGTAACTCCTTACGGATCAAAAGTTATGGGCACCGGTTTGCAGGCCCAGCCTCCACGTGAAGAGAAGTTATCTTGCCCAAGGTGCCGTGGGATTCGATAATAGAAATGTGGTGGGTAAAGTATCTTGGCAACCCTAACCGGAGCAAAAAAAATTGAAAAGGGGGGTACAACACTAGGACTTGCCAGGGGGTCACCCATCCTAGTACTACTCTCACCAAAGCACGCTTAACTTCAGAGTTTTGATGGGATCCGGTGCATTAGTGCTGGTATGATCGCACCCGTCATGTTGAGGGCACAATTCCTTTATGTGTTAACGGTTCACAGTCCCAGCCTAGAGATATGGCCCATTCAAAAGGCCCAATGGGCTTAACAACATCCCATCCGCTTCAACAACGCAGAATCCTTGCAAGACGTGATATCGACGCATTGTAGGGGCCTCTAATGTGCCGCGAGTAAGGTTGTCGTCCTTTTAACAGCTCACGACGTACGATCCGTGATGGAAAAACATAGCAAAAGAAGAAAAGTGGCCCGAAACTGATGAAAAGGTTCGATTTTGAGTTCCGAAAAGGGCACAGCGAGCTAGCTAGCTGCCCTCGTCGTAAAGCTCTCAGAGAGCTTTCCAACGGTATGCTGTGCACCTCGTCACTCGTTACGGATCAAAAGTTATGGGCACCGGTTTGCGGGCCCAGCCTAGTTGTCCTGCCCAAGGTACCGTGGGATTCGATAATAGAAATGTGGTGGGTAAAGTATCTTGGCAACCCTAACCGGAGCAAAAAAAATTGAAAAGGGGGGTGCAACACGAGGACTTGCCCGGGGTCACCCATCCTAGTACTACTCTCGCCCAAGCACGCTTAACTTCGGAGTTCTGATGGGATCCGGTGCATTAGTGCGGGTATTATCGCACCCGTCATGTTGAGGGCACAATTCCTTTATGTGTTAACGGTTCACAGTCCCAGCCTAGACATATGGCCCATTCAAAAGTCCCAATGGGCTTAACGACAACCCATCCGCTTCAACAACGCAGCATCCTCGCAAGACGTGATATCGACGCATTGTAAGGTCCTCTAATGTGCCGCGAGTAAGGTTGTCGTCCTTTTAACAGCTCACGACGTACGATCCGGGACGAAAAAATAGAGCAAAAGAAGAAAAGTGGCCCGAAACTGATGAAAAGGTTCGATTTTGAGCTCCGAAAAGGGCACAGCGAGCTAGCTAGCTGCCCCCGTCGTAGAGCTCTCAGGGAGCTTTATAACGGTATGCTGTGCGCCTCGTAACTCCATACGGATCAAAAGTTATGGGCACCGGTTTGTGGGCCCAGCCTCCACGTGAAGAGAAGTTGTCTTGCCCAAGGTGCCGTGGGATTCGATAATAGAAATGTGGTGGGTAAAGTATCTTGGCAACCCTAACCGGAGCAAAAAAAATTGAAAAGGGGGGTGCAACACGAGGACTTGCCAGGGGGTCACCCATCCTAGTACTACTCTCGCCCAAGCACGCTTAACTTCGGAGTTCTGATGGGATCCGGTGCATTAGTGCTGGTATGATCGCACCCGTCATGTTAAGGGCACAATTACTTTATGTGTTAACAGTTCACAGTCCCAGCCTAGAGATACGGCCCATTCAAAAGGCCTAATGGGCTTAACGACAACCCATCCGCTTCAACAACGCAGCATCCTCGCAAGACGTGATATCGACGCATTGTAGGGTCCTCTAATGTGCCGCGAGTAAGGTTGTCGTCCTTTTAACAGCTCACGAGGTACGATCCGGGACGGAAAAACAGAGCAAAAGAAGAAAAGTGGCCCCAAACTGATGAAAAGGTTCGATTTTGAGCTCCGAAAAGGGCACAGCGAGCTAGCTAGCTGCCCCCGTCGTAGAGCTCTCAGAGAGCTTTCCAACGGTATGCTGTGCGCCTCGTAACTCCTTACGGATCAAAAGTTATGGGCACCGGTTTGCGGGCCCAGCCTCCACGTGAAGAGAAGTTGTCTTGCCCAAGGTGCCGTGGGATTCGATAATAGAAATGTGGTGGGTAAAGTATCTTGGCAACCCTAACCGAAGCAAAAAAAATTGAAAAGGGGGGTGCAACACTAGGACTTGCCAGGGGGTCACCCATCCTAGTACTACTCTCACCCAAGCACGCTTAACTTCGGAGTTCTGATGGGATCCGGTGCATTAGTGCTGGTATGATCGCACCTGTCATGTTGAGGGCACAATTCCTTTATGTGTTAACGGTTCACAGTCCCAGCCTAGAGATATGGCCCATTCAAAAGGCCCAATGGGCTTAACGACAACCCATCCGCTTCAACAACGCAGCATCCTCGCAAGACGTGATATCGACGCATTGTAGGGTCCTCTAATGTGCCGCGAGTAAGGTTGTCGTCCTTTTAGCAGCTCACGACGTACGATCTGGGACAAAAAAACAGAGCAAAAGAAGAAAAGTGGCCCGAAACTGATGAAAAGGTTCGATTTTGAGCTCCGAAAAGGGCACAACGAGCTAGCTAGCTGCCCCCGTCGTAGAGCTCTCAGAGAGCTTTCCAACGGTATGCTGTGCGCCTCGTAACTCCTTACGGATCAAAAGTTATGGGCACCGGTTTGCGGGCCCAGCCTCCACGTGAAGAGAAGTTGTCTTGCCCAAGGTGCCGTGGGATTCGATAATAGAAATGTGGTGGGTAAAGTATCTTGGCAACCCTAACCGGAGCAAAAAAAATTGAAAAGGGGGGTGCAACACTAGGACTTGCCAGGGGGTCACCCAACCTAGTACTAATCTCGCCCAAGCACGCTTAACTTCGGAGTTCTGATGGGATCCGGTGCATTAGTGCTAGTATGATCGCACCCATCATGTTGAGGGCAGAATTCCTTTATGTGTTAACGGTTCACAGTCCCAGCCTAGAGATATGGCCCATTCAAAAGGCCCAATGGGCTTAACGACAACCCATCTGCTTCAACAACGCAGCATCCTCGCAAGACGTGATATCGACGCATTGTAGGGTCCTCTAATGTGCCGCGAGTAAGGTTGTCGTCCTTTTAACGGCTCACGACGTACGATCCGGGACGAAAAAACAGAGCAAAAGAAGAAAAGTGGCCCGAAACTGATGAAAAGGTTTGATTTTGAGCTCCGAAAAGGGCACAGCGAGCTAGCTAGCCGCCCCCGTCGTAGAGCTTTCAGAGAGCTTTCCAACGGTATGCTGTGTGCCTCGTAACTCCTTACGGATCAAAAGTTATGGGCACCGGTTTGCGGGCCCAGCCTCCACGTGAAGAGAAGTTGTCTTGCCCAAGGTGCCGTGGGATTCGATAATAGAAATGCGGTGGGAGAAGTATCTTGGCAACCCTAACCGGAGTAAAAAAAATTGAAAAGGGGGGTGCAACACGAGGACTTCCCAGGGGGTCATCCATCCTAGTACTACTCTCGCCCAAGCACGCTTAACTTCGGAGTTCTGATGGGATCCGGTGCATTAGTGCTGGTATGATCGCACCTGTCATGTTGAGGGCACAATTCCTTTATGTGTTAACGGTTCACAGTCCCAGCCTAGAGATATGGCCCATTCAAAAGGCCCAATGGGCTTAACGACAACCCATCCGCTTCAACAACGCAGCATCCTCGCAAGACGTGATATCGACGCATTATAGGGTCCTCTAATGTGCCGTGAGTAAGGTTGTCGTCCTTTTAACAGCTCACGACATACGATCCGGGACGGAAAAACAGAGCAAAAGAAGAAAAGTGGCCCGAAACTGATGAAAAGGTTCGATTTTGAGCTCCGAAAAGGGTACAGCGAGCTAGCTAGCTGCCCCCGTCGTAGAGCTCTCAGAGAGCTTTCCAACGGTATGCTGTGCACCTCGTAACTCCTTACGGATCAAAAGTTATGGGCACCGGAGCGACGGAGACCTGGTCACAAGCCCTTCGCCCTCGGTTTGCTGGCCCAGCCTCCACGTGAAGAGAAGTTGTCTTGCCCAAGGTGCCGTGGGATTCGATAATAGAAATGTGGTGGGTAAAGTATCTTGGAAACCCTAACCGGAGCAAAAAAAATTGAAAAGGGGGGTGGAACACGAGGACTTCCCAGCGGGTCACCCATCCTAGTACTACTCTCGCCCAAGCACGCTTAACTTCAGAGTTCTGATGGGATCTGGTGCATTAGTGCTGGTATGATCTCACCCGTCATGTTGAGGGCACAATTCCTTTATGTGTTAACGGTTCACAGTCCCAGCCTAGAGATAAGGCCCATTCAAAAGGCCCAATGGGCTTAACGACAACCCATCCGCTTCAACAACGTAGCATCCTCGCAAGACGTGATATCGACGCATTGTGGGGTCCTCTAATGTGCCGCGAGTAAGGTTGTCGTCCTTTTAACAGCTCACGACGTACGATCCGGGACGAAAAAATAGAGCAAAAGAAGAAAAGTGGCCCGAAACTGACGAAAACGTTCGGTTTTGAGTTCCGAAAAGGGCACAGCGAGCTAGCTTGCTGCCCCTGTTGTAGAGCTCTCAGAGAGCTTTCCAACGGTATGCTGTGCTCCTCGTAACTCCTTACGGATCAAAAGTTATGGGCACCGGTTTGCGGGCCCAGCCTCCACGTGAAGAGAAGTTGTCTTGCCCAAGGTGCCGTGGGATTCGATAATAGAAATGCGGTGGGTAAAGTATCTTGGCAACCCTAACCGGAGCAAAAAAATTTGAAAAGGGTGGTACAACACTAGGACTTGCCAGGGGGTCACCCATCCTAGTACTACTCTCGCCAAAGCACGCTTAACTTCGGAGTTCTGATGGGATCCGGTGCATTAGTGCTAGTATGATCGCACCCGTCATGTTGAGGGCACAATTCCTTTATGTGCTAACGGTTCACAGTCCCAGCCTAGAGATATGGCCCATTCAAAAGGCCCAATGGGCTTAACAACATCCCATCCGCTTCAACAACGCAGCATCCTTGCAAGACGTGATATCGACGCATTGTAGGGTCCTCTAATGTGCCGCGAGTAAGGTTGTCGTCCTTTTAACAGCTCACGACGTACGATCCGTGATGGAAAAACAGAGCAAAAGAAGAAAAGTGGCCCGAAACTGATGAAAAGGTTTGATTTTGAGCTCCGAAAAGGGGATAGCGAGCTAGCTAGCTGCCCCCGTCGTAGAGCTCTCTGAGAGCTTTCCAACGGTATGCTGTGCGCCTCATAACTCCTTACGGATCAAAAGTTATGGGCACCGGTTTGCGGGCCTAGCTTCCACGTGAAGAGAAGTTGTCTTGCCCAAGGTGCCGTGGGATTCGATAATAGAAATGTGGTGGGTGAAATATCCTGGCAACCTTAACCGGAGCAAAAAAAATTGAAAAGGGGGGTGCAACACGAGGACTTCCCAGGGGGTCACCCATCCTAGTACTACTCTCGCCCAAGCACGCTTAACTTCGGAGTTCTGATGGGATCCGGTGCATTAGTGCTGGTATGATCGCACCCGTCATGTTGAGGGCACAATTCCTTTATGTGTTAACGGTTCACAGTCCCAGCCTAGAGATATGGCCCATTCAAAAGGCCCAATGGGCTTAACGACAACCCATCCGCTTCAACAACGCAGCATCCTCGCAAGACGTGATATCGACGCATTTTAGGGTCCTCTAATGTACCGCGAGTAAGGTTGTCGTCCTTTTAACAGCTCACGACGTACGATACGGGATGGAAAAACAGAGCAAAAGAAGAAAAGTGGCCCGAAACTGATGAAAAGGTTCGATTTTGAGCTCCGAAAAGGGCTCAGCGAGCTAGCTAGCTGCCCCCGTCGTAGAGCTCTCAGAGAGCTTTCCAACGGTATGCTGTGCGCCTCGTAACTCCTTACGGATCAAAAGTTATGGGCACCGGAGCGACGGAGACCTGGTCACAAGCCCTACGCCCTCGGTTTGCGGGCCCAGCCTCCACGTGAAGAGAAGTTGTCTTGCCCAAGGTGCCGTGGGATTCGATAATAGAAATGTGGTGGGTAAAGTATCTTGGCAACCCTAACCGGAGCAAAAAAAATTGAAAACGGGGGTGCAACACGAGGACTTCCCAAGGGGTCACCCATCCTAGTACTACTCTCGCCCAAGCACGCTTAACTTCGGAGTTCTGATGGGATCCAGTGCATTAGTGCTGGTATGATCTCACCCGTCATGTTGAGGGCACAATTCCTTTATGTGTTAACGGTTCACAGTCCCAGCGTAGAGATATGGCCCATTCAAAAGGCCCAATGGGCTTAACAACAACCCATCCGCTTCAACAACGCAGCATCCTCGCAAGACGTGATATCGACGCATTGTAGGGTCCTCTAATGTGCCGCGAGTAAGGTTGTCGTCCTTTTAACAGCTCACGACGTACAATCCGGGACAGAAAAACAGAGCAAAAGAAGAAAAGTGGCCCGAAACTGATGAAAAGGTTCGATTTTGAGCTCCGAAAAGGGCACTGCGAGCTAGCTAGCTGCCCCCGTCATAGAGCTCTTAGAGAGCTTTCCAACGGTATGCTGTGCGCCTCGTAACACCTTACGGATCAAAAGTTATGGGCACCGGTTTGCAGGCCCAGCCTCCACGTGAAGAGAAGTTGTGTTGCCCAAGTTGCCGTGGGATTCGATAATAGAAATGTGGTGGGTAAAGTATCTTGGAAACCCTAACCGGAGCAAAAAAATTTGAAAAGGGGGGTACAACACTAGGACTTGCCAGGGGGTCACCCATCCTAGTACTACTCTCGCCCAAGCACGCTTAACTTCGGAGTTCTGATGGGATCCGGTGCATTAGTGCTGGTATGATCGCACGCGTCATGTTGAGGGCACAATTCCTTTATGTGTTAACGGTTCACAGTCCCAGCCTAGAGATATGGCCCATTCAAAAGGCCCAATGGGCTTAACGACATCCCATCCACTTCAACAACGCAGCATCCTTGCAAGACGTGACATCGACGCATTGTAGGGTCCTCTAATGTGACGCGAGTAAGGTTGTCGTCATTTTAACAGCTCACGACGTACGATCCGTGACGGAAAAACAGAGCAAAAGAAGAAAAGTGGCCCAAAACTGATGAAAAGGTTCGATTTTGAGCTCCGAAAAGGGCACAGCGAGCTAGCTAGCTGCCCCCGTCGTAGAGCTCTCAGAGAGCTTTCCAACGGTATGCTGTGCGCCTCGTAACTCCTTACGGATCAAAAGTTATAGGCACCGGTTTGCGGGCCCAGCCTCCACGTGAAGAGAAGTTGTCTTGCCCAAGGTGCCGTGGGATTCGATAATAGAAATGTGGTGGGTGAAGTATCTTGGCAACCCTAACCGGAGCAAAAAAAATTGAAAAGGGGGGTGCAACACGAGGACTTCCCACGGGGTTACCCATCCTAGTACTACTCTCACCCAAGCACGCTTAACTTGGGAGTTCAGATGGGATCCGGTGCATTAGTGCTGGTATGATCTCACCCGCCATGTTGAGGGCACAATTCCTTTATGTGTTAACGGTTCACAGTCCCAGCCTAGAGATATGGCCCATTCAAAAGGCCCAATGGGCTTAACGACAACCCATCCTCTTCAACAACGCAGGATCCTTGCAAGATGTGATATCGACGCATTGTAGGGTCCTCTAATGTGCCGCGAGTAACGTTGTCGTCCTTTTAACAGCTCACGACGTACGATCCGGGACAGAAAAATAGAGCAAAAGAAGAAAAGTGGCCCGAAACTGATGAAAAGGTTCGATTTTGAGCTCCGAAAAGGGTAAAGCGAGCTAGCTAGCTGCCCCCGTCGTAGAGCTCTCAGAGAGCTTTCCAACGGTTTGCTATGCGCCTCGTAACTCCTTTCGGATCAAAAGTTATGGGCACCGGAGCGAGGGAGACCTGGTCACAAGCCCTACGCCCTCGGTTTGCGGGCCCAGCCTCCACGTGAAGAGAAGTTGTCTAGCCCAAGGTGCCGTGGGATTCGATAATAGAAATGTGGTGGGTAAAGTATCTTGGAAACCCTAACCGGAGCAAAAAAAATTGAAAAGGGGGGTGCAACACGAGGACTTCCCACGGGGTTACCCATCCTAGTACTACTCTCGCCCAAGCACGCTTAACTTCGGAGTTCTGATGGGATCCGGTGCATTAGTGCTGGTATGATCGCACCCGTCATGTTAATGGCACAATTCCTTTATGTGTTAACAGTTCACAGTCCCAGCGTAGAGATATGGCCCATTCAAAAGGCCCAATGGGCTTAACGACAACCCATCCGCTTCAACAACGCAGCATCCTCGCAAGACGTGATATCGACACATTGTAGGGTCCTCTAATGTGCTGCGAGTAAGGTTGTCGTCCTTTTAACAGCTCACGACGTACGATCCGGGATGAAAAAATAGAGCAAAAGAAGAAAAGTGGCCCGAAACTGATGAAAAGGTTCAATTTTGAGCTCTGAAAAGGGCACAGCGAGCTAGCTAGCTGCCCCCATCGTAGAGCTCTCAGAGAGCTTTCCAACGGTATGCTGTGCGCCTCGTAACTCCTTACGGATCAAAAGTTATGGGCACCGGAGTGACGGAGACCTGATCACAAGCCCTACGCCCTCGGTTTGCGGGCCCAGCCTCCACGTGAAGAGAAGTTGTCTTGCCCAAGGTGCCGTGGGATTCGATAATAAAATTGTGGTGGGTAAAGTATCTTGGCAACCCTAACCGGAGCAAAAAAAATTGAAAAGGGGGGTGCAACACGAGGACTTCCCAGGGGGTCACCCATCCTAGTACTACTCTCGCCCAAGCACGCTTAACTTCGGAGTTCTGATGGGATCCGGTGCATTAGTGTTGGTATGATCGCACCCGTCATGTTGAGGGCACAATTCCTTTATGTGTTAACGGTTCACAGTCCCAGCCTAGAGATATGGCCCATTCTAAAGGCCCAATGGGCTTAACGACAACCCATCCGCTTCAACAACGCAGCATCCTCGCAAGACGTGATATCAACGCATTGTAGGGTCCTCTAATTTGCCGCGAGTAAGGTTGTCGTCCTTTTAACAGCTCACAACGTACGATCCGAGACGGAAAAATAGAGCGAAAGACGAAAAGTGGCCCGAAACTGATAAAAACGTTCGATTTTGAGCTCCGAAAAGGGCACAGCGAGCTAGCTAGATGCCCCCGTCGTAGAGCTCTCAGAGAGCTTTCCAACGGTTTGCTATGCGCCTCGTAACTCCTTTCGGATCAAAAGTTATGGGCACCGGAGCGAGGGAGACCTGGTCAAAAGCCCTACGCCCTCGGTTTGCGGGCCTAGCCTCCACGTGAAGAGAAGTTGTCTGGCCCAAGGTGCCGTGGGATTCGATAATAGAAATGTGGTGGGTAAAGTATCTTGGCAACCCTAACCGGAGCAAAAAAAATTGAAAAGGGGGGTGCAACACGAGGACTTCCCAGGGGGTTACCCATCCTAGTACTACTCTCGCCCAAGCACGCTTAACTTCGGAGTTCTGATGGGATCCGGTGCATTAGTGCTGGTATGATCGCACCCGTCATGTTGAGGGCACAATTCCTTTATGTGTTAACGGTTCACAATCCCAGCCTAGAGATATGGCCCATTCAAAAGGCCCAATGGACTTAACGACAACCCATCCGCTTCAACAACGCAGCAACCTAGCAAGACGTGATATCGACACATTGTAGGGTCCTCTAATGTGCCGCGAGTAAGGTTGTCGTCCTTTTAACAGCTCACGACGTACGATCCGGGACGGAAAAATAGAGCAAAAGAAGAAAAGTGGCCCGAAACTGATGAAAATGTTCAATTTTGAGCTCTGAAAAGGGCACAGCGAGCTAGCTAGCTGCCCCCATCGTAGAGCTCTCAGAGAGCTTTCCAACGGTATGCTGTGCGCCTCGTAACTCCTTACGGATCAAAAGTTGTGGGCACCGGAGCGACGGAGACCTGGTCACAAGCCCTACGCCCTCGGTTTGCGGCCCAGCCTCCACGTGAAGAGAAGTTGTCTTGCCCAAGGTGCCGTGGGATTCGATAATAGAAATATGGTGGGTAAAGTATCTTGGCAACCCTAACCGGAGCAAAAAAAATTGAAAAGGGGTGTGTAACACAAGGACTTCCCAGGGGGTCACCCATCCTACTACTACTCTCGCCCAAGCACGCTTAACTTCGGAGTTCTGATGGGATCCGGTGCATTAGTGCTGGTATGATCTCACCCGTCATGTTGAGGGCACAATTCCTTTATGTGTTAACGGTTCACAGTCCAAGCCTAGAGATATGGCCCATTCAAATGGCCCAATGGGCTTAACGACAACCCATCCGCTTCAACAACGCAGCATCCTCGTAAGACGTGATATCGATGCATTGTAGGGTCCTCTAATGTGCCGCGAGTAAGGTTGTCGTCCTTTTAACAGCTCACGACGTACGATCCGGGACTGAAAAACAGAGCAAAAGAAGAAAAGTGGCCCGAAACTGATGAAAACGTTCGATTTTGAGCTCTGAAAAGGGCACAGCGAGCTAGCTAGCTGCCCCCATCGTAGAGCTCTCAGAGAGCTTTCCAACGGTATGCTGTGCGCCTCGTAACTCCTTACGGATCAAAAGTTGTGGGCACCGGAGCGACGGAGACCTGGTCACAAGCCCTACGCCCTCGGTTTGCGGCCCAGCCTCCACGTGAAGAGAAGTTGTCTTGCCCAAGGTGCCGTGGGATTCGATAATAGAAATATGGTGGGTAAAGTATCTTGGCAACCCTAACCGGAGCAAAAAAAATTGAAAAGGGGGGTGTAACACAAGGACTTCCCAGGGGGTCACCCATCCTACTACTACTCTCGCCCAAGCACGCTTAACTTCGGAGTTCTGATGGGATCCGGTGCATTAGTGCTGGTATGATCTCACCCGTCATGTTGAGGGCACAATTCCTTTATGTGTTAACGGTTCACAGTCCAAGCCTAGAGATATGGCCCATTCAAATGGCCCAATGGGCTTAACGACAACCCATCCGCTTCAACAACGCAGCATCCTCGTAAGACGTGATATCGATGCATTGTAGGGTCCTCTAATGTGCCGCGAGTAAGGTTGTCGTCCTTTTAACAGCTCACGACGTACGATCCGGGACTGAAAAACAGAGCAAAAGAAGAAAAGTGGCCCGAAACTGATGAAAACGTTCGATTTTGAGCTCTGAAAAGGGCACAGCGAGCTAGCTGGCTGCCCCCGTCGTAGAGCTCTCAGAGAGCTTTCCAACGGTATGCTGTGCGCCTCGTAACTCCTTACGGATCAAAAGTTATGGGCACCGGAGCGACGGAGACCTGGTCACAAGCCCTACGCCCTCGGTTTGCGGGCCCAGCCTCCACGTGAAGAGAAGTTGTCTTGCCCAAGGTGCCGTGGGATTCGATAATAGAAATGTGGTGGGTAAAGTATCTTGGCGACCCTAACCGGAGCAAAAAAAATTGAAAAGTTGGGTGCAACACGAGGACTTCCCAGGGGGTCACCATCTTAGTACTACTCTCGCCCAATCACGCTTAACTTCGGAGTTCTGATGGGATCCGGTGCATTAGTGCTGGTATGATCGCACCCGTCATGTTGAGGGCACAATTCCTTTATGTGTTAAAAGTTCACAGTCCCAGCCTAGAGATATGGCCCATTCAAAAGGCCCAATGGGCTTAACGATAACCCATCCGCTTCAGCAACGAAGCAACCTCGCAAGACGTGATATCGACGCATTGTAGGGTCCTCTACTGTGCCGCGAGTAAGGTTGTCGTCCTTTTAACAGCTCACGACGTACGATCCGGGATGGAAAAACAGAGCAAAAGAAGAAAAGTGGACCGAAACTGATGAAAACGTTCAATTTTGAGCTCCGAAAAGGGCACAGCGAGCTAGCCAGCTGCCCCCCGTCGTAGAGCTCTCAGAGGGCTTTCCAACGGTATGCTGTGCGCCTCGTAACTCCTTACGGATCAAAAGTTATGGGCACCGGAGCGACGGAGACCTGGTCACAAGCCCTACGCCCTCGGTTTGCAGGCCCAGCCTCCACGTGAAGAGAAGTTGTCTTGCCCAAGGTGCCGTGGGATTCGATAATAGAAATGTGGTGGGTAAAGTATCGTGGCAACCCTAACCGGAGAAAAAAAAATTGAAAATGGGGGTGCAACACGAGGACTTCCTAGGGGGTCACCCATCCTAGTACTACTCTCGCCCAAGCACGCTAAACTTCGGAGTTCTGATGGGATCCGGTGCATTAGTGCTAGTATGATCACACCCGTCATGTTGAGGGCACAATTTCCTTTATGTGTTAACGGTTCACAGTCCCAGCCTAGAGATATGGCCCATTCAAAAGGCCCAATGGGCTTAACGACAACCCATCCGCTTCAACAACGAAGCATCGTCTGATATCGACGCATTGTAGGGTCCTCTAATGTGCCGCGAGTAAGGTTGTCGTCCTTTTAACAGCTCACGACGTACGATCCGGGACGGAAAAACAGAGCAAAAGAAGAAAAGTGGCCCGAAACTGATGAAAACGTTCGATTTTGAGCTCCGAAAAGGGAACAGCGAGCAAGCTAGCTGCCCCCGTCGTAGAGCTCTCAGAGAGATTTCCAACGGTTTGCTGTGCGCCTCGTAACTCCTTACGGATCAAAAGTTATGGGCACCGGTTTGCGGGCCCAGCCTCCACGTGAAGAGAAGTTGTCTTGCCCAAGGTGCCGTGGGATTCGATAATAGAAATGTGGTGAGTAAAGTATCTTGGCAACCCTAACCGGAGCAAAAAAAATTGAAAAGGCGGGTACAACACGAGGACTTCCTAGGGGGTCACCCATCCTAGTACTACTCTCGCCCAAGCACGCTTAACTTTGGAGTTCTGATGGGATCGGGTGCATTAGTGCTGGTATGATCGTACCCGTCATGTTGAGAGAACAATTCCTTTATGTGTTAACGGTTCACAGTCCCAGCCTAGAGATATGGCCCATTCAAAAGGCCCAATGGGCTTAACGACAACCCATCCGCTTCAACAACGCAGCTTCCTCACAAGACGAGATATCGACGCATTGTAGGGTCCTCTAATGTGCCGCGAGTAAGGTTGTCGTCCTTTTAACAGCTCACGACGTACGATCCGGGACCGAAAAACAGAGCAAAAGAAGAAAAGTGGCCCGAAAAAGATGAAAACGTTCGATTTTGAGCTCCGAAAAGGGCTCAGCAAGCTGGCTAGCTGCCCCCGTCGTAGAGCTCTCAGAGAGCTTTCCAACGGTTTGCTGTGCGCCTCGTAACTCCTTACGGATCAAAAGTTATGGGCACCGGAGCGACGGAGACCTGGTCACAAGCCCTACGCCCTCGGTTTGAGGGCCCAACCTCCACTTGAAGAGAAGTTGTCTTGCCCAAGGTGCCGTGGGATTCGATAATAGAAATGTGGTGGGTAAAGTATCTTGGCAACCCTAACCGGAGCAAAAAAAATTGAAAAGAGGGGTGCAGCACGAGCACTTCCCAGGGGGTCACCCATCCTAGTACTACTCTCGCCCAAGCACGCTTAACTTCGGAGTTCTGATGGGATCCGGTGCATTAGTGCTGGTATGATCGCACCCGTCATGTTGAGGGCACAATTCCTTTATGTGTTAACGGTTCACAGTCCCAGCCTAGAGATATGGCCCATTCAAAAGGCCCAATGGGCTTAACGACAACCCATCCGCTTCAACAACGCAGCATTCTCGCAAGACGTGATATGGATGCATTGTAGGGTCCTCTAATTTGCCGCGAGTAAGGTTGTCGTCCTTTTAATAGCTCACGACATACGATCCGGGACGGAAAAACAGAGCAAAAGATGAAAAGTGGCCCGAAACTGATGAAAACTTTCGATTTTGAACTCCGAAAAGGGAACAACGAGCTAGCTAGCTGCCCCCGTCGTAGAGCTCTCAGAGTGCTTTCCAACGGTTTGCTGTGCGCCTCGTAACTCCTTACGGATCAAAAGTTATGGGCACCAGAGCGACGGAGACCTGGTCACAAGCCCTACGCCCTCGGTTTGTGGGCCCAACCTCCACGTGAAGAGAAGTTGTCTTGCCCAAGGTGCCGTGGGATTCGATAATAGAAATGTGGTGGGTAAAGTATCTTGGCAACCCTAACCGGAGCAAAAAAAATTGAAAAGTGGGGTGCAACACGAGGACTTCCCAGGGGGTCACCTATCCTAGTACTACTCTCGCCCAAGCACGCTTAACTTCGGAGTTCTGATGGGATCCGGTGCATTAGTGCTGGTATGATCGCACCCGTCATGTTGAGGGCACAATTCCTTTATGTGTTAACGGTTCACAGTCCCAGCCTAGAGATATGGCCCATTCAAAAGGCCCAATGGGCTTAACGACAACCCATCCGCTTCAACAACGAAGCATCGTCTGATATCGACGCATTGTAGGGTCCTCTAATGTGCCGCGAGTAAGGTTGTCGTCCTTTTAACAGCTCACGACGTACGATCCGGGACGGGAAAACAGAGCAAAAGAAGAAAAGTGGCCCGAAACTGATGAAAACGTTCGATTTTGAGCTACGAAAAGGGAACAGCGAGCTAGCTAGTTGCCCCTGTCGTAGAGCTCTCAGAGAGCTTTCCAACGGTATGTTGTGCGCCTCGTAACTCCTTACGGATCAAAAGTAATGGGCACCGGTTTGCGGGCCCAGCCTCCACGTGTAGAGAAGTTGTCTTGCCCAAGGTGCCGTGGGATTCGATAATAGAAATGTGGTGGGTAAAGTATCTTGGCAACCCTAACCGGAGCAAAAAAAATTGAAAAGTGGGGTACGACACGAGGACTTCCCAGGGCGTCACCCATCCTAGTACTACTCTCGCCCAAGCACGCTTAACTTCGGAGTTCTTATGGGATCCGGTGCATTAGTGCTGGTATGATCGCACCCGTCATGTTGAGGGCACAATTCCTTTATGTGTTAACGGTTCACAGTCCCAGCCTAGAGATATGGCCCATTCAAAAGGCCCAATGGGCTTAACGACAACCCATCTGCTTCAACAACGCAGCATCCTCGCAAGACGTGATATCGACGCATTGTAGGGTCCTCTAATGTACCGCGAGTAAGGTTGTAGTCCTTTTAACAGCTCACGACGTACGATCCGGGACGAAAAAACAGAGCAAAAGAAGAAAAGTGGCCCGAAACTGATGAAAATGTTCGATTTTGAGCTCCGAAAAGGGCACAGCGAGCTAGCTAGCTGCCCCCGTCGTAGAGCTCTCAGAGAGCTTTCCAACGGTTTGCTGTGCGCCTCGTAACTCCTTTCGGATCAAAAGTTATGGGCACCGGAGCGACGGAGACCTGGTCACAAGCCCTACGCCCTCGGTTTGCGGGCCCAACCTCCATGTGAAGAGAAGTTGTCTTGCCCAAGGTGCCGTGGGATTGGATAATAGAAATGTGGTGGGTAAAGTATCTTGGCAACCCTAACCGGAGCAAAAAAAATTGAAAAGGGGGGTGCAACACGAGGACTTCCCAGGGGGTCACCCATCCTAGTACTACTCTCGCCCAAGCACGCTTAACTTCGGAGTTCTGATGGGATCCGGTGCATTAGTGTTGGTATGATCGCACCCGTCATGTTGAGGGCACAATTCCTTTATGTGTTAACGGTTCACAGTCCCAGCCTAGAGATATGGCCCATTCAAAAGACCCAATGGGCTTAACTACAACCCATCCTCTTCAACAACACAGCATCCTCGCTAGACGTGATATCGACGCATTGTAGGGTCCTCTAATGTGCCGCGAGTAAGTTTGTCGTCCTTTTAACAGCTCGCGACGTACGATTCGGGACGGAAAAACAGAGCAAAAGAAGAAAAGTGGCCCGAAACTGACGAAAACGTTCGATTTTGAGCTCCGAAAAGGGCACCGCGAGCTAGCTAGCTGCCCCCGTCGTAGAGCTCTCAGAGAGCTTTCCAACGGTTTGCTGTATGCCTCGTATGTGAGGCCCGACCCCGAATAACGTGTGTTACCTTGATTTGCGTGCCATAGACCCCTAATTATATGACCGACCTTGGATTACGTGTCCTGTCTTGGTTTTCATGCATACCTTGTCATACGTGCCTTGACCTAGAATAGTGTGCCCTAATCCCCGACTTACATGTGGTACCTAGATAAACATGCCATGACAATAATTTACGTGCGAGACCTCGATTTGCGTGTGTCTCTTCATTTCGTGTGCATTAACCTTGAACTACGTGCCTTAACCTAGGTTTAAGAGGTGTACCTTAATTTACGTGCATTGCATTGAATTACGTGTCGTGCATTGGTCTACGTGCATTGACCTAGGGTTGCGTGCGTTAGCATTGGAATCTGTGCATTAGACTTGAAATATGTGCCTTAGTCTAGAAGTTCGTGTCTTACCTCGTAGTTCATGTTTACCTCGTGTTTCGTGCCCCGTCTTGATTTCGGTGCGTGCCTCGTAGTGCGTACCCTAGACCTAGGAATCCGTGCCACCACGTTAATCAAGAAATCATCCTACACAAAGCACTAAACTATAAAATAATCCTAATTCAAATCTCTACAAAATCCACTAACAATAAACAATTCAATCTACACAAACACCTAAACATTCTTTATTCTTTATTCTCACCCAAAACCAATGCACCTCAAATTTCACCCTTATTATAATCCATAATATGTTAAATAGAATCTGAAATTTCAGCAATTTGCAAGCCCTTGGCTGACCACTAAGTGCATTTAGTCTAGCATTGCATAATTTATTCATAATCCTAGACAAACTATGACACAAAGGCATTAAAAAATTGCTCAATTCCCCTCAAATCCCCACCATTTTCGACCAGCCCTTGCATGCCCATGCTAGCATTCAAAAAACAACATTTTGAAGACACAAAAATCAGATTTTGGCTGCCCAAGGCCGACCACACCCTCAAAGGAATTGCAAAGCCATCACTTTGTCACATTCTCTCATTTTCCTCAATCTTTTCTCTCTCCCCTTCATTCTCTCTCTCCATTTTCGGTTCTTGGCTGAGTTTTCTACCTCCTTAGCTTGTCTTCTTCACATCTTGGTTGAGCAAGGTCGAGTAGCCATCGAGAAACCCAAGCAAACAAGCTAGAGCTCGAAATCACTCTTGCATGTGCATTTGAAGCTTCATTTCGGCCTAGGTGAGTTACTAAGCATCCATTTCTTTTCTTCATGGTTTAACATCATGCTTGTGCTAAGAGTTTGAACATTAAGCTAGGAAAAATAGAGAAAAACTAGTGAGGTTCTCGGCTAAGCAAGGGAAAGGAGAAGTTTTGAGCTTCAACAAAGGGTCTTGAGCATTTTGTGGTTGATTGCCAAGGTGAGGGTTAAAAGCTTTTGAAAACTCTTTGAAATCTCACATGCATGTTCATAAATGTGTATATTTGCTTCTGTACTTGAGTTATGTGGTCGTTCATGAGCTTAAACAACCATGTATGGCAAGATCTTGGCTTGAAAATGATGCTAGGTGAAGTCGAAATGGATGACAGCTCTCTGACCAGTCTGTTCGAGGTAAGTTTAGCTAAGCAAATGATGTTTAAAATGCTTGCAAATTGGTGGGTGACTATTTTGGACAGTTTTGAACATTTTTCCCAGAAATAGGCCGAAGCTAATATTGACTCTAAGGTCCTCAAAATGGCAAATCTTTAAAATGTGACCAAATCTGGAAATCTGGAAAAATGAAGCAGGTTTTGGCAGATGCACTGACCTTGTGGAACGAACCATATTTGACTTAGTTAATGATGTCCAAAATGTATGAAAATTGGTATGCTGCTAGATTTTTCAGTTCTGGACAATTTTGTCAGAAATGGACCAAATCTAAAAATGACTCTAAGGACCTCAAAAACGTCAATTATCGAAATGTGTGCAAATCTGGACAGTTTTGTGCTATTCCACTGTTTCGGCTATATCTAATGATCTCGAACTCCAATTGATGCAAGGTTTGTTTCTGATTTTAGTTAACTTCTAAATCTTTAATTTGACATCTTATTCACTGGATTTGGAGATTGTTTGATTATCCTATTGATTGTGAGAAAACAGCCTATTGCAGTAAAGGTTTCACTTAGCTATATGCTTGGAAAATTGATGTAACCTCCCTTGTGGTACTAATTGCTTGGAATTGTGGTGTTGGAATGTTGTGTGGACTGTTTTGGGTACTTGAGGATGTTTGAACTGAATGATGCATGACTTGAGAATGATTTTGAGTTGACTTAGGGTTTAATCACGCGGTTAAGCATGAAACGGAAACCCTAATGACTAGGTAGTCTTGCTAAGTGTTGATCATTTGGATATTGTGTGGAAATTAGATGCTTAGTGGGCTGCCCGTAAATGTCTTATAACTTCAAATGTGATTTTGACCATTGCATGTTGTCAAATAAGCTTTTCTCGCATTTGAACCCATGTTGATATCACTGCATGTTGAGTAATCTTATCACTTGATTGCGTGGACTTTTAATGAGTTATATGGCCTGTTTTATATGTGTTACATGGCTGCCCGTTTAATTTCCATATAATTCTATATGCCTTTCAAGTGAAATTTCCTGTCTTATCATGTCCTGCCTGTTTATCTATCAATGTGCAAACTTATGACTGTCCGGAGGCAACCTACTTTGTTGTCCTCCTTCTGTGATATATATTACCTGTCATAAATGTGCATTGCATACAAGGTTGCAACCTTCCTGTCGGCATGGTAGTGATCACGCACGCTGGGCGGCATCGGGCTTGCCGGTGTTATCGTGACCTCCATGGTCCCATTCCCTCTCTCGCTTGGGGGCTAGACTTCCTCGGAGAGTTGGGTCGTAGGATTTTGGGGTACATCCGGAGTACACCCACCTGGTGTGTTTTGGGGAATGATTTGAAGTCGGCCGTAACTTCTGATTCTGAAACTGATCTGAGAGCAAAAGCTCGCTGTATCCTTTTTATTATGTGTATAAGTACTCCCGCTTGGATCCTAGAGAACCTCGGGGAGGAAAGATCGGTATTCCTGTTCTGTACTTGTATTTCTGTACTTGTATTTCTGTTGTATTCATGTTTGAGAAAGGGATTTTCATAAGTTTAATCGGAAAATGAGTTTCAAAACGTATTTCTCGTTCCCCCTCGCTGAGTTCATAAGGACTCACCATCTTTTTATCACAGGTGAAGAAGAACAGGTACAGGTACCCGAGGCCAACGTGCTTATCGATGATTCCTTGGAGTGATTGCCTGTCCCTACGTGCTTTTGTGCCTTGCCTGAAAGTGGTTGCTATATGGATGTTGTGTTTGATTGCAAATATTCATTTTATTGATGTAAATGACCCCGTTGTAATTTGGGTCTAATTCTGGGATTGTACTATCTATAACCGGACGAACTTTTATTTGGTTGTTTGCTTTCGTTTTCTTCATTAGTAGTTATCGTAGGCATTCAAACCACTAGATGAACAATCAACTAAGTTAATTCTATCTAATTTCACTTAGGTGCTCATTTGCAAACTAAAGGATAATAGGTACTTGCATGATAGGAAATTGACAAATAAACGGGACATAGTTATCATGTTAGGCTTATTAACCAAACGAGACTTTCAAGATAAACTAGTAGGCAAATCGGTTGGTGACAAATAGGAGTCTTTAATGGAATTGGATTAATGATTGGAATAATTGAGGCGTTTAAAGAATTAGGTCAAACAAAGAGCCCAATTACAGCCGTTATGCTACCGGATTTCCGAAAAAATTTGGAGTCTAGAATAAAACGTTAAGTGCTAAACCTCCTAGAATGATTAAGAATGTGAAAGGACTTGAATGTTTAGATCACACCCTAGTCTAACCTTTATAGGCCGGGTTGGGGCGTGACACCTTATAATAGAATGGTATCAGAGCTTAGTTTACTAACTAGGCGTTAGTCGGGTTCAACTCTCGGACCGTGGGTAGAAGCCCTAAGGTAATTGTGATGTCTTGTTTATATGTGTTATGTGTGCTAATGTGCTTTAATTGCTTTGAGCATTGAATACTATGTGCCTTTGTGGACTATATGTATTATGTGTCATGCACACCAACACGTTTGTGCCTTCGATAATGCATGCATGTGTTATATTCCTTTCTTGATGCACTTGCATGTTATATAACTGTGAATGACTGTTTATACACATAGATAGTTAGGATTAGGACTTTTAGGGAAGTGAATTTGTGCAGGACGAACGAAAAGGCTCGGTTAGAGATTTCTGGCATCTTTACAGGTACTCAATGGATCGTATATATTATTGGATATGCATATATAAAATGCGTAGCATAGGTATAATTGTTGAGGTAAAGTTATCTCCTTATTTTTGGAATACCTATACATGTGATTAAGTTGTCAATTTTATAGCTATGAAGTTATTGATTCCGTTAAACCGTTCTTCTAATTGTGGTTCAAGAATAAATGTTAAGGACATACAATTTTCCTTAGATATAAGAATATACTATTAAATATGTAGAGTAGTATATATTCTCATGTGCTGATAGTGGAAGTTGACTTGGAGGTTTCTTTGAATCCATTTCTCACATCTTAAAATTGGCTTGATAGGCTATCTAAGAAGTTGGCAATATACTCGTACGATTGAATCCTTACTTGATTGGAATTAAGCATCGTTGAACCTAATAAGGTGTATATTAACGAGTTTCAAGTTCACCCAATGATAAGTCTGTGACCTAGAAATTAACGGATGAACTCATGGAAATGGACGATAGGGGTTAGATTATTAAGGCGTGAATAATGTGTTTAGGTAACTTAACAATGGATAACCTCAAGACATGTAGGCAACTCTAGAGATTAAGTTTAACAAGATTGATGAGTCTTTAGTATAACAAGATATGGGGATATTGGAATCGAGGAATTCGCGTAACGAGAACTCGTGTTCGGAAGACTACACCTAAATGTTAGGTCGAATGGAAGTGTAAGGTATTGAATTATGTATTAGATGATGTAGCTAAGGTCCTAAGTTGGATATTGGTGATATTAAGAATCATGGTATTAATTTGGTGCCTTTTGGATTTAGTTGTGATTATGCAAGTAAGTCATTCTATGCACTCGTTGTTTGGATACCCTAGAGGATGTTGGAAAGCATATATCCTTAAGTAAGACCGATGGACCTATTATATAAACCATGGAAATGAGATTAAAGCATCTGATTGCAAGTGGAGTCGTTAGGATATGATTAGTAATCCTAAATAGCTAATAGTGAGTATGCATGATGATTCATGGCAAACCCTAGGACCTAAGGTCAACGAGTCTCGATGCTCTTAGCCTAGCTGAACATGTAAATGGGAAGAGTAAGATTTCATAAAGCTAAGATAGAGATGAATCAGAGTCATGATGACCAAGAGACTATTGTTAGACAAATGTATTATGTGCACCGTTTCACTTCTAGAAACTAGCAGTTGGAGACTTCGAATTGTGGTCATTGAATAAGAGGGGTGAATTTTGTAGTGATAGTTAAATAAGTAATTGATTAATTTTGAAGTTCTATTAGGTTATGTTGAAGGATGCCTCGTGGTCATAATTCTTATATTGATACAACCTTGAAGTTATCTCGTGTAAGTATTTTATGAGCTCGGCCATTTCGGTACCCATTTATAATCCTAGGATTGTTGCTGTATGGCCGGTAACCTAGTAGAGCATTGATATCATTTACATGGCTATGAACCTAGCTTAGTAACATTAATGTTGAAGATATATTGGCAGGCATTAAGTGTTCGAAGGAATGACTAGGTTGCTAAGTGAGTAGGACCATTGTCTTCTTAAGTATGACGTAACCTTGGATTGAGGTGAGTGGAATTTATTTGAGGTTGAAACTATTCGCTTTAGGAGTCTTGGTTAAGGAAAAAAAAAAAAAAATTATGAAGCCTCGTGACGTGAAAATAGAGATTTGAATAAGGAAATAAATTGTGGATCGCAAGTTGATGAGTTTACTTGTAAGAGTTGAACAAGTGCGTCATGATTAGTTTACTCATGCAATTTCGATGGCAATTTGTCTGTGGTACCTAATAAACGTTAGAGTTTGAGTTTAACGAATCTCAACGGTCTTTCTTCTTGATTACGAGCTTGAAGGTTAACGAAGCTGGGGAAGAATGTTAACGAATAGGAGCCTGTAACTGGGAGACTAGTCGTTAGAAGATTTGCTAATCTAATGCACCTACGAGATAAGGATTATGATATTGTCGATAGATGACGATTTGAGATGGATTAGTTGTTTGGTGAGTTCTTCTTGAAGATAGGGTCGTATTGTAGAAATAATCCATAACATGTGTATATCCTACGTGTTAACAATTTTGAAGCTAGTAGACAGGATATGTAAATCGGATATAGACCTATCATCTTGAAATTAGCGTATGTCACCCTAGGATCATGGAATTATTGTGATATTGCTTTTGAGGTATGAATGCGAGATTGACAGAACATGAGTCATGATTTTGGAGTTACAGTTCTATCGTTAGGATACCGATGAAACTTTGATGACTATGTTTGAAGACTCTAACCTTAGTTAATGAACTTGACCTTAAGATCAAATGGAGAATAGAGTCGTTCAAAGAAAAGAACTATAAATGTAGAGGTCACAACGAACTAAATGATTGGAGAAACATAGGAAGTGAATTGGTTATGGTAAGAGATCACCAAACACAGGACGAACCGGAGTAGGAAGAATAACAAGGGTCAGAATCCGTCTAAATGACCTCAATAGGCAAGAATGAATTTCGGGACGAAATTCTTTTAAGGAGGGGAGGATGTGAGGCCCGACCCCGAATAACGTGTGTTACCTTGATTTGCGTGCCATAGACCCCTAATTATATGACCGACCTTGGATTACGTGTCCTGTCTTGGTTTTCATGCATACCTTGTCATACGTGCCTTGACCTAGAATAGTGTGCCCTAATCCCCGACTTACATGTGGTACCTAGATAAACATGCCATGACCATAATTTACGTGCGAGACCTCGATTTGCGTGTGTCTCTTCATTTCGTGTGCATTAACCTTGAACTACGTGCCTTAACCTAGGTTTAAGAGGTGTACCTTAATTTACGTGCATTGCATTGAATTACGTGTCGTGCATTGGTCTACGTGCATTGACCTAGGGTTGCGTGCGTTAGCATTGGAATCTGTGCATTAGACTTGAAATATGTGCCTTAGTCTAGAAGTTCGTGTCTTACCTCGTAGTTCATGTTTACCTCGTGTTTCGTGCCCCGTCTTGATTTCGGTGCGTGCCTCGTAGTGCGTACCCTAGACCTAGGAATCCGTGCCACCACGTTAATCAAGAAATCATCCTACACAAAGCACTAAACTATAAAATAATCCTAATTCAAATCTCTACAAAATCCACTAACAATAAACAATTCAATCTACACAAACACCTAAACATTCTTTATTCTTTATTCTCACCCAAAACCAATGCACCTCAAATTTCACCCTTATTATAATCCATAATATGTTAAATAGAATCTGAAATTTCAGCAATTTGCAAGCCCTTGGCTGACCACTAAGTGCATTTAGTCTAGCATTGCATAATTTATTCATAATCCTAGACAAACTATGACACAAAGGCATTAAAAAATTGCTCAATTCCCCTCAAATCCCCACCATTTTCGACCAGCCCTTGCATGCCCATGCTAGCATTCAAAAAACAACATTTTGAAGACACAAAAATCAGATTTTGGCTGCCCAAGGCCGACCACACCCTCAAAGGAATTGCAAAGCCATCACTTTGTCACATTCTCTCATTTTCCTCAATCTTTTCTCTCTCCCCTTCATTCTTTCTCTCCATTTTCGGTTCTTGGCTGAGTTTTCTACCTCCTTAGCTTGTCTTCTTCACATCTTGGTTGAGCAAGGTCGAGTAGCCATCGAGAAACCCAAGCAAACAAGCTAGAGCTCGAAATCACTCTTGCATGTGCATTTGAAGCTTCATTTCGGCCTAGGTGAGTTACTAAGCATCCATTTCTTTTCTTCATGGTTTAACATCATGCTTGTGCTAAGAGTTTGAACATTAAGCTAGGAAAAATAGAGAAAAACTAGTGAGGTTCTCGGCTAAGCAAGGGAAAGGAGAAGTTTTGAGCTTCAACAAAGGGTCTTGAGCATTTTGTGGTTGATTGCTAAGGTGAGGGTTAAAAGCTTTTGAAAACTCTTTGAAATCTCACATGCATGTTCATAAATGTGTATATTTGCTTCTGTACTTGAGTTATGTGGTCGTTCATGAGCTTAAACAACCATGTATGGCAAGATCTTGGCTTGAAAATGATGCTAGGTGAAGTCGAAATGGATGACAGCTCTCTGACCAGTCTGTTCGAGGTAAGTTTAGCTAAGAAAATGATGTTTAAAATGCTTGCAAATTGGTGGGTGACTATTTTGGACAGTTTTGAACATTTTTTCCAGAAATAGGCCGAAGCTAATATTGACTCTAAGGTCCTCAAAATGGCAAATCTTTAAAATGTGACCAAATCTGGAAATCTGGAAAAATGAAGCAGGTTTTGGCAGATGCACTGACCTTGTGGAACGAACCATATTTGACTTAGTTAATGATGTCCAAAATGTATGAAAATTGGTATGCTGCTAGATTTTTCAGTTCTGGACAATTTTGTCAGAAATGGACCAAAGCTAAAAATGACTCTAAGGACCTCAAAAACGTCAATTATCGAAATGTGTGCAAATCTGGACAGTTTTGTGCTATTCCACTGTTTCGGCTATATCTAATGATCTCGAACTCCAATTGATGCAAGGTTTGTTTCTGATTTTAGTTAACTTCTAAATCTTTAATTTGACATCTTATTCACTGGATTTGGAGATTGTTTGATTATCCTATTGATTGTGAGAAAACAGCCTATTGCAGTAAAGGTTTCACTTAGCTATATGCTTGGAAAATTGATGTAACCTCCCTTGTGGTACTAATTGCTTGGAATTGTGGTGTTGGAATGTTGTGTGGACTGTTTTGGGTACTTGAGGATGTTTGAACTGAATGATGCATGACTTGAGAATGATTTTGAGTTGACTTAGGGTTTAATCACGCGGTTAAGCATGAAACGGAAACCCTAATGACTAGGTAGTCTTGCTAAGTGTTGATCATTTGGATATTGTGTGGAAATTAGATGCTTAGTGGGTTGCCCGTAAATGTCTTATAACTTCAAATGTGATTTTGACCATTGCATGTTGTCAAATAAGCTTTTCTCGCATTTGAACCCTTGTTGATATCACTGCATGTTGAGTAATCTTATCACTTGATTGCGTGGACTTTTAATGAGTTATATGGCCTGTTTTATATGTGTTACATGGCTGCCCGTTTAATTTCCATATAATTCTATATGCCTTTCAAGTGAAATTTCCTGTCTTATCATGTCCTGCCTGTTTATCTATCAATGTGCAAACTTATGACTGTCCGGAGGCAACCTACTTTGTTGTCCTCCTTCTGTGATATATATTACCTGTCATAAATGTGCATTGCATACAAGGTTGCAACCTTCCTGTCGGCATGGTAGTGATCACGCACGCTGGGCGGCATCGGGCTTGCCGGTGTTATCGTGACCTCCATGGTCCCATTCCCTCTCTCGCTTGGGGGCTAGACTTCCTCGGAGAGTTGGGTCGTAGGATTTTGGGGTACATCCGGAGTACACCCACCTGGTGTGTTTTGGGGAATGATTTGAAGTCGGCCGCAACTTCTGATTCTGAAACTGATCTGAGAGCAAAAGCTCGCCGTATCCTTTTTATTATGTGTATAAGTACTCCCGCTTGGATCCTAGAGAACCTCGGGGAGGAAAGATCGGTATTCCTGTTCTGTACTTGTATTTCTGTACTTGTATTTCTGTTGTATTCATGTTTGAGAAAGGGATTTTCATAAGTTTAATCGGAAAATGAGTTTCAAAACGTATTTCTCGTTCCCCCTCGTTGAGTTCATAAGGACTCACCCTCTTTTTATCACAGGTGAAGAAGAACAGGTACAGGTACCCGAGGCCAACGTGCTTATCGATGATTCCTTGGAGTGATTGCCTGTCCCTACGTGCTTTTGTGCCTTGCCTGAAAGTGGTTGCTATATGGATGTTGTGTTTGATTGCAAATATTCATTTTATTGATGTAAATGACCCCGTTGTAATTTGGATCTAATTCTGGGATTGTACTA
This sequence comes from Ehretia macrophylla, assembly GCA_037974665.1. Lineage (NCBI taxonomy): Eukaryota > Viridiplantae > Streptophyta > Magnoliopsida > Boraginales > Ehretiaceae > Ehretia > Ehretia macrophylla. Next base: position 63,884,984 of record CM075777.1, read on the forward strand.
TCTATAACCGGACGAACTTTTATTTGATTGTTTGCTTTCGTTTTCTTCATTAGTAGTTATCGTAGGCATTCAAACCACTAGATGAACAATCAACTAAGTTAATTCTATCTAATTTCACTTAGGTGCTCATTTGCAAACTAAAGGATAATAGGTACTTGCATGATAGGAAATTGACAAATAAACGGGACATAGTTATCATGTTAGGCTTATTAACCAAACGAGACTTTCAAGATAAACTAGTAGGCAAATCGGTTGGTGACAAATAGGAGTCTTTAATGGAATTGGATTAATGATTGGAATAATTGAGGCGTTTAAAGAATTAGGTCAAACAAAGAGCCCAATTACAACCGTTATGCTGCCGGATTTCCGGAAAAATTTGGAGTCTAGAATAAAACGTTAAGTGCTAAACCTCCTAGAATGATTAAGAATGTGAAAGGACTTGAATGTTTAGATCACACCCTAGTCTAACCTTTATAGGCCGGGTTGGGGCGTGACACCGTAACTCCTTACGGATCAAAAGTTATGGGCACTGGAGCGACGGAGACCTGGTCACAAGCCCTACGCCCTCGGTTTGCGGGCCCACCCTCCACGTGAAGAGAAGTTGTCTTGCCCAAGGTGCCGTGGGATTCGATAATAGAAATGTGGTGGGTAAAGTATCTTGGCAACCCTAACCGGAGCAAAAAAAATTGAAAAGGGGGGTGCAACACGAGGACTTCCCAAGGGGTCACCCATCCTAGTACTACTCTCGCCCAGGCACGCTTAACTTCGGAGTTCTGATGGGATCCGGTGCATTAGTGCTGGTATGATCGCACCCGTCATGTTGACGGCACAATTCCTTTATATGTTAACGGTTCACAGTCCCAGCCTAGAGATATGGCCCATTCAAAAGGCCCAATGGGCTTAACGACAACCCATCCGCTTCAACAACGCAGCATCCTCGCAAGACGTGATATCGACGCATTGTAGGGTCCTCTAATGTGCCGCGAGTAAGGTTGTCGTCCTTTTAACAGCTCACGACGTACGATCCGGGACGGAAAAACAGAGCAAAAGCAGAAAAGTGGCCCGAAACTGATGAAAACGTTCTATATTGAGCTCCGAAAAGGCCACAATGAGCTAGCTAGCTGCCCCCGTCGTAGAGCTCTCAGAGAGCTTTCCAACGGTTTGCTGTGTACCTCGTAACTCCTTACGGATCAAAAGTTATGGGCACCGGAGCGACGGAGACCTGGTCACAAGCCCTACGCCCTCGGTTCGCGGGCCCAGCCTCCACGTGAAGAGAAGTTGTCTTGCCCAAGGTGCCGTGGGATTCGATAATAGAAATGTGGTGGGTAAAGTATCTTGGCAACCCTAACCAGAGCAAAAAAAATTGAAAAGGGGGGTGCAACACGAGGACTTCCCAGGGGGTCACCCATCCTAGTGCTACTCTCGCCCAAGCACGCTTAACTTCGGAGTTCTGATGGGATCCGGTGCATTAGTGCTAGTATGATCGCACCCATCATGTTGAGGGCACAATTCCTTTATGTGTTAACGGTTCACAGTCCCAGCCTAGAGATATGGCCCATTCAAAAGGCCTAATGGGTTTAACGACAACCCATCCGCTTCAACAACGTAGCATCCTCGCAAGACGTGATATCGACGCATTTTAGGGTCCTCTAATGTGCCGCGAGTAAGGTTGTCGTCCTTTTAACAGCTCACGACGTACGATCCGGGACGGAAAAACAGAGCAAAAGAAGAAAAGTGGCCCGAAACTGATGAAAATGTTCGATTTTGAGCTCCGAAAAGGGAACAGCGAGGTACCTAGCTGCCCCCGTCGTAGAGCTCTCAGAGAGCTTTCCAACGGTTTGCTGTGCGCCTCGTAACTCCTTACGGATCAAAAGTTATGTGCACCGGAGCGACGGAGACCTGTTCACAAGCCCTACGCCCTCGGTTTGCGGGCCCAGCCTCCACGTGAAGAGAAGTTGTCTTGCCCAAGGTGCCGTGGGATTCGATAATAGAAATGTGGTGGGTAAAGTATCTTGGCAACCCTAACCGGAGCAAAAAAAAATTGAAAAGGGGGGTGCAACACGAGGACTTCCCAGGGGGTCACCCATCCTAGTACTACTCTCGCCCAAGCATGCTTAACTTCGGAGTTCTGATGGGATCCGGTGCATTAGTGCTGGTATGATCGCACCCATCATGTTGAGAGCACAATTCCTTTATGTGTTAACGGTTCCTAGTCCCAGCCTAGAGATATGGCCCATTCAAAAGGCCCAATGGGCTTAACGACAACCCATCCGCTTCAACAACGTAGCATCCTCGCAAGACATGATATCGACGCATTGTAGGGTCCTCTAATGTGCCACGAGTAAGGATGTCGTCCTTTTAACAGCTGACGACGTACAATCCGGGAAGGAAAAACAGAGCAAAAGAAGAAATGTGGCCCGAAACTGATGAAAACGTTCGATTTTGAGCTCCGAAAAGGGCACAGCGAGCTAGCTAGCTGCCCCGTCATAGAGCTCTCAGAGAGCTTTCCAACGGTTTGCTGTGCGCCTCGTAACTCCTTTCGGATCAAAAGTTATGGGCACCGGAGCGACGGAGACCTGGTCACAAGCCCTACGCCCTCGGTTTGCGGGCCCAGCTCCACGTGAAGAGAAGTTGTCTTGCCCAAGGTGCCGTGGGATTCGATAATAGAAATGTGGTGGGTAAAGTATCTTGGCAACCCTAACCGGAGCAAAAAAAATTGAAAAGGGGGGTGCAACACGAGGACTTCCCAGGGGGTCACCCATCCTAGTACTACTCTCGCCCAAGCACGCTTAACTTCGGAGTTCTGATGGGATCCGGTGCATTAGTGCTGGTATGATCGCACCCATCATGTTGAGGGCACAATTCCCTTATGTGTTAACGGTTCACAGTCCCAGCCTAGAGATATGGCCCATTCAAAAGGCCCAATGGGCTTAACGACAACCCATCCGCTTCAACAACGCAGCATCCTCGCAAGACGTGATATCGACGCATTGTAGGGTCCTCTAATGGGCCGCGAGTAAGGTTTTCGTCCTTTTAACAGCACACGACGTACGATCCGGGACGGAAAAACAGAGCAAAAGAAGAAAAGTGGCCCGAAATTGATGAAAACGTTCAATTTTGAGCTCCGAAAAGGGCACAGCGTGCTAGCTACCTGCCCCCGTCGTAGAGCTCTCAGAGAGCTTTCCAACAGTTTGCAGTGCGCCTCGTAACTCCTTACGGATCAAAAGTTATGGGCACCGGAGCGACGGAGACCTAGTCACAAGCCCTACGCCCTCGGTTTGCTGGCCCAGCCTCCACGTGAAGAGAAGTTGTCTTGCCCAAGGTGCCGTGGGATTCGATAATAGAAATGTGGTGGGTAAAGTATCTTGGCAACCCTAACCGGAGGAAAAAAAATTGAAAAGGGGGGTGCAACACGAGGACTTCCCAGGGGGTCACACATCCTAGTACTACTCTCGCCCAAGCACGCTTATCTTCGGAGTTCTGATGGGATCCGGTGCATTAGTGCTGGTATGATCGCACCCATCATGTTGAGGGCACAATTCCTTTATGTGTTAACGGTTCACAGTCCCAGCCTAGAGATATGGCCCATTCAAAAGGCCCAATGGGCTTAACGACAACCCATCCGCTTCAACAACGCAGCATCCTCGCAAGACGTGATATCGACGCATTGTAGGGTCCTCTAATGGGCCGCGAGTAAGGTTTTCGTCCTTTTAACAGCACACGACGTACGATCCGGTACGAAAAAACAGAGCAAAAGAAGAAAAGTGGCCCGAAATTGATGAAAACGTTCAATTTTGAGCTCCGAAAAGGGCACAGCGTGCTAGCTACCTGCCCCCGTCGTAGAGCTCTTAGAGAGCTTTCCAACAGTTTGCAGTGCGCCTCGTAACTCCTTACGGATCAAAAGTTATGGGCACCGGAGCGACGGAGACCTAGTCACAAGCCCTACGCCCTCGGTTTTCGGGCCCAGCCTCCACGTGAAGAGAAGTTGTCTTGCCGAAGGTGCCGTGGGATTCGATAATAGAAATGTGGTGGGTAAAGTATCTTGGCAACCCTAACCGGAGCAAAAAAAATTGAAAAGGGGGGTGCAACACGAGGACTTCCCAGGGGGTCACACATCCTAGTACTACTCTCGCCCAAGCACGCTTATCTTCGGAGTTCTGATGGGATCCGGTGCATTAGTGCTGGTATGATCGCACCCATCATGTTGAGGGCACAATTCCTTTATGTGTTAACGGTTCACAGTCCCAGCCTAGAGATATGGCCCATTCAAAAGGCCCAATGGGCTTAACGACAACCCATCCGCCTCAACAACGCAGCATCCTCGCAAGACTTGATATCGACGCATTGTAGGGTCCTCTAATGTGCCGCGAGTAAGGTTGTCGTCCTTTTAACAGCTCAAGACGTACGATCTGGGACGGAAAAATAGAGCAAAAGAAGAAAAGTGGCCCGAAACTGATGAAAAATTTCGATTTTGAGCTCCGAAAAGGGCACAGCGTGCTAGCTAGCTGCGCCCATTATAGAGCTCTCAGAGAGCTTTCCAACGGTTTGCTGTGCGCCTCGTAACTCCTTACGGATCAAAAGTTATGGGCACCGGAGCGACGGAGACCTGGTCACAAGCCTTACGCCCTCGGTTTGCGGGCCCAGCCTCCACGTGAAGAGAAGTTGTCTTGCCCTAGGTGCCGTGGGATTCGATAATAGAAATGTGGTGGGGAAAGTATCTTGGCAACCCTAACCGGAGCAAAAAAAAATTGAAAAGGGGGGTGCAACACGAGAACCTCCCAGGGGGTCACCCATCTTAGTACTACTCTCGCCCAAACACGCTTAACTTCGGAGTTCTAATGGGATCCGGTGCATTAGTGCTGGTATGATCGCACCCGTCATGTTGAGGGCACAATTCCTTTATGTGTTAACGGTTCACAGTCCCAGCCTAGAGATATGGCCCATTCAAAAGGCCCAATGGGCTTAACGACAACCCATCCGCTTCAACAACGCAGCATCCTCGCAAGACATGATATCGACGCATTGTAGGGTCCTCTAATGTGCCACGAGTAAGGTTGTTGTCCTTTTAACAGCTCACGACGTACGATCCGAGACGGAAAAATAGAGTAAAAGAAGAAAAGTGGCCCGAAACTGATGAAAACGTTCGATTTTGAGCTCCGAAAAGGGCACAGCAAGCTAGCTAGCTACCCCCGTCGTAGAGCTCTCAGAGAGCTTTCCAACGGTTTGTTGTGCGCCTCGTAACTCCTTACGGATCAAAAGTTATGGGCACCGGAGCGACGGAGACCTGGTCACAAGCCCTACGCCCTCGGTTTGCGGGCCCAGCCTCCACGTGAAGAGAAGTTGTCTTGCCCAAGGTGCCGTGGAATTCGATAATAGAAATGTGGTGGGTAAAGTATCTTGGCAACCCTAACCGGAGCAAAAAAAATTGAAAAGGGGGTGCAACACGAGGACTTCCAAGGGGGTCACCCATCCTAGTACTACTCTCGCCCAAGCACGCTTAACTTCGGAGTTCTGATGGGATCCGGTGCATTAGTGCTGGTATGATAGCACCCGTCATGTTGACGGCACAATTCCTTTATGTGTTAACGGTTAACAGTCCCAGCCTAGAGATATGGCCCATTCAAAGGGCCCAATGGGCTTAACGACAACCCGTCCGCTTCAACAACGCAGCATCCTCGCAAGACGTGATATCGACGCATTGTAGGGTCCTCTAATGTGCCGCGAGTAAGGTTGTCATCCTTTTAACAGCTCACGACGTACGATACGGGACGAAAAAACAGAGCAAGAGAAGAAAAGTGGCCCGAAACTGATGAAAACGTTTGATTTTCAGCTTCGAAAAGGGCATAACAAGCTAGCTAGCTACCCCCGTCGTAGAGCTCTCAGAGAGCTTTCCAACGGTATGCTGTGCGCCTCGTAACTCCTTACGGATCAAAAGTTATGGGCACCGGAGCGACGGAGACCTGGTCACAAGCCCTACGCCCTCGGTTTGCGGGCCCAGCCTCCACGTGAAGAGAAGTTGTCTTGCCCAAGGTGCCGTGGAATTCGATAATAGAAATGTGGTGGGTAAAGTATCTTGGCAACCCTAACCGGAGCAAAAAAAATTGAAAAGGGGGTGCAACACGAGGACTTCCAAGGGGGTCACCCATCCTAGTACTACTCTCGCCCAAGCACGCTTAACTTCGGAGTTCTGATGGGATCCGGTGCATTAGTGCTGGTATGATCGCACCCGTCATGTTGAGGGCACAATTCCTTTATGTGTTAACGGTTCATAGTCCCAGCCTAGAGTTATGGCCCATTCAAAAGGCCCAATGGGCTTAATGACAACCCATCCGCTTCAATAACGCTGCATCCTCGCAAGACATGATATCGACGCATTGTAGGGTCCTCTAATGTCCCGCGAGTATGGTTGTCGTCCTTTTAACAGCTCACGACGTACGATCTGGGATGAAAAAACAGAGCAAAAGAAGAAAAGTGGTCGAAACCGATGAAAACGTTCGATTTTGAGTTCTGAAAAGGGCACAGCGAGCTACCTAGCTACCCCCGTCGTAGAGCTCTCGGAGAGCTTTCCAACGGTATGCTGTGCGCCTCGTAACGCCTTACGGATCAATAGTTATGGGCACCCGAGCGACGGAGACCTGGTCACAAGCCCTACGCCCTCGGTTTCCGGGCCCAGCCTCCATGTTAAGAGAAGTTGTCTTGCCCAAGGTGCCGTGGGATTCGATAATAGAAATGTGGTGGGTAAAGTATCTTGGCAACCCTAACCGGAGCAAAAAAAATTGAAAAGGTGGGTGCAACACGAGGACTTCCCAAGGGGTCGCCAATCCTAGTACTACTCTCGCCCAAGCACGCTTAACTTCGGTGTTCTGATGGGATCCGGTGTATTAGTGCTGGTATGATCGCACCCGTCATGTTGAGGGCACAATTCCTTTATGTGTTAACGGTTCACAGTTCCAGCCTAGAGATATGGCCCATTCAAAAGGCCCAATGGGCTTAACGACAACCCATCCGCTTCAACAACGCAGCATCCTCGCAAGACGTGATATCGATGCATTGTAGGGTCCTCTAATGTGACGCGAGTAAGGTTGTCGTCCTTTTAACAGCTCATGACGTACGATCCGGGACGGAAAAACAGAGCAAAAGAAGAAAATTGGCCCGAAACTAATGAAAACGTTCGATTTTGAACTCCGAAAAAGGTACGGCGAGCTAGCTACCTGCCCCCGTCGTAGAGCTCTCGGAGAGCTTTCCAACGGTATGCTGTTCGCCGTGTAACTCCTTACGGATCAAAAGTTATGTTCACCGGAGCGACGGAGACCTGGTCACAAGCCCTACGCCCTCGGTTTGCGGGCCCAGCCTCCACGTGAAGAGAAGTTGTCTTGCCCAAGGTGCCGTGGGATTCGATAATAGAAATGTGGTGGGTAAAGTATCTTGGCAACCCTAACCGGAGCAAAAAAAATTGAAAAGGGGGGTGCAACACGAGGACTTCCCAGGGGGTCACCCATCCTAGTACTACTCTCGCCCAAGCATGCTTAACTTCGGAGTTCTGATGGGATCCGGTGCATTAGTGCTGGTATGATCGCACCCGTCATATTGAGGGCACAATTCCTTTATGTGTTAACGGTTCATAGTCCCAGCCTAGAGATATGGCCCATTCAAAAGGCCCAATGGGCTTAACGACAACCCATCCGGTTCAACAACGAAGCATCCTCGCAAGACGTGATATCGACGCATTGTAGGGTCCTCTAATGTGCCGCGAGTAAGGTTGTCGTCCTTTTAACAGCTCACGATGTACGGTCCGGGATGGAAAAACAGAGCAAAAGAAGAAAAGTGGCCCGAAACTGATGAAAACGTTCGATTTTGAGCTCCGAAAAGGGCACATGGGGCTAGCTGGCTGCTCCCGTCGTAGAGCTCTCAGAGAGCTTTCCAACGGTATGCTGTGCGCCTCGTAACTCCTTACGGATCAAAAGTTATGGGCACCGGAGCGACGGAGACCTAGTCACAAGCCCTACGCCCTCGGTTTGCGGGCCCAGCCTCCACGTGAAGAGAAGTTGTCTTGCCCAAGGTGCCGTGGGATTCGATAATAGAAATGTGGTAGGTAAAGTATCTTGGCAACGCTAACCGGAGCAAAAAAAATTGAAAAGGGGGGTGCAACACGAGGACTTCCCAGGGGGTCACCCATCCTAGTACTACTCTCGCCCAAGCACGCTTAACTTCGGAGTTCTGATGGGATCCGGTGCATTAGTGCTGGTATGATTGCACCCGTCATGTTGAGGGCACAATTCCTTTATGTGTTAACGGTTCACAGTCCCAGCCTATAGATATGGCCCATTCAAAAGGCCCAATGGGCTTAACGACAACCCATCCGCTTCAACAACGCAGCATCCTCGCAAGACGTGATATCGATGCATTGTAGGGTCCTCTAACGTGCCGCGAGTAAGGTTGTCGTCCTTTTAACAGCTCACGACGTACGATCCGGGACGAAAAAATAGAGCAAAAGAAGAAAAGTGGCCCGAAACTGCTGAAAACGTTCGATTTTGAGCTCTGAAAAGGGTACAGCGAGCTAACTGGCTGTCCCCGTCGTAGAGCTCTCAGAGAGCTTTCCAACGGTTTGCTGTGCGCCACGTAACTCCTTACGAATCGAAAGTTATGGGCACCGGGGCAACGGAGACCTGGTCACAAGCCCTACGCCCTCGGTTTGCGGGCCCAGCCTCCACGTGAAGAGAAGTTGTCTTGCCCAAGGTGCCGTGGGATTCGATAATAGAAATGTGGTGGGTAAAGTATCTTGGCAACGATAACCGGAGCAAAAAAAATTGAAAAGGGGGGTGCAACATGAGGACTTCCGAGCGGGTCCCCATCCTAGTACTACTCTCGCCCAAGCACGCTTAACTTCGGAGTTCTGATGGGATCCGGTGCATTAGTGCTGGTATGATCGCACCCGTCATGTTGAGGGCACAATTCCTTTATGTGTTAACGGTTCACAGTACCAGCCTAGAGATATGGCCCATTCAAAAGGCCCAATGGGCTTAACGACAACCCATCTGCTTCAACAACGCAGCATCCTCGCAAGACGTGATATCGACGCATTGTAGGGTACTCTAATGTGCCGCGAGTAAGGTTGTCGTCCTTTTAACAGCTCACGACGTACGATCCGGTACGGAAAAACAGAGCAAAAGAAGAAAAGTGGCCTGAAACTAGTGAAAACGTTCGATTTTGAGCTCCGAAAAGGGTACAGCGAGCTAGCTGGCTGCCCCCGTCGTAGAGCTCTCAGAGAGCTTTCCAACGGTATGCTGTACGCCTTGTAACTCATTATGGATCAAAAGTTATGGGCACCGGGGCGACGGAGACCTGGTCACAAGCCCTACGCCCTCGGTTTGCGGACCCAGCCTCCACGTGAAGAGCAGTTGTCTTGCCCAAGGTGCCGTGGGATTCGATAATAGAAATGTGGTGGGTAAATTATCTTGGCAATGCTAACCGGAGCAAAAAAAATTGAAAAGGGGGGTTCAACACGAGGACTTCCCAGGGGGTCACCCATCCTAGTACTACTCTCGCCCAAGCACGCTTAACTTCGGAGTTCTGATGGGATCCGGTGCATTAGTGCTGGTATGATCACACCCGTCATGTTGAGGGCACAATTCCTTTATGTGTTAACGTTTCACAGTCCCAGCCTAGAGATATGGCCCATTCAAAAGGCCCAATGGGCTTAACGACAACCCATCCGCTTCAACAACGCAGCATCCTCGCAAGATGTGATATCTACGCATTGTAGGGTCCTCTAATGTGCCGTGAGTAAGGTTGTCGTCCCTTTAACAGCTCACGACGTACGATCCGGGATGAAAAAACAGAGCAAAAGAAGAAAAGTGGCCCGAAACTGATGAAAACATTCGATTTTGAGCTCCGAAAACGGTACAGCAAGCTAGCTAGCTGCCCCCGTCGTAGAGCTCTCAGAGAGCTTTCCAACGGTATGCTGTGCGCCTCGTAACTCCTTACGGATCAAAAGTTATGGGTACCAGAGCGACGGAGACCTGGTCACAAGCCCTACGCCCTTGGTTTGCGGGCCCAGCCTCCACGTGAAGAGAAGTTGTCTTGCCCAAGGTGCCGGGGGATTCGATAATAGAAATGTGGCGGGTAAAGTATCTTGGCAACCCTAACCGGAGCAAAAAAAATTGAAAAGGGGGGTGCAACACGAGGACTTCCCAAGGGGTCACCCATCGTAGTACTACTCTCGCCCAAGCACGCTTAACTTCGGAGTTCCGATGGGATCCGGTGCATTAGTGCTGGTATGATCGCACCCGTCATGTTGAGGGCACAATTCCTTTATGTGTTAACGGTTCACAGTCCCAGCCTAGCGATATGGCCCATTCAAAAGGCCCAATGGGCTTAACGACAACCCATCCGCTTCAACAACGCAGCATCCTCGCAAGACGTGATATCGACGCATTGTAGGGTCCTCTAATGTACCGCGAGTAAGGTTGTCGTCCTTTTAACAGCTCACGACGTACGATCCGGGACGGAAAAACAGAGCAACAGAAGAAAAGTGGCCCGAAACTGATGAAAACGTTCGATTTTGAGCTCCGAAAAGGGCACGGCGAGCTAGCTACCTTCCCCCGTCATAGAGCTCTCGGAGAGCTTTCCAACAGTATGCTGTGCGCCGCGTAACTCCTTACGGATCAAAAGTTATGGGCACCGGAACGACGGAGACCTGGTCACAAGCCCTACGCCCTCGGTTTGCGGGCCCAGCCCCCACGTGAAGAGAAGTTGTCTTGCCCAAGGTGCCGTGGGATTCGATAATAGAAATATGGTGGGTAAAGTTCTTGGCAACCCTAACCGGAGCAAAAAAAATTGAAAAGGGGGGTGCAACACGAGGACTTCCCCGGGGGTCACCCATCCTAGTACTACTCTAGCCCAAGCACGCTTAACTTCGGAGTTCTGATGGGATCCGGTGCATTAGTGCTGGTATGATCGCACCCATCATGTTGAGGGCACAATTCCTTTATGTGTTAACGGTTCACAGTCCCAGCCTAGAGATATGGCCCATTCAAAAGGCCCAATGGGCTTAACGACAACCCATCTGCTTCAACAACGCAGCATCCTCGCAAGACGTGATATTGACGCATTGTAGGGTCCTCTAATATGCCGCGAGTAAGGTTGTCGTCCTTTTAACAGCTCACGACGTACGATCCGGGACGGAAAAACAAAGCAAAAGAAGAAAAGTGGCCCGAAACTGATGAAAACGTTCGATTTTGAGCTCCGAAAAGGGCAAAGCGAGCTCGCTAGCTGCCCCCGTCGTAGAGCTCTCAGAGATCTTTCCAACGGTATGCTGTGCGCCTCGTAACTCCTTATGGATCAAAAGTTATGGGTACCAGAGCGACGGAGACCTGGTCACAAGCCCTACGCCCTCGGTTTGCGGGCCCAGCCTCCGCGTGAAGAGAAGTTGTCTTGCCCAAGGTGCCGTGGGATTCGATAATAGAAATGTGGTGGGTAAAGTACCTTGCCAACCCTAACCAGAGCAAAAAAAATTGAAAATGGGGGTGCAACACGAGGGCTTCCCAAGGGGTCACCCATCCTAGTACTACTCTCGCCCAAGCACGCTTAACTTCGGAGTTCTAATGGGATCCGGTGCATTAGTGCTGGTATGATCGCACCCATCATGTTGAGGGCACAATTCCTTTATGTGTTAACGGTTCACAGTCCCAGCCTAGAGATATGGCCCATTCAAAAGGCCCAATGGGCTTAACGACAACCCATCCGCTTCAACAACGCAGCATCGTAGCAAGACGTGATATCGACGCATTGTAGGGTCCTCTAATGTGCCGCGAGTAAGGTTGTCGTCCTTTTAACAACTCACGACGTACGATCCGGGAAGGAAAAACAGAGCAAAAGAAGAAAAGTAGCACGAAACTAATGAAAACGTTCGATTTGAGCTCCGAAAAGGGCACGGCGAGCAAGCTACCTGCCCCCATCGTAGAGCTCTCGGAGTGCTTTCCAACGGTATGCTGTGCGCCGCGTAACTCCTTACGGATCAAAAGTTATGGGCACCGGAGTGAGGGAGACCTGGTCACAATCCCTACGCCCTCGGTTTGCGGGCCCAGCCTCCACGTGAAGAGAAGTTGTCTTACCCAAGGTGCCGTGGGATTCGATAATAGAAATGTGGTGGGTAAAGTATCTTGGCAACCCTAACCGGAGCAAAAAAAATTGAAAATGGGGGTGCAACACGAGGACTTCCCAGGGGGTCACCCATCCTAGTACTACTCTCGCCCAAGCACGCTTAACTTCGGAGTTCTGATGGGATACGGTGCATTAGTGCTGGTATGATCGCACCCGTCATGTTGAGGGCACAATTCCTTTATGTGTTAACGGTTCACAGTCCCAGCCTAGAGATATGGCCCATTCAAAAGGCCCAATGGGCTTAACGACAACCCATCCGCTTCAACAACGCAGCATCCTCGCAAGACGTGATATCGACGCATTGTAGGGTCCTCTAATGTGCCGCGAGTAAGATTGTCGTCCTTTTAACAGCTCACGACGTACGATCCGGGACGAAAAAACAGAGCAAAAGAAGAAAAGTGGCCCGAAACTGATGAAAATGTTCGATTTTGAGCTCCAAAAAGGGCACAGCGAGCTAGCTAGTTGCCCCCGTAGTAGAGCTCTCAGAGAGCTTTCCAACGGTATGCTGTGCGCCTCGTAACTCCTTACGGATCAAAAGTTATGGGCACCGGAGCGACGGATACCTGGTCACAAGCCCTACGCCCTCGGTTTGCGGGCCCAGCCTCCGCGTGAAGAGAAGTTGTCTTGCCCAAGGTGCCGTGAGATTCGATAATAGAAATGTGGTGGGTAAAGTATCTTGGCAACGCTAACCGGAGCAAAAAAAATTGAAAAGGGGGGTGCAACACGAGGACTTCCCAGGGGGTCACCCATACTAGTACTACTCTCGCCCAAGCACGCTTAACTTCGGAGTTTTGATGGGATCCGGTACATTACTGCTGGTATGATCGCACCCGTCATGTTGAGGGCACAATTCCTTTATGTGTTAACGGTTCACAGTCCCAGCCTAGAGATATGGCCCATTCAAAAGGCCCAATGGGCTTAACGACAACCCATCCGCTTCAACAACGAAGCATCCTCGCAAGACGTGATATCGACGCATTGTAGGGTCCTCTAATGTGCAGCTAGTAAGGTTTTCGTCCTTTTAACAACTCACGACGTACGATCCGGTACGGAAAAATAGAGCAAAAGAAGAAAAGTGGCCCGAAACTGATGAAAACGTTCGATTTTGAGCTCCGAAAAGGGCACGACGAGCTAGCTACCTGCCCTTGTTGTAGAGCTCTCGGAGAGCTTTCCAACGGTATGCTGTGCGCCGCGTAACTTCTTACGGATCAAAAGTTATGGGCACTAGAGCGATGGAGACCTGGTCACAAGCCCTATGCCCTCGGTTTGCGGGCCCAGCCTCCACGTGAAGAGAAGTTGTCTTGCCCAAGGTGCCGTGGGATTCGATAATAGAAATGTGGTGGGTAAAGTATCTTGGCAACCCTAACCGGAGAAAAAAAAATTGAAAAATGGGGTGCAACACGAGGACTTCCTAGGGGGTCACCCATCCTAGTACTACTCTCGCCCAAGCACGCTTAACTTCGGAGTTCTGATGGGATCCGGTGCATTAGTGCTGGTATGATCGCACCGGTCATGTTGAGGGCACAATTCCATTATGTGTTAAAGGTTCACAGTCCCAGCCTAGAGATATGGCCCATTCAAAAGGCCCAATGGGCTTAACGACAACCCATCCGCTTCAACAACGTAGCATCCTCGCAAGACGTGATATCGACGCATTGTAGGGTCCTCTAATGTGCCGCGAGTAAGGTTGTCGTCCTTTTAACAGCTCACGACGTACGATCCGGGACGGAAAAACAGAGCAAAAGAAGAAAAGTGGCACGAAACTGATGAAAACGTTCGATTTTGAGCTCCGAAAAGGGCACAGCGAGCTAGCTAGCTGCCCTTGTCGTAGAGCTCTCAGAGAGCTTTCCAACGGTATGCTGTGCGCCTCGTAACTCATTACGGATCAAAAGTTATGGGCACCGGGGCGACGGTGATCTGGTCACAAGCCCTACGCCCTCGGTTTGCGGGCCCAGCCTCCACGTGAAGAGAAGTTGTCTTGCCCAAGGTGCCGTGAGATTCGATAATAGAAATGTGGTGGGTAAAGTATCTTGGCAACGCTAACCGGAGCAAAAAAAATTGAAAAGGGGGGTGCAACACGAGGACTTCCCAGGGGGTCACCCATCCTAGTACTACTCTCGCCCAAGCACGCTTAACTTCGGAGTTTTGATGGGATCCGGTACATTACTGCTGGTATGATCGCACCCGTCATGTTGAGGGCACAATTCCTTTATGTGTTAACGGTTCACAGTCCCAGCCTAGAGATATGGCCCATTCAAAAGGCCCAATGGGCTTAACGACAACCCATCCGCTTCAACAACGAAGCATCCTCGCAAGACGTGATATCGACGCATTGTAGGGTCCTCTAATGTGCAGCTAGTAAGGTTTTCTTCCTTTTAACAACTCACGACGTACGATCCGGTACGGAAAAATAGAGCAAAAGAAGAAAAGTGGCCCGAAACTGATGAAAACGTTCGATTTTGAGCTCCGAAAAGGGCACGACGAGCTAGCTACCTGCCCTTGTTGTAGAGCTCTCGGAGAGCTTTCCAACGGTATGCTGTGCGCCGCGTAACTTCTTACGGATCAAAAGTTATGGGCACTAGAGCGACGGAGACCTGGTCACAAGCCCTATGCCCTCGGTTTGCGGGCCCAGCCTCCACGTGAAGAGAAGTTGTCTTGCCCAAGGTGCCGTGGGATTCGATAATAGAAATGTGGTGGGTAAAGTATCTTGGCAACCCTAACCGGAGAAAAAAAAATTGAAAAATGGGGTGTAACACGAGGACTTCCTAGGGGGTCACCCATCCTAGTACTACTCTCGCCCAAGCACGCTTAACTTCGGAGTTCTGATGGGATCCGGTGCATTAGTGCTGGTATGATCGCACCGGTCATGTTGAGGGAACAATTCCATTATGTGTTAAAGGTTCACAGTCCCAGCCTAGAGATATGGCCCATTCAAAAGGCCCAATGGGCTTAACGACAACCCATCCGCTTCAACAACGTAGCATCCTCGCAAGACGTGATATCGACGCATTGTAGGGTCCTCTAATGTGCCGCGAGTAAGGTTGTCGTCCTTTTAACAGCTCACGACGTACGATCCGGGACGGAAAAACAGAGCAAAAGAAGAAAAGTGGCACGAAACTGATGAAAACGTTCGATTTTGAGCTCCGAAAAGGGCACAGCGAGCTAGCTAGCTGCCCTTGTCGTAGAGCTCTCAGAGAGCTTTCCAACGGTATGCTGTGCGCCTCGTAACTCATTACGGATCAAAAGTTATGGGCACCGGGGCGACGGTGACCTGGTCACAAGCCCTACGCCCTCGGTTTGCGGGCCCAGCCTCCACGTGAAGAGAAGTTGTCTTGCCCAAGGTGCCGTGAGATTCGATAATAGAAATGTGGTGGGTAAAGTATCTTGGCAACGCTAACCGGAGCAAAAAAAATTGAAAAGGGGGGTGCAACACGAGGACTTCCCAGGGGGTCACCCATCCTAGTACTACTCTCGCCCAAGCACGCTTAACTTCGGAGTTTTGATGGGATCCGGTACATTACTGCTGGTATGATCGCACCCGTCATGTTGAGGGCACAATTCCTTTATGTGTTAACGGTTCACAGTCCCAGCCTAGAGATATGGCCCATTCAAAAGGCCCAATGGGCTTAACGACAACCCATCCGCTTCAACAACGAAGCATCCTCGCAAGACGTGATATCGACGCATTGTAGGGTCCTCTA
Source organism: Ehretia macrophylla (assembly GCA_037974665.1). Lineage (NCBI taxonomy): Eukaryota > Viridiplantae > Streptophyta > Magnoliopsida > Boraginales > Ehretiaceae > Ehretia > Ehretia macrophylla. Next base: position 63,900,847 of record CM075777.1, read on the forward strand.
ATGTGCAGCTAGTAAGGTTTTCGTCCTTTTAACAACTCACGACGTACGATCCGGTACGGAAAAATAGAGCAAAAGAAGAAAAGTGGCCCGAAACTGATGAAAACGTTCGATTTTGAGCTCCGAAAAGGGCACGACGAGCTAGCTACCTGCCCTTGTTGTAGAGCTCTCGGAGAGCTTTCCAACGGTATGCTGTGCGCCGCGTAACTTCTTACGGATCAAAAGTTATGGGCACTAGAGCAACGGAGACCTGGTCACAAGCCCTATGCCCTCGGTTTGCGGGCCCAGCCTCCACGTGAAGAGAAGTTGTCTTGCCCAAGGTGCCGTGGGATTCGATAATAGAAATGTGGTGGGTAAAGTATCTTGGCAACCCTAACCGGAGAAAAAAAAATTGAAAAATGGGGTGCAACACGAGGACTTCCTAGGGGGTCACCCATCCTAGTACTACTCTCGCCCAAGCACGCTTAACTTCGGAGTTCTGATGGGATCCGGTGCATTAGTGCTGGTATGATCGCACCGGTCATGTTGAGGGCACAATTCCATTATGTGTTAACGGTTCACAGTCCCAGCCTAGAGATATGGCCCATTCAAAAGGCCCAATGGGCTTAACGACAACCCATCCGCTTCAACAACGTAGCATCCTCGCAAGACGTGATATCGACGCATTGTAGGGTCCTCTAATGTGCCGCGAGTAAGGTTGTCGTCCTTTTAACAGCTCACGACGTACGATCCGAAACGGAAAAATAGAGCAAAAGAAGAAAAGTGGCACGAAACTGATGAAAACGTTCGATTTTGAGCTCCGAAAAGGGCACAGCGAGCTAGCTAGCTGCCCTTGTCGTAGAGCTCTCAGAGAGCTTTCCAACGGTATGCTGTGCGCCTCGTAACTCATTACGGATCAAAAGTTATGGGCACCGGGGCGACGGTGACCTGGTCACAAGCCCTACGCCCTCGGTTTGCGGGCCCAGCCTCCACGTGAAGAGAAGTTGTCTTGCCCAAGGTGCCGTGGGATTCGATAATAGAAATGTGGTGGGTAAAGTATCTTGGCAACGCTAACCGGAGCAAAAAAAATTGAAAAGGGGGGTGCAACACGAGGACTTCCCAGGGGGACACCCATCCTAGTAGTACTCTCGCCCAAGCACGCTTAACTTCGGAGTTCTGATGGGATTCGGTGCATTAGTTCTGGTATGATCGCCCCCGTCATGTTGAGGGTACAATTCCTTTATGTGTTAACGGTTCACAGTCCCAGCCTAGAGATATGGCCCATTCAAAAGGCCCAATGGGCTTAACGACAACCCATCCGCTTCAACAATGCAGCATCCTCGCAAGACGTGATATCGACGCATTGTAGGGTCCTCTAATGTGCTGCGAGTAAGGTTGTCGTCCTTTTAACAGCTCACGACGTACGATCCGGGACAGAAAAACCGAGCAAAAGAAGAAAAGTGTCCCGAAACTGATGAAAACGTTTGATGTTGAGCTCCGAAAAGGGTACAGCGAGCTAGCTGGCTACCCCCGTCGTAGAGCTCTCAGAGAGCTTTCCAACGGTATGCTGTGCGCCTCGTAACTCCTTACGGATAAAAAGTTATGGGCATCGGGGTGACGGAGACCTGGTCACAAGCCCTACGACCTCGGTTTGCGGGCCCAGCCTCCACGTGAAGAGAAGTTGTCTTGCCCAAGGTGCCGTGGGATTCGATAATAGAAATGTGGTGGGTAAAGTATCTTGGCAACCCTAACCGGAGCAAAAAAAATTGAAAAGGGGGGTGCAACACGAGGACTTCCCAGGGGGTCACCCATCCTAATACTACTCTCGCCCAAGCACGCTTAATTTCGGAGTTCTAATGGGATCCGGTGCATTTGTGCTGGTATGATCGCACCCGTCATATTGAGGGCACAATTCCTTTATGTGTTAACGGTTCACAGTCCCAGCCTAGAGATATAGCCCATTCAAAAGGCCCAATGGGCTTAACGACAACCCATCCGCTTCAACAACGCAGCATCCTCGCAAGACGTGATATCGACGCATTGTAGGGTCCTCTAATGTCCAGCGAGTAAGGTTGTCGTCCTTTTAACATCTCACGACGTACGATCCGGGACGGAAAAACAGAGCAAATGAAGAAAAATGGCCCGAAACTGATGAAAACGTTCGATTTTGAGCTCCGAAAAGGGCACAACGAGATAGCTAGCTGCCCACGTCGTAGAGCTCTCGGAGAGCTTTCCAACGGTATGCTGTGCGCCTCGTAACGCCTTACGGATCAATAGTGATGGGCATCGGAACCACGGAGACCTGGTCACAAGCCCTACGCCCTCGGTTTGCGGGCCCAGCCTCCACATGAAGAGAAGTTGTCTTGCCCAAGGTGCCGTGGGATGCGATAATAGAAATGTGGTGGGTAAAGTATCTGGGCAACCCTAACCGGAGCAAAAAAAATTGAAAAGGGGGGTGCAACACGAGGACTTCCCAGGGGGTCACCCATCCTAATACTACTCTCGCCCAAGCACACTTAATTTCAGAGTTCTGATGGGATCCGATGCATTAGTGCTGGTATGATCGCACCCGTCATATTGAGGGCACAATTCCTTTATGTGTTAACGGTTCACAGTCCCAGCCTAGAGATATGGCCCATTCAAAAGGCCCAATGGGCTTAACGACAACCCATCCGCTTCAACAACGCAGCATCCTCGCAAGACGTGATATCGACGCATTGTAGGGTCCTCTAATGTCCCGCAAGTAAGGTTGTCGTCCTTTTAACAGCTCACGACGTATGATCCGGGACGGAAAAACAGAGTAATATAAGAAAAGTGGCCCGAAACTGATGAAAACGTTCGATTTTGAGCTCCGAAAAGGGCACAGCGAGCTAGCTAGCTGCCCCTGTCGTAGAGCTCTCGGACAGCTTTCCAACGGTATGCTGTGCGCCTCGTAATGCCTTACGGATCAATAGTGATGGGCACCGGAGCGACGGAGACCTGGTCACAAGCCCTACGCCCTCAGTTTGCGGGCCCAGCCTCCACATGAAGAGAAGTTGTCTTGCCCAAGGTGCCGTGTGATGCGATAATAGAAATGTGGTGGGTAAAGTATCTGGGCAAGCCTAACCGGAGCAAAAAAAATTGAAAAGGGGGGTGCAACACGAGAACTTCCCAGGGGGTCACCCATCCTAGTACTACTCTCGCCCAAGCACGCTTAACTTCGGAGTTCTGATGGGATCCAGTGCATTAGTGCTGGTATGATCGCACCCGTCATATTGAGGGCACAATTCCTTTATGTGTTAACGGTTCACAGTCCCAGCCTAGAGATATGGCCCATTTAAAAGGCCCAATGGGCTTAACGACAACCCATCCGCTTCAACAACGCAGCATCCTCGCAAGACGTGATATCGACGCATTGTAGGGTCCTCCAATGTGCCGCGAGTAAGGTTGTCGTCCTTTTAACAGCTCACGACGTACGATCCGGGACGGAAAAATAGAGCAAATGAAGAAAAGTGGCCCGAAACTGATGAAAACATTCGATTTTGAGCTTCGAAAAGGGCTCGGCAAGCTAGCTAGCTGCCCCCGTCGTAGAGCTCTCGGAGAGCTTTCCAACGGTATGCTGTGCGCCTCGTAAATCCTTACGGATCAAAAGTTATGGGCACCGGAGCGACGGAGACCTGGTCACAAGCCCTATGCCCTCGGTTTGCGGGCCCAGCCTCCACGTGAAGAGAAGTTGTCTTGCCCAAGGTGCCGTGGGATTCGATAATAGAAATGTGGTGGGTAAAGTATCTTGGCAACCCTAACCGGAGCAAAAAAAATTGAAAAGGGGGGTGCTACACGAGGACTTCCAAGGGGGTCACCCATCCTAGTACTAATCTCGCCCAAGCACGCTTAACTTCTTAGTTCTGATGGGATCCGGAGCATTAGTGCTGGTATGATCGCACCCGTCATGTTGAGGGCACAATTCCTTTATGTGTTAACGGTTCACAGTCCCAGCCTAGAGATATGGCCCATTCAAAAGGCCCAATGGGTTTAACGACAACCCATCCGCTTAAACAACGCAGCATCCTCGCAAGACGTGATATCGACGCATTGTAGGGTCCTCTAATGTGCCACGAGTAAGGTTGTCGTCCTTTTAACAGCTCACGACGTACGATTCGAGACGGAAAACAGAGCAAAAGAAGAAAAGTGGCCTGAAACTGATGAAAACGTTCGATTTTTAGCTCCGAAAAGGGTACGGCGTGCTAGCTAGCTGCCCCTATCGTAGAGCTCTCGGAGAGCTTTCCAATGGTATGCTGTGCGCCGCGTAACTCCTTACGGATCAAAAGTTATGGGCACCGGAGCGACGGAGACCTGGTCACAAGCCCTACGCCCTCGGTTTGCGGGTCCAGCCTCCACGTGAAGAGAAGTTGTCTTGCCCAAGGTGCCGTGGGATTCGATAATAGAAATGTGGGGGGTAAACTATCTTGGCAACCCTACCCGGAGCAAAAAAAATTGAAAAAGGGGGTGCAACACGAGGACTTCCCAGGGGGTCACCCATCCTAGTGCTACTCTAGCCCAAGCACGCTTAACTTCGGAGTTCTGATGGGATCCGGTGCATTAGTGCTGGTATGATCGCACCCGTCATGTTGAGGGCACAATTCCTTTATGTTTTAACGGTTCACAGTCCCAGCCTAGAGATATGGCCCATTCAAAAGGCCCAATGGGCTTAACGACAACCCATCCGTTTCAACAACGCAACATCCTCACAAGACGTGATATCGACGCATTGTAGGGTCCTCTAATGTGCCGCGAGTATGGTTGTCATCCTTTTAACAGCTCACGACGTACGAACCGGGACGAAAAAACAGAGCAAAATAAGAAAAGTGGCCCGAAACTGATGAAAACGTTCGATTTTGAGCTCCGAAAAGGGCATAGCAAGCCTGCTTGCTACCCCCGTCGTAGAGTTCTCAGAGAGCTTTCCAACGGTATGCTGTGCACCTCGTAACTCCTTACGGATCAAAAGTTATGGGCACCGGAGCGACGGAGACCTGGTCACAAGCCCTACGCCCTCGGTTTGCGGGCCCAGCCTCCACGTGAAGAGAAGTTGTCTTGCCCAAGGTGCCGTGGGATTCGATAATAGAAATGTGGTGGGTAAAGTATCTTGGCAACCCTAACCGGAGCAAAAAAAATTGAAAAGGGGGGTGCAACACAAGGACTTCCCAGGGGGTCACCCATCCTAGTACTACTCTCGCCCAAGCACCCTTAACTTCAGAGTTCTGATGGGATCCGGTGCATTAGTGCTGGTATGATCGCACCCGTCATGTTGAGGGCACAATTCCTTTATGTGTTAACGGTTCACAGTCCCAGCCTAGAGATATGGCCCATTCAAAAGGCCCAATGGGCTTAACGACAACCCATCAGCTTCAACAACGCAGCATCCTTGCAAGACGTGATATCGACGCATTGTAGGGTCCTCTAATGTGCCGCGAGTAAGGTTGTCATCCTTTTAACAGCTCACGACGTACGATCCGGGACGGAAAAACAGAGCAAAAGAAGAAAAGTGGCCCGAAACTAATGAAAACGTTCGATTTTGAGCTCCGAAAAGGGCACAGCGAGCTAGCTAGCTTCCCCCATTGTAGAGCTCTCAGAGAGCTTTCCAACGGTATGCTGTGCGCCTCGTAACTCCTTACGGATCAAAAGTTATGGGTACCGGAGCGACGGAGACCTAGTCACAAGCCCTACGCCCTCGGTTTGCGGGCCCAGCCTCCACGTGAAGATAAATTGTCTTGCCCAAGGTGCCGTGGGATTCGATAATAGAAATGTGGTGGGTAAAGTATCTTGGCAACCCTAACCGGAGCAAAAAAAATTGAAAAGGGGGGTACAACACGAGGACTTCCCAGGGGGTCACCCATCCTAGTACTACTCTCTCCCAAGCACGCTTAACTTCGGAGTTCCGATGGGATCCGGTGCATTAGTGCTGGTATGATTGCACCCGTCATGTTGAGGGCACAATTCCTTTATGTGTTAACGGTTCACAGTCCCAGCCTCGAGATATAACCCATTCAAAAGGCCCAATGGGCTTAACGACAACCCATCCGCTTCAACAACGCAGCATCCTCGCAAGACGTGATATCGACACATTGTAAGGTCCTCTAATGTGCCGCGAGTAAGGTTTTCGTCCGTTTAACAGCTCACGACGTACGATCCGGGATGAAAAAACAGAGCGAAAGAAGAAAAGTTGCCCGAAACTGAGGAAAACGTTCGATTTTGAGCTCCGAAAAGGGCACGGTGAGCTAGCTACCTGCCCCCGTCGTAGAGCTCTCGGAGAGCTTTCCAACGGTATGCTGTGCGCCGCGTAACTCCTTACGGATCAAAAGTTATGGGCACCGGAGCGACGGAGACCTGGTCACAAGTCCTACGCCCTCGGTTTGCGAGCCCAGCCTCCACGTGAAGAGAAGTTGTCTTGCCCAAGGTGCCGTGGGATTCGATAATAGAAACGTGGTGGGTAAAGTATCTTGGCAACCCTAACCGGAGCAAAAAAAATTGAAAAGAGGGGTGCAACACGAGGACTTCCCAGGGGGTCACCCATCCTAGTACTACTCTCGCCCAAGCACGCTTAACTTCGGAGTTCTGATGGGATCCGGTGCATTAGTGCTGGTATGATCGCACCCGTCATGTTGAGGGCACAATTCCTTTATGTGTTAACGGTTCACAGTCCCAGCCTAGAGATATGGCCCATTCAAAAGGCCCTATGGGCTTAACGACAACCCATCCGCTTCAACAACGCAGCATCCTCGCAAGACGTGATATCGACGCATTGTAGGGTCCACTAATGTGCTGCGAGTAAGGTTGTCGTCCTTTTAACAACTCATGACGTACGATTCGGGACGGAAAAACATAGCAAAAGAAGAAAAGTGGCCCAAAATTGATTAAAACGTTCGATTTCGAGCTCCAAAAAGGGCACAGCGAGCTAGCTCGCTTCCTCCGTCGTAGAGCTCTCAGAGAGCTTTCCAACGATATGCTGTGCGCCTCATAACTCCTTACAGATCAAAAGTAATCGGCACCGTAGCGACGGAGACCTGGTCACAAGCCCTACGCTCTCGGTTTGCGGGCCCAGCCTCCACGTGAAGAGAAGTTGTCTTGCCCAAGGTGCCGTGGGATTCGATAATAGAAATGTGGTGGGTAAAGTATCTTGGCAACCCTCACCGGAGCAAAAAAAATTGAAAAGGGGGGTGCAACACGAGGACTTCCCAGGGGGTCACCCATCCTAGTACTACTCTCGCCCAAGCACGCTTAACTTCGGAGTTCTGATGGGATCCGGTGCATTAGTGCTGGTATGATCGCACCCATCATGTTGAGGGCACAATTCCTTTATGTGTTAACGGTTCACAGTCCCAGCCTAGAGATATGGCCCATTCAATAGGCCCAATGGGCACAACGACAACCTATCCGCTTCAACAACGCAGCATCCTCGCAAGACGTGATATCGACTCGTTGTAGGTTCCTCTAATGTACCGCGAGTAAGGTTGTCGTCCTTTTAACAGCTCACGACGTACGATCCGGGACGGAAAAACAGAGCAAAAGAAGAAAAGTAGCCCGAAACTGATGAAAACGTTCGATTTTGAGCTCCGAAAAGGGCACAGCGTGCGAGCTCGCTGCCCTCGTCGTAGAGTTCTCATAGAGCTTTCCAACGGTATGCTGTGCGCCTCGTAACTCCTTACGGATCAAAAGTTATGGGCACCGTAGCGACGGAGACCTGGTCACAACCCCTACGCCCTCGGTTTGCGGGCCCAGCCTCCACGTGAAGAGAAGTTGTCTTGCCCAAGGTGCCGTGGATTCGATAATAGAAATGTGGTGGGTAAAGTATCTTGGCAACCCTAACCGGAGCAAAAAAAATTGAAAAGGGGGGTGCAACACGAGGACTTCCCAGGGGGTAACCCATCCCAGTACTACTCTCGTCCAAGCACGCTTAACTTCGGAGTTTTGATGGGATCCAGTGCATTAGTGCTGGTATGATCGCACCCGTCATTTTGAGGGCACAATTCTTTTATGTGTTAACGGTTCACTGTCCCAGCCTAGAGATATGGCCCATTCAAAAGGCCCAATGGGCTTAACGACAACCTATCCGCTTCAACAACGAAGCATCCTCGCAAGACGTGATATCGATGCATTGTATGGTCCTCTAATGTGCCGTGAGTAAGGTTATCGTCCTTTTAACAGCTCACGACGTACGATCCGGGACAGAAAAACAGAGCAAAAGAACAAAAGTAGCCCGAAACTGACGAAAACGTTCCATTTTGAGCTCCGAAAAGGGCACAGCGTGCTAGCTCGCTGCCCTCGTCGTAGAGTTCTCATAGAGCTTTCCAACGGTATGCTGTGCGCCTCGTAACTCCTTACGGATCAAAAGTTATGGGCACCGTAGCGACGGAGACCTGGTCACAACCCCTACGCCCTCGGTTTGCGGGCCCAGCCTCCACGTGTAGAGAAGTTGTCTTGCCCAAGGTGCCGTGGATTCGATAATAGAAATGTGGTGGGTAAAGTATCTTGGCAACCCTAACCGGAGCAAAAAAAATTGAAAAGGGGGGTGCAACACGAGGACTTCCCAGGGGGTCACCCATCCCAGTACTACTCTCGTCCAAGCACGCTTAACTTCGGAGTTTTGATGGGATCCAGTGCATTAGTGCTGGTATGATCGCACCCGTCATTTTGAGGGCACAATTCTTTTATGTGTTAACGGTTCACTGTCCCAGCCTAGAGATATGGCCCATTCAAAAGGCCCAATGGGCTTAACGACAACCTATCCGCTTCAACAACGAAGCATCCTCGCAAGACGTGATATCGATGCATTGTATGGTCCTCTAATGTGCCGTGAGTAAGGTTATCGTCCTTTTAACAGCTCACGACGTACGATCCGGGACAGAAAAACAGAGCAAAAGAAGAAAAGTAGCCCGAAACTGATGAAAACGTTCGATTTTGAGCTCCGAAAAGGGCAAAGCGAGCTAGCTACCTGCCCCCGTCGTAGAGCTCTCGGAGAGCTTTCCAACGGTATGCTGTGCGTCACGTAACTCCTTACGGATCAAAAGTTATGGGCACCGGAGCGACGGAGATCTGGTCACAAGCCCTACGCCCTCGGTTTGCGGGCCCAGCCTCCACGTGAAGAGAAGTTGTCTTGCCCAAGGTGCCGTGGGATTCGATAATAGAAATGGGGTGGGTAAAGTATCTTGGCAACCCTAACCGGAGCAAAAAAAATTGAAAAGGGGGGTGCAACACGAGGACTTCCTAGGGGGTCACCCATCCTAGTACTACTCTCTCCCAAACACGCTTAACTTCAGAGTTCTGATGGGATCCGGTGCATTAGTGCTGGTATGATCGCACTCGTCATGTTGAGGGCACAATTCCTTTATGTGTTAACGGTTCACAGTCCCAGCCTAGAGATATGGCCCATTCAAAAGGCCCAATGGGCTTAACGACAACCCATCCGCTTTAACAACGCAGCATCCTCGCAAGACGTGATATCGACGCATTGTAGGGTCCTCTAATGTGCCGCGAGTAAGGTTGTCGTCCTTTTAACGGCTCACGACGTACGATCCGGGACGGAAAAACAGAGCAAAAGAAGAAAAGTGGCCCAAAACTGATGAAATCGTTCGATTTTGAGCTCCGAAAAGGGCACAGCAAGCTAGCTAGCTGCCCCCGTCGTAGAGCTCTTAGAGAGCATTCCAACGGTATGCTGTGCGCCTCGTAACTCCTTACGGATCAAAAGTTATGGGCACCGGAGCGACGGAGACCTGGTCACAAGCCCTACGCCCTCGGTTTGCGGGCCCAACCTCCACGTGAAGAGAAGTTGTCTTGCCCAAGGTGCCATGGGATTCGATAATAGAAATGTGGTGGGTAAAGTATCTTGGCAACCCTAACCGGACCAAAAAAAATTGAAAAGGGGGGTGTAACACGAGGACTTCCCAGGGGGTCACCCATCCTAATACTACTCTCACCCAAGCACGCATAACTTCGGAGTTCTGATGGGATCCGGTGCATTAGTGCTGGTATGATCGCACCCGTCATGTTGATGGCACAATTCCTTTATGTGTTAACGGTTCAGAGTCCCAGCCTAGAGATATGGCCCATTCAAAAGGCCCAATGGGCTTAACGACAACCCATCCGCTTTAACAACGCAGCATCCTCGCAAGACGTGATATCGACGCATTGTAGGGTCCTCTAATGTGCCGCGAGTAAGGTTGTCGTCCTTTTAAGAGCTCACGACCTACGATCCGGGATGGAAAAACAGAGTAAAAGAAGAAAAGTAGCCCGAAACTGATGAAACGTTCGATTTTCAGCTCCGAAAAGGGCTAGCCGAGCTAGCTACTTGCCCCTGTCGTAGAGCTCTCGGAGAGCTTTCCAACGGTATGCTGTGCACCGCGTAACTCCTTACGGATCAAAAGTTATGGGCACCGGAGCGACGGAGACCTGGTCACAAGCCCTACGCCCTCGGTTTGCGGGCCCAGCCTCCACGTGAAGAGAAGTTGTCTTGCCCAAGGTGCCGTGGGATTCGATAATAGAAATGTGGTGGGTAAAGTATCTTGGCAACCCTAACCGGAGCAAAAAAAATTGAAAAGGGGGGTGCAACACGAGGACTTCCCGGGGGGTCACCCATCCTAGTACTACTCTCGCCCAAGCACGCTTAACTTCGGAGTTCTGATGGGATCCGGGGCATTAGTGCTGGTATGATCGCAACCGTCATGTTGAGGGCACAATTCCTTTATGTGTTAACGGTTCACAGTCCCAGCCTAGAGATATGGCCCATTCAAAAGGCCCAATGGGCTTAACGACAACCCATCCGCTTCAACAACGCAGCATCCTCGTAAGACGTGATATCGACGCATTGTAGGGTCCTCTAATGTGCCGCGAGTAAGGTTGTCGTCCTTTTAACAGCTCACGACGTACGATCCGGGACGTAAAAATAGAGCAAAAGAAGAAAATTGGCATGAAACTGATGAAAACGTTTCATTTTGAGCTCCGAAAATGGCAAAGCAAGCTGGCTCGCTGCCCCCGTCGTAGAGCTCTCAGAGAGCTTTCCAACGGTATGCTGTGCGCCTCGTAACTCCTTACGGATCAAAAGTTATGGGCACCGTAGCGACGGAGACCTGGTCACAAGCCCTACGCCCTCGGTTTGCGGGCCCAGCCTAGACGTGAAGAGAAGTTGTCTTGCCCAAGGTGCCGTGAGATTTGATAATAGAAATGTGGTGGGTAAAGTATCTTGGCAACCCTAACCGGAGCAAAAAAAATTGAAAAGGGGAGTGCAACACGAGGACTTCGCAGGGGGTCACCCATCATAGTACTACTCTCGCCCAAGCACGCTTAACTTCGGAGTTCTGATGGGATCCGGTGCATTAGTGCTGGTATGATCGCACCCGTCATGTTGAGGGCACAATTCTTTTATGTGTTAACGGTTCACAGTCCCAGCCTAGAGATATGGCCCATTCAAAAGGCCCAATGGGCTTAACGACAACCCATCCGCTTCAACAACGCAGCATCCTCGCAAGACGTGATAGCGACGCATTGTGGGGTCCTCTAATGTGCCGCGAGTAAGGTTGTCGTCCTTTTAACAGCTCATGACGTACGATCCGGGACAGAAAAACTGAGCAAAAGAAGAAAAGTAGCCCGAAACTGATGAAAACGTTCGATTTTGATCTCCGAAAAGAGCACGACGAGCTAGCTACCTTCCCCCGTCGTAGAGCTCTCGGAGAGCTTTCCAACGGTTTGCTGTGCATCGCGTAACTCCTTACGGATCAAAAGTTATGGGCACCGGAGCGACGGAGACCTGGTCACAAGCCCTACGCCCTCGGTTTGTGAGCCCAGCCTCCACGTGAAGAGAAGTTGTCTTGCCCAAGGTGCCGTGGGATTCGATAATAGAAATGTGGTGGGTAAAGTATCTTGGCAACCCTAACCGGAGCAAAAAAAATTGAAAAGGGGGGTGCAACACGGGGACTTCGCAGGGGGTCACCCATCCTAGTACTACTCTCGCCCAAGCACGCTTAACTTCGGAGTTCTGATGGGATCCGGTGCATTAGTGCTGGTATGATCGCACCCGACATGTTGAGCGCACAATTCCTTTATGTGTTAACGGTTCACAGTCCCAGCCTAGAGATATGGCCCATTCAAAAGGCCCAATGGGCTTAACGACAACCCATCCGCTTCAACAACGCAGCATCCTCGCAAGACGTGATATCGACGCATTGTAGGATCCTCTAATGTGCCGCGAGTAAGGTTGTCGTCCTTTTAACAGCTCACGACGTACGATCCGGGATGAAAAAACAGAGCAAAAGAAGAAAAGTGGCCCGAAACTGATGAAAAGGTTCGATTTTGAGCTCTGAAAAGGGCATAGCGAGCAAGCTCGCTGCCCCTATCGTAGAGCTCTCAGAGAGCTTTCCAACGGTATGCTGTGCGCCTCGTAACTCCTTACGGATCAAAAGTTATGGGCACCGTAGGGACGGAGACCTGGTCACAAGCCCTACGCCCACGGTTTGCGGGCCCAGACTCCACGTGAAGAGAAGTTGTCTTGCCCAAGGTGCCGTGGGATTCGATAATAGAAATATGGTGGATAAAGTATCTTGGCAACCCTAACCGGAGCAAAAAAAATTGAAAAGGGGGGTGCAACACGAGGACTTCCCAGGGGGTCACCCATCCTAGTACAACTATCGCCCAAGCACGCTTAACTTCGGAGTTCTGATGGGATCCGGTGCATTAGTGCTGGTATGATCGCACCCGTCATTTTGAGGGCACAATTCTTTTATGTGTTAACGGTTCACAGTCCCAGCCTAGAGATATGGCCCATTCAAAAGGCCCAATGGGCTTAACGACAACCCATCCGCTTCAACAACGCAGCATCCTCGCAAGACGTGATAGCGACGCATTGTGGGGTCCTCTAATGTGCCGCGACTAAGGTTTTCGTCCTGCTAACAGCTCACGACGTACAATCCGAGATGGAAAAACATAGCAAAAGAATAAAAGTAGCCCGAAACTGATGAAAATGTTCGATTTTGAGCTCCGAAAAGAGTACGGCGAGCTAGCTACCTTCCCCCGTCGTAGAGCTCTCGGAGAGCTTTCCAACGGTTTGCTGTGCGTAACGTAACTCCTTACGGATCAAAAGTTATGGGCACCGGAGCGACGGAGACCTGGTCACAAGCCCTACGCCCTCGGTTTGCGGGCCCAGCCTCCACGTGAAGAGAAGTTGTCTTGCCCAAGGTGCCATGGTATTCGATAATAGAAATGTGGTGGGTAAAGTATCATGGCAACCCTAACCGGAGCAAAAAAAATTGAAAAGGGGGGTGCAACACCAGGACTTCCCAAGGGGTCACCCATCCTAGTACAACTATCGCCCAAGCACGCTTAACTTCGGAGTTCTGATGGGATCCGGTGCATTAGTGCTGGTATGATCGCACCCGTCATGTTGAGGGTACAATTCCGTTATGTGTTAACGGTTCACAGTCCCAGCCTAGAGATATGGCCCATTCAAAAGGCCCATTGGGCTTAACGATAACCCATCCGCTTCAACAACGCAGCATTCTCACAAGACGTGATATCGACGCATTGTAGGGTCCTCTAATGTGCCGCGAGTAAGGTTGTCGTCCTTTTAACAGCTCACGACGTACGATCCGGGACGGAAAAACAGAGCAAAAGAAGAAAAGTGGCACGAAACTGATGAAAACATTCGATTTTGAGCTCCGAAAACGGTACAGCGAGCTAGCTAGCTGCCCCCGTGGTAGAGCTCTCAGAGAGCTTTCCAAACGGTATGCTGTGCGCCTCGTAACTCATTACGGATCAAAAGTTATGGGCACCGTAGCGACGGAGACCTGGTCATAAGCCCTACGTCCTCGGTTTGCGGGCCCAGCCTCCACGTGAAGAGAAGTTGTCTTGCCCAAGGTGCCGTGGGATTTGATAATAGAAATGTGGTGGGTAAAGTATCTTGGCAACCCTAACTGGAGCAAAAAAAATTGAAAAGGGGGGTGCAACACGAGGACTTCCCAGGGGGTCACCCATCCTAGTACTACTCCCGCCCAAGCACGCTTAACTTCGGAGTTCTGATGGGATCCAGTGCATTAGTGCTGGTATGATCGCACCCGTCATGTTGAGGGCACAATTCCTTTATGTGTTAACGGTTCACAGTCCCAGCTTAGAGATATGGCCCATTCAAAAGGCCCAATGGGCTTAACGACAACCCATCCGCTTCAACAACGCAGCATCCTCGCAAGACGTGATATCGACGCATTGTAGGGTCCTCTAATGTGCCGTGAGTAAGGTTGTCGTCCTTTTAACAGCTCACGACGTAAGATCCGGGATGGAAAAACAGAGCAAAAGAAGAAAAGTGGCCCGAAACTGATGAAAACATTCGATTTTGAGCTCCGAAAACGGTACAGCTAGCTAGCTAGCTGCCCCCATCGTAGAGCTCTCAGAGAGCTTTCCAACGGTATGCTGTGCGCCTCGTAACTCCTTACGGATCAAAAGTTATGGGTACCAGAGCGACGGAGACCTGGTCACAAGCCCTACGCCCTTGGTTTGCGGGCCCAGCCTCCACGTGAAGAGAAGTTGTCTTGCCCAAGGTGCCGTGGGATTCGATAATAGAAATGTGGTGGGTAAAGTATCTTGGCAACCCTAACCGGAGCAAAAAAAATTGAAAAGGGGGGTGCAACACGAGGACTTCCCAAGGGGTCACCCATCCTAGTACTACTCTCGCCCAAGCACGCTTAACTTCGGAGTTCCGATGGGATCCGGTGCATTAGTGCTGGTATGATCGCACCCGTCATGTTGAGGGCACAATTCCTTTATGTGTTAACGGTTCACAGTCCCAGGCTAGCGATATGGCCCATTCAAAAGGCCCAATGGGCTTAACGACAACCCATCCGCTTCAACAACGCAGCATCCTCGCAAGACGTGATATCGACGCATTGTAGGGTCCTCTAATGTACCGCGAGTAAGGTTGTCATCCTTTTAACAGCTCACGACGTACGATCCAGGACGGAAAAACAGAGCAACAGAAGAAAAGTGGCCCGAAACTGATGAAAACGTTCGATTTTGAGCTTCGAAAAGGGCACGGCGAGCTAGCTACCTTCCCCCGTCGTAGAGCTCTCGGAGAGCTTTCCAACAGTATGCTGTGCGCCGCGTAACTCCTTACGGATCAAAAGTTATGGGCACCGGAGCGACGGAGACCTGGTCACAAGCCCTACGCCCTCGGTTTGCGGGCCCAGCCCCCACGTGAAGAGAAGTTGTCTTGCCCAAGGTGCCGTGGGATTCGATAATAGAAATATGGTGGGTAAAGTTCTTGGCACCCCTAACCGGAGCAAAAAAAATTGAAAAGGGGGGTGCAACACGAGGACTTCCCCGGGGGTCACCCATCCTAGTACTACTCTAGCCCAAGCACGCTTAACTTCGGAGTTCTGATGGTATCCGGTGCATTAGTGCTGGTATGATCGCACCCATCATGTTGAGGGCACAATTCCTTTATGTGTTAACGGTTCACAGTCCCAGCCTAGAGATATGGCCCATTCAAAAGGCCCGATGGGCTTAACGACAACCCATCCGCTTCAACAACGCAGCATCCTCGCAAGACGTGATATTGACGCATTGTAGGGTCCTCTAATATGCCGCGAGTAAGGTTGTCGTCCTTTTAACAGCTCACGACGTACGATCCGGGACGGAAAAACAAAGCAAAAGAAAAAAGTGGCCCGAAACTGATGAAAACGTTCGATTTTGAGCTCCGAAAAGGGCAAAGCGAGCTCGCTAGCTGCCCCCATCGTAGAGCTCTCAGAGAGCTTTCCAACGGTATGCTGTGCGCCTCGTAACTCCTTATGGATCAAAAGTTATGGGTACCAGAGCGACGGAGACCTGGTCACAAGCCCTACGCCCTCGGTTTGCGGGCCCAGCCTCCGCGTGTAGAGAAGTTGTCTTGCCCAAGGTGCCGTGGGATTCGATAATAGAAATGTGGTGGGTAAAGTACCTTGCCAACCCTAACCAGAGCAAAAAAAATTGAAAATGGGGGTGCAACACGAGGGCTTCCCAAGGGGTCAACCATCCTAGTACTACTCTCGCCCAAGCACGCTTAACTTCGGAGTTCTAATGGGATCCGGTGCATTAGTGCTGGTATGATCGCACCCGTCATGTTGAGGGTACAATTCCTTTATGTGTTAACGGTTCACAGTCCCATCCTAGAGATATGGCCCATTCAAAAGGCCCAATGGGCTTAACGACAACCCATCCGCTTCAACAACGCAGCATCGTAGCAAGACGTGATATCGACGCATTGTAGGGTCCTCTAATGTCCCGCGAGTAAGGTTGTCGTCCTTTTAACAGCTCACGACGTATGATCCGGGAAGGAAAAACAGAGCAAAAGAAGAAAAGTAGCACGAAACTAATGAAAACGTTCGATTTTGAGCTCCGAAAAGGGCACGGCGAGCTAGCTACCTGCCCCCATCGTAGAGCTCTCGGAGTGCTTTCCAACGGTATGCTGTGCGCCGCGTAACTCCTTACGGATCAAAAGTTATGGGCACCGGAGCGAGGGAGACCTGGTCACAAGCCCTACGCCCTCGGTTTGCGGGCCCAGCCTCCACGTGAAGAGAAGTTGTCTTACCCAAGGTGCCGTGGGATTCGATAATAGAAATGTGGTGGGTAAAGTATCTTGGCAACCCTAACCATAGCAAAAAAAATTGAAAAGGGGGGTGCAACACGAGGACTTCCCAGGGGGTCACCCATCCTAGTACTACTCTCGCCCAAGCACGCTTAACTTCGGAGTTCTGATGGGATACGGTGCATTAGTGCTGGTATGATCGCACCCGTCATGTTGAGGGCACAATTCGTTTATGTGTTAACGGTTCACAGTCCCAGCCTAGAGATATGGCCCATTCAAAAGGCCCAATGGGCTTAACGACAACCCATCCGCTTCAACAACGCAGCATCCTCGCAAGACGTGATATCGACACATTGTAGGGTCCTCTAATGTGCCGCGAGTAAGATTGTCGTCCTTTTAACAGCTCACGACGTACGATCCGGGACGAAAAAACAGAGCAAAAGAAGAAAAATGACCCGAAACTGATGAAAATGTTCGATTTTGAGCTCCAAAAAGGGCACAGCGAGCTAGCTAGTTGCCCCCGTAGTAGAGCTCTCAGAGAGCTTTCCAACGGCGTGCTGTGCGCCTCGTAACTCCTTACGGATCAAAAGTTATGGGCACCGGAGCGACGGAGACCTGGTCACAAGCCCTACGCCCTCGGTTTGCGGGCCCAGCCTCCACGTGAAGAGAAGTTGTCTTGCCCAAGGTGCCGTGGGATTCGATAATAGAAATGTGGTGGGTATAGTATCTTGGCAACGCTAACCGGAGCAAAAAAAATTGAAAAGGGGGGTGCAACACGAGGACTTCCAAGGGGGTCACCCATCCTAGTACTACTCTCGCCCAAGCATGCTTTACTTCGGAGTTTTGATGGGATCCGGTGCATTACTGGTGGTATGATCGCACCCGTCATGTTGAGGGCACAATTCCTTTCTGTGTTAACGGTTCACAGTCCCAGCCTAGAGATATGGCCCATTCAAAAGGCCCAATGGGCTTAACGACAACCCATCCGCTTGAACAACGAAGCATCCTCGCAAGACGTGATATCGACGCATTGTAGGGTCCTCTAATGTGCCGCTAGTAAGGTTGTCGTCCTTTTAACAACTCACGACGTACGATCCGGTACGAAAAAATAGAGCAAAAGTAGAAAAGTGGCCCGAAACTGATGAAAACGTTCGATTTTGAGCTCCGAAAAGGGCACGGCGAGCTAGCTGGCTGCCCCCGTCGTAGAGCTCTCGAAGAGCTTTCCAACGGTATGCTGTGCGCCGCGTAACTCCTTGTGGATCAAAAGTTATGGGCACCGGAGCGACGGAGACCTGGTCACAAGCCCTACGCCCTTGGTTTGCGGGCCCAGCTTCCACGTGAAGAGAAGTTGTCTTGCCCAAGGTGCCGTGGGATTCGATAATAGAAATGTGGTGGGTAAAGTATCTTGGCAACCCTAACCGGAGCAAAAAAAATTGAAAAGGGGGTGCAACACGAGGACTTCCCAGGGGGTCACCCATCCTAGTACTACTCTCGCCCAAGCACGCTTAACTTCGGAGTTCCGATGGGATCCGGTGCATTAGTGCTGGTATGATCGCACCCATCATGTTGAGGGCATAATTCCTTTATGTGTTAACGGTTCACAGTCCCAGCCTAGAGATACGGCCCATTCAAAAGGCCCAATGGGCTTAACGACAACCCATCCGCTTCAACAATGCAGCATCCTCGCAAGACGTGATATCGACGCATTGTAAGGTCCTCTAATGTACCGCGAGTAAGGTTGTCGTCCTTTTAACCGCTCACGACGTACGATCCGGGACGGAAAAACAGAGCAAAACAAGAAAAGTGGCCCGAAACTGATGAAAACGTTCGATTTTGAGCTCCGAAAAGGGCACGGCGAGCTAGCTACCTGCCCCCGTCGTTGAGCTCTCGGAGAGCTTTCCAACGGTATGCTGTGCGCCGCGTAACTCCTTACGGATCAAAAGTTATGGGCACCGGAGCGACGGAGACCTGGTCACAAGCCCTACGCCCTCGGTTTGCGGGCCCAGCCTCCACGTGAATAGAAGTTGTCTTGTCCAAGGTGCCGTGGGATTCGATAATAGAAATGTGGTGGGTAAATTATCTTGGCAACCCTAACCGGAGCAAAAAAAATTGGAAAGGGGGGTGCAACACGAGGACTTCCTAGGGGGTCACCCATCCTAGTACTACTCTCACCCAAGCACGCTTAACTTCGTAGTTCTGATGGGATCCGGTGCATTAGTGCTGGTACGATCGCACTCGTCATGTTGAGGGCACAATTCCTTTATGTGTTAACGGTTCACAGTCCCAGCCTAGAGATATGGCCCATTCAAAAGGCCCAATGGGCTTAATGACAACCCATCCGCTTCAACAACGAAGCATCCTCGCAAGACGTGATATCGACGCATTGTAGGGTCCTCTAATGTGCCACGAGTAAGGTTGTCGTCCTTTTAACTGCTCACGACGTACGATCCGGGATGGAAAAACAGAGGAAAAGAAGAAAAGTAGCCCGAAACTGATGAAAACGTTCGATTTTGAGCTCCGAAAAGGGCTCGGCGAGCTAGCTACCTGCCCCCGTCGTAGAGCCCTCGGAGAGCTTTCCAACGGTATGCTGTGGGCCGCGTAACTCCTTATGGATCAAAAGTTATGGGCACCGGAGCGACAGAGACCTGGTCACACGCCCTACGCCCTCGGTGTGCGGGCCCAGCCTCCACGTGAAGAGAAGTTGTCTTGCCCAAGGTGCCATGGGATTCGATAATAGAAATGTGGTGGGTAAAGTATCTTGGCAACCCTAACCGGAGCAAAAAAAATTGAAAAAGGGGGTGCAACACGAGGACTTCCTAGGGGGTCACCCATCCTAGTACTACTCTCGCCCAAGCACGCTTAACTTCGGAGTTCAGATGGGATCCGGTGCATTAGTGCAGGTATGATCGCACCCGTCATGTTGAGGGCACAATTCCTTTATGTGTTAACGGTTCACAGTCCCAGCCTAGAGATATGGCCCATTCAAAAGGCCAAATGGGCTTAACGACAACCCATCCGCTTCAACAATGCAGCATCCTCGCAAGACATGATATCGACGCATTGTAGGGTCCTCTAATGTGCCGCGAGTAAGGTTGTCGTCCTTTTAACAGCTCACGACGTACGATCCGGGACGAAAAAACAGAGCAAAAGATGAAAAATAGCCCGAAACTGATGAAAACGTTCGATTTTAAGCTCCGAAAAGGGCTTAGCGAGCTAGCTGGCTGCCCCCGTCGTAGATCTCTCGAAGAGCTTTCCAACGGTATGCTGTACGCCTCATAACTCCTTACGGATCAAAAGTTATGGGCACCGGAGCGACGGAGACCTAGTCACAAGCCCTACGCCCTCAGTTTGTGGGCGCAGCCTCCCCGGGAAGCGAAGTTGTCTTGCCCAAGGTGCCGTGGGATTCGATAATCGAAATGTGGTGGGTAAAGTATCTTGGCAACCCTAACCGGAGCAAAAAAAATTGAAAAAGGGGGTGCAACACGAGGACTTCCCAGGGGGTCACCCATCCTAGTACTACTCTCGCCCAACCACGCTTAACTTCGGAGTTCTAATGGGATCCGGTGCATTAGTGCTGGTATGATCGCACCCGTCATGTTGAGGGCACAATTCCTTTGTGTGTTAACGGTTCACAGTCCCAGCCTAGAGATATGACCCATTCAAAAGGCCCAATGGGCTTAACGACAACCCATCCGCTTCAACAACGCAGCATCCTCGCAAGACGGGATATCGACGCATTGTAGGGTCCTCTAATGTGCCGCGAGTAAGGTTGTCGTCCTTTTAACAGCTCACGACGTACGATCCGGGATGGAAAAACAGAGCAAAAGAAGAAAAGTGGCCCGAAACTGATGAAAATGTTTGATTTTGAGCTCCGAAAAGGGCACAGCAAGCCAGCTTACTGCCCCCATCGTAGAGCTCTCAGAGAGCTTTCCAACGGTATGCTGTGCACCTCGTAACTCCTTACGGATCAAAATTTTTGGGCATTGGTTTGTGGGCCCAGCCTCCACGTGAAGAGAAGTTGTCTTGCCCAAGGTGCCGTGGGATTCGATAATAGAAATGTGGTGGGTAAAGTATCTTGGCAACCCTAACCGGAGCAAAAAAAATTGAAAAGAGGTGTGCAACACGAGGACTTCTGAGGGGGTCACCCATCCTAGTACTACTCTCGCCCAAGCACGCTTAACTTCGGAGTTCCGATGGGATCCGGTGCATTAGTGCTGGTATGATCGCACCCGTCATGTTGAGGGCACAATTCCTTTATGTGTTAACGGTTCACAGTCCCAGGCTAGCGATATGGCCCATTCAAAAGGCCCAATGGGCTTAACGACAACCCATCCGCTTCAACAACGCAGCATCCTCGCAAGACGTGATATCGACGCATTGTAGGGTCCTCTAATGTACCGCGAGTAAGGTTGTCATCCTTTTAACAGCTCACGACGTACGATCCAGGACGGAAAAACAGAGCAACAGAAGAAAAGTGGCCCGAAACTGATGAAAACGTTCGATTTTGAGCTCCGAAAAGGGCACGGCGAGCTAGCTACCTTCCCCCGTCGTAGAGCTCTCGGAGAGCTTTCCAACAGTATGCTGTGCGCCGCGTAACTCCTTACGGATCAAAAGTTATGGGCACCGGAGCGACGGAGACCTGGTCACAAGCCCTACGCCCTCGGTTTGCGGGCCCAGCCCCCACGTGAAGAGAAGTTGTCTTGCCCAAGGTGCCGTGGGATTCGATAATAGAAATATGGTGGGTAAAGTTCTTGGCACCCCTAACCGGAGCAAAAAAAATTGAAAAGGGGGGTGCAACACGAGGACTTCCCCGGGGGTCACCCATCCTAGTACTACTCTAGCCCAAGCACGCTTAACTTCGGAGTTCTGATGGTATCCGGTGCATTAGTGCTGGTATGATCGCACCCATCATGTTGAGGGCACAATTCCTTTATGTGTTAACGGTTCACAGTCCCAGCCTAGAGATATGGCCCATTCAAAAGGCCCAATGGGCTTAACGACAACCCATCCGCTTCAACAACGCAGCATCCTCGCAAGACGTGATATTGACGCATTGTAGGGTCCTCTAATATGCCGCGAGTAAGGTTGTCGTCCTTTTAACAGCTCACGACGTACGATCCGGGACGGAAAAACAAAGCAAAAGAAAAAAGTGGCCCGAAACTGATGAAAACGTTCGATTTTGAGCTCCGAAAAGGGCAAAGCGAGCTCGCTAGCTGCCCCCATCGTAGAGCTCTCAGAGAGCTTTCCAACGGTATGCTGTGCGCCTCGTAACTCCTTATGGATCAAAAGTTATGGGTACCAGAGCGACGGAGACCTGGTCACAAGCCCTACGCCCTCGGTTTGCGGGCCCAGCCTCCGCGTGTAGAGAAGTTGTCTTGCCCAAGGTGCCGTGGGATTCGATAATAGAAATGTGGTGGGTAAAGTACCTTGCCAACCCTAACCAGAGCAAAAAAAATTGAAAATGGGGGTGCAACACGAGGGCTTCCCAAGGGGTCAACCATCCTAGTACTACTCTCGCCCAAGCACGCTTAACTTCGGAGTTCTAATGGGATCCGGTGCATTAGTGCTGGTATGATCGCACCCGTCATGTTGAGGGTACAATTCCTTTATGTGTTAACGGTTCACAGTCCCATCCTAGAGATATGGCCCATTCAAAAGGCCCAATGGGCTTAACGACAACCCATCCGCTTCAACAACGCAGCATCGTAGCAAGACGTGATATCGACGCATTGTAGGGTCCTCTAATGTGCCGCGAGTAAGGTTGTCGTCCTTTTAACAGCTCACGACGTATGATCCGGGAAGGAAAAACAGAGCAAAAGAAGAAAAGTAGCACGAAACTAATGAAAACGTTCGATTTTGAGCTCCGAAAAGGGCACGGCGAGCTAGCTACCTGCCCCCATCGTAGAGCTCTCGGAGTGCTTTCCAACTGTATGCTGTGCGCCGCGTAACTCCTTACGGATCAAAAGTTATGGGCACCGGAGCGAGGGAGACCTGGTCACAAGCCCTACGCCCTCGGTTTGCGGGCCCAGCCTCCACGTGAAGAGAAGTTGTCTTACCCAAGGTGCCGTGGGATTCGATAATAGAAATGTGGTGGGTAAAGTATCTTGGCAACCCTAACCATAGCCAAAAAAATTGAAAAGGGGGGTGCAACACGAGGACTTCCCAGGGGGTCACCCATCCTAGTACTACTCTCGCCCAAGCACGCTTAACTTCGGAGTTCTGATGGGATACGGTGCATTAGTGCTGGTATGATCGCACCCGTCATGTTGAGGGCACAATTCGTTTATGTGTTAACGGTTCACAGTCCCAGCCTAGAGATATGGCCCATTCAAAAGGCCCAATGGGCTTAACGACAACCCATCCGCTTCAACAACGCAGCATCCTCGCAAGACGTGATATCGACACATTGTAGGGTCCTCTAATGTGCCGCGAGTAAGATTGTCGTCCTTTTAACAGCTCACGACGTACGATCCGGGACGAAAAAACAGAGCAAAAGAAGAAAAATGACCCGAAACTGATGAAAATGTTCGATTTTGAGCTCCAAAAAGGGCACAGCGAGCTAGCTAGTTGCCCCCGTAGTAGAGCTCTCAGAGAGCTTTCCAACGGCATGCTGTGCGCCTCGTAACTCCTTACGGATCAAAAGTTATGGGCACCGGAGCGACGGAGACCTGGTCACAAGCCCTACGCCCTCGGTTTGCGGGCCCAGCCTCCACGTGAAGAGAAGTTGTCTTGCCCAAGGTGCCGTGGGATTCGATAATAGAAATGTGGTGGGTATAGTATCTTGGCAACGCTAACCGGAGCAAAAAAAATTGAAAAGGGGGGTGCAACACGAGGACTTCCAAGGGGGTCACCCATCCTAGTACTACTCTCGCCCAAGCATGCTTTACTTCGGAGTTTTGATGGGATCCGGTGCATTACTGGTGGTATGATCGCACCCGTCATGTTGAGGGCACAATTCCTTTCTGTGTTAACGGTTCACAGTCCCAGCCTAGAGATATGGCCCATTCAAAAGGCCCAATGGGCTTAACGACAACCCATCCGCTTGAACAACGAAGCATCCTCGCAAGACGTGATATCGACGCATTGTAGGGTCCTCTAATGTGCCGCTAGTAAGGTTGTCGTCCTTTTAACAACTCACGACGTACGATCCGGTACGAAAAAATAGAGCAAAAGTAGAAAAGTGGCCCGAAACTGATGAAAACGTTCGATTTTGAGCTCCGAAAAGGGCACGGCGAGCTAGCTTGCTGCCCCCGTCGTAGAGCTCTCGAAGAGCTTTCCAACGGTATGCTGTGCGCCGCGTAACTCCTTGCGGATCAAAAGTTATGGGCACCGGAGCGACGGAGACCTGGTCACAAGCCCTACGCCCTTGGTTTGCGGGCCCAGCTTCCACGTGAAGAGAAGTTGTCTTGCCCAAGGTGCCGTGGGATTCGATAATAGAAATGTGGTGGGTAAAGTATCTTGGCAACCCTAACCGGAGCAAAAAAAATTGAAAAGGGGGTGCAACACGAGGACTTCCAAGGGGGTCACCCATCCTAGTACTACTCTCGCCCAAGCATGCTTTACTTCGGAGTTTTGATGGGATCCGGTGCATTAGTGCTGGTATGATCGCACCCATCATGTTGAGGGCATAATTCCTTTATGTGTTAACGGTTCACAGTCCCAGCCTAGAGATACGGCCCATTCAAAAGGCCCAATGGGCTTAACGACAACCCATCCGCTTCAACAATGCAGCATCCTCGCAAGACGTGATATCGACGCATTGTAAGGTCCTCTAATGTACCGCGAGTAAGGTTGTCGTCCTTTTAACCGCTCACGACGTACGATCCGGGACGGAAAAACAGAGCAAAACAAGAAAAGTGGCCCGAAACTGATGAAAACGTTCGATTTTGAGCTCCGAAAAGGGCACGGCGAGCTAGCTACCTGCCCCCGTCGTTGAGCTCTCGGAGAGCTTTCCAACGGTATGCTGTGCGCCGCGTAACTCCTTACGGATCAAAAGTTATGGGCACCGGAGCGACGGAGACCTGGTCACAAGCCCTACGCCCTCGGTTTGCGGGCCCAGCCTCCACGTGAATAGAAGTTGTCTTGTCCAAGGTGCCGTGGGATTCGATAATAGAAATGTGGTGGGTAAATTATCTTGGCAACCCTAACCGGAGCAAAAAAAATTGGAAAGGGGGGTGCAACACGAGGACTTCCTAGGGGGTCACCCATCCTAGTACTACTCTCACCCAAGCACGCTTAACTTCGTAGTTCTGATGGGATCCGGTGCATTAGTGCTGGTACGATCGCACTCGTCATGTTGAGGGCACAATTCCTTTATGTGTTAACGGTTCACAGTCCCAGCCTAGAGATATGGCCCATTCAAAAGGCCCAATGGGCTTAATGACAACCCATCCGCTTCAACAACGAAGCATCCTCGCAAGACGTGATATCGACGCATTGTAGGGTCCTCTAATGTGCCACGAGTAAGGTTGTCGTCCTTTTAACTGCTCACGACGTACGATCCGGGATGGAAAAACAGAGGAAAAGAAGAAAAGTAGCCCGAAACTGATGAAAACGTTCGATTTTGAGCTCCGAAAAGGGCTCGGCGAGCTAGCTACCTGCCCCCGTCGTAGAGCCCTCGGAGAGCTTTCCAACGGTATGCTGTGGGCCGCGTAACTCCTTATGGATCAAAAGTTATGGGCACCGGAGCGACAGAGACCTGGTCACACGCCCTACGCCCTCGGTGTGCGGGCCCAGCCTCCACGTGAAGAGAAGTTGTCTTGCCCAAGGTGCCATGGGATTCGATAATAGAAATGTGGTGGGTAAAGTATCTTGGCAACCCTAACCGGAGCAAAAAAAATTGAAAAAGGGGGTGCAACACGAGGACTTCCTAGGGGGTCACCCATCCTAGTACTACTCTCGCCCAAGCACGCTTAACTTCGGAGTTCAGATGGGATCCGGTGCATTAGTGCAGGTATGATCGCACCCGTCATGTTGAGGGCACAATTCCTTTATGTGTTAACGGTTCACAGTCCCAGCCTAGAGATATGGCCCATTCAAAAGGCCAAATGGGCTTAACGACAACCCATCCGCTTCAACAATGCAGCATCCTCGCAAGACATGATATCGACGCATTGTAGGGTCCTCTAATGTGCCGCGAGTAAGGTTGTCGTCCTTTTAACAGCTCACGACGTACGATCCGGGACGAAAAAACAGAGCAAAAGATGAAAAATAGCCCGAAACTGATGAAAACGTTCGATTTTAAGCTCCGAAAAGGGCTTAGCGAGCTAGCTGGCTGCCCCCGTCGTAGATCTCTCGAAGAGCTTTCCAACGGTATGCTGTACGCCTCATAACTCCTTACGGATCAAAAGTTATGGGCACCGGAGCGACGGAGACCTAGTCACAAGCCCTACGCCCTCAGTTTGTGGGCGCAGCCTCCCCGGGAAGCGAAGTTGTCTTGCCCAAGGTGCCGTGGGATTCGATAATCGAAATGTGGTGGGTAAAGTATCTTGGCAACCCTAACCGGAGCAAAAAAAATTGAAAAAGGGGGTGCAACACGAGGACTTCCCAGGGGGTCACCCATCCTAGTACTACTCTCGCCCAACCACGCTTAACTTCGGAGTTCTGATGGGATCCGGTGCATTAGTGCTGGTATGATCGCACCCGTCATGTTGAGGGCACAATTCCTTTGTGTGTTAACGGTTCACAGTCCCAGCCTAGAGATATGACCCATTCAAAAGGCCCAATGGGCTTAACGACAACCCATCCGCTTCAACAACGCAGCATCCTCGCAAGACGGGATATCGACGCATTGTAGGGTCCTCTAATGTGCCGCGAGTAAGGTTGTCGTCCTTTTAACAGCTCACGACGTACGATCCGGGATGGAAAAACAGAGCAAAAGAAGAAAAGTGGCCCGAAACTGATGAAAATGTTTGATTTTGAGCTCCGAAAAGGGCACAGCAAGCCAGCTTACTGCCCCCATCGTAGAGCTCTCAGAGAGCTTTCCAACGGTATGCTGTGCACCTCGTAACTCCTTACGGATCAAAATTTTTGGGCATTGGTTTGTGGGCCCAGCCTCCACGTGAAGAGAAGTTGTCTTGCCCAAGGTGCCGTGGGATTCGATAATAGAAATGTGGTGGGTAAAGTATCTTGGCAACCCTAACCGGAGCAAAAAAAATTGAAAAGAGGTGTGCAACACGAGGACTTCTGAGGGGGTCACCCATCCTAATACTACTCTCGCCCAAGCACGCTTAACTTCGGAGTTCTGATGGGATCCAGTGCATTAGTGCTGGTATGATCGCACTCGTCATGTTGAGGGCACAATTCCTTTATGTGTTAACGGTTCACAGTCCCAGCCTAGAGATATGGCCCATTCAAAAGGCCCAATGGGCTTAACGACAACCCATCCGCTTCAACAACGCAGCATCCTCGCAAGATGTGATATCGACGCATTGTGGGGTCCTCTAATGTGCAACGAGTAAGGTTGTCGTCCTTTTAACAGCTCACGACGTACGATCCGGGACGGAAAAACAGAGCAAAAGAAGAAAAATGGCCCAAAACTGATGAAAACGTTCGATTTTGAGCTCCGAAAAGGGCACAGCTAGCTAGCTTGCTGCCCCCGTCGTAGAGCTCCCAGAGAGCTTTCCAATGGTATGCTGTGCGCCTCGTAACTGCTTACGGATCAAAAGTTATGGGCACCGGTTTACGGGCCCAGCCTCCACGTGAAGATAAGTTGTCTCGCCCAAGGTACCGTGGGATTCGATAATAGAAATGTGGTAGGTAAAGTATCTTGGCAAGCCTAACCGGAGCAAAAAAAATTGAAAAGGGGGGTGCAACACGAGGACTTTCCAGGGGGTCACCCATCCTAGTACTACTCTCGCCCAAGCATGCTTAACATCGGAGTTCTGATGGGATCCGGTGCATTAGTGCTGGTATGATCGCACCCGTCATGTTGAGGGCACAATTCCTTTATGTGTTAACGGTTCACAGTCCCAGCTTAGAGATATGGCCCATTCAGAAGGCCCAATGGGCTTAACGACAACCCATCCGCTTCAACAACGTAGCATCATCGCAAGACGTGATATCAACGCATTGTAGAGTCCTCTAATGTGCCGCGAGTATGGTTGTCGTCCTTTTAACTGCTCACGACGTACGATCCGGGACGGAAAAACAGAGCAAAAGAAGAAAAGTGGCCCGAAACTGATGAAAACGTTTGATTTTGAGCTCCGAAAAGGGCAAAGCAAGCAAGCTTGCTGCCCCTGTCGTAGAGCTCTCAGAGAGTTTTCCAACGGTATGCTGTGCGCCTCGTAACTCCTTACGGATCAAAAGTTATGGGCACCGGAGCGACGGAGACCTAGTCACAAGCCCTACGCCCTCGGTTTGCGGGCCCAGCCTCCCCGTGAAGAGAAGTTGTCTTGCCCAAGATGCCGTGGGATTCGATAATAGAAATGTGGTGGGTAAAGTATCTTGGCAACCCTAACCGAAGCAAAAAAAATTGAAAAGGGGTGCAACACGAGGACTTCCCAGGGTGTCACCAATCCTAGCACTAC
The DNA here is from genome assembly GCA_037974665.1 of Ehretia macrophylla. Lineage (NCBI taxonomy): Eukaryota > Viridiplantae > Streptophyta > Magnoliopsida > Boraginales > Ehretiaceae > Ehretia > Ehretia macrophylla. The sequence goes on from CM075777.1 coordinate 63,928,927, forward strand.
TCTTGCCCAAGCACGCTTAACTTCGGAGTTCTGATGGGATCCGATGCATTAGTGCTGGTATGATCGCACCCGTCATGTTGAGGGCACAATTCCTTTATGTGTTAACGGTTCACAGTCGCAGCCTAGAGATATGGCCCATTCAAAAGGCCCAATGGACTTAGCGACAACCCATTCGCTTCAACAACGCAGCATCCTCGCAAGACGGGATATCGACGCATTGTAGGGTCCTCTAATGTACCGCGAGCAAGGTTTTCGTCCTTTTAACAGCTCACGGCGTACGATCCGGGACGGAAAAACTGAGCAAAAGAAGAAAAGTGGCACGAAACTGATGAAAAGGTTCGATTTTGAGCTCCGAAAAGGGCACAGCAAGCTAGCTTGCTGCCCCCGTCGTAGAGCTCTCAGAGAGCTTTCCAACGGTATGCTGTGCGCCTCGTAACTCCTTACGGATCAAAATTTATGGGCATCGGTTTGTTGGCCCAACCTCCACGTGAAGAGAAGTTGTCTTGCCCAAGGTGCCGTGGGATTCGATAATAGAAATGTGGTGGGTAAAGTATCTTGGCAACCCTAACCGGAGCAAAAAAAATTGAAAAGGGGGGTGCAACACGAGGACTTCCCAAGGGGTCACCCATCCTAGTACTACTCTCGCCCAAGCACGCTTAACTTCGGAGTTCTGATGGGATCCGGTGCATTAGTTCTGGTATTATCGCACCCGTCATGTTGAGGGCACAATTCCTTTATGTGTTAACGGTTCACAGTCCCAGCCTAGAGATATGGCCCATTCAAAAGGCCCAATGGGCTTAACGACAACCCATCCGCTTCAACAACGCAGCATCCTCGCAAGACGTGATATCGACGCATTGTAGGGTCCTCTAATGTGCCGCGAGTAAGGTTGTTGTCCTTTTAACAGCTCACGACGTACGATCCGGGAAGGAAAAACAGAGCAAAAGAAGAAAAGTGGCCCAAAACTGATGAAAACGTTCGATTTTGAGCTCCAAAAAGGGCACAGCAAGCTAGCTAGCTGCCCCCGTCGTAGAGCTCTCAGAGAGCTTTCCAACGGTATGCTGTGCACCTCGTAAGTCCTTACGGATCAAAAGTTATGGGCACCGGATCGACGGAGACCTGGTCACAAGCCCTACGCCCTCTGTTTGCGGGCCCAGCTTCCACGTGAAGAGAAGTTGTCTTGCCCAAGGTGCCGTGAGATTCGATACTAGAAATGTGGTGGGTAAAGTATCTTGGCCACCCTAACCGGAGCAAAAAAAATTGAAAAGGGGGGTGCAACACGAGGACTTCCCAGGGGGTCACCCATCCTAGTGCTACTCTCACCCAAGCACGCTTAACTTCGGAGTTCTGATGGGATCCGGTGCATTAGTGCTGGTATGATCGCACCCGTCATGTTGAGGGCACAATTCCTTTATGTGTTAATGGTTCACAATCCTAGCCTAGAGATATGGCCCATTTAAAAGGCCCAATGGGCTTAACGACAACCCATCCGCTTCAATAACACAGCATCCTCGCAAGACGTGATATCGACGCATTGTAGGGTCCTCTAATGTGCCGTGAGTAAGGTTGTCGTCCTTTTAACAGTTCACAACGTACGATCCGGGACGGAAAAACAGAGCAAATGAAGAAATGTGGCCCGAAACAGATGAAAACGTTCGATTTTGAGCTCCGAAAAGGGCACAGCAAGCGAGCTTGCTGCCCCCGTCGTCGAGCTCTCAGAGAGCTTTCCAATGGTATGCTGTGCGCCTCGTAACTCCTTACGAATCAAAAGTGATGGGCACCGGTTTGCGGGCCCAGCCTCCACTTGAAGAGAAGTTGTCTTGCCCAAGGTGCCGTGGGATTCGATAATAGAAATATGGTGGGTAAAGTATCTTGGCAACCCTAACCGGAGCAAAAAAAATTGAAAAGGGGGGTGCAACACGAGGACTTCCCAGGGGGTCACCCATCCTAGTACTACTCTCGCCCAAGCACGCTTAACTTCAGAGTTCTGATGGGATCCGGTGCATTAGTGCTGGTATGATCGCACCCGTCATGTTGTGGGCACAATTCCTTTATGTGTTAACGGTTCACAGTCCCAGCCTAGAGATATGGCCCATTCAAAAGGCCCAATGGGCTTAACGACAACCCATCCGCTTCAACAACGCTGCATCCTCGCAAGACGTGATATCGACGCATTGTAGGGTCCTCTAATGTGCCGTGAGTAAGGTTGTCGTCCTTTTAACAGCTCACGACGTATGATCCGGGATGGAAAAACAAAGCAAAAGAAGAAAAGTGGCCGGAAACTGATGAAAATGTTCAATTTTGAGCTCCGAAAAGGGCACAGCAAGCTAGCTTGCTGCCCCCGTCGTAGATCTCTCTGAGTGCTTTCCAACGGTATGCTGTGCGCCTCGTAACTCCTTACGGATCAAAAGTTATGGGCACCGGAGCGACGGAGACCTGGTCACAAGCCCTACGCCCTCGGTTTGCGGGCCCAGCCTCCATGTGAAGAGAAGTTGTCTTGCCCAAGGTGCCGTGGGATTCGATAATAGAAATGTGGTGGGTAAAGTATCCTGGCAACCCTAACCGGAGCAAAAAAAATTGAAAAGAGGGGTGCAACGCGAGGACTTCCCAAGGGGTCACCCATCCTAGTACTACTCTCGCCCAAGCACGCTTAACTTTGGAGTTCTGATGGGATCCGGTGCATTAGTGCTGGTATGATCGCACCCGTCATGTTGAGGGCACAATTCCTTTATGTGTTAACGGTTCACAGTCCCAGCCTAGAGATATGGCCCATTCAAAAGGCCCAATGGGCTTAACGACAACCCATCAGCTTCAACAACGCAGCATCCTCGCAAGACGGGATATCGACGCATTGTGGGGTCCTCTAATGTGCCGTGAGTAAGGTTGTCGTCCTTTTAACAGCTCACGACGTACGATCCGGGACGGAAAAAAAGGGCAGAAGAAGAAAAGTGGCCCGAAACTGATGAAAACGTTCGATTTTGAGCTCCGAAAAGGGCATAGCAAACTAGCTTGCTGCCCTCGTCGTAGAGCTCTCAGAGAGCTTTCCAACGGTATGCTGTGCGCCTCGTAACTCCTTACGGATCAAAAGTTATGGGCACCGGTTTGCGGGCCCAGCCTCCACGTGAAGAGAAGTTGTCTTGCCCAAGGTGCAGTGGGATTCGATAATAGAAATGTGGTGGGTAAAGTATTTTGGCAACCCTAACCGGAGCAAAAAAAAATTGAAAAGGGGGGTGCAACACGAGGACTTCCCAGGGGGTCACCCATCCTAGTACTACTCTCGCCCAAGCACGCTTACCTTCGAAGTTCTGATGGGATCCGGTGCATTAGTGCTGGTATGATCGCACCCGTCACGTTGAGGGCACAATTCCTTTATGTGTTAACGGTTCACAGTCCCAGCCTAGAGATATGGCCCATTCAAAAGGCCCAATGGGCTTAACGACAACGCATCCGCTTCAACAACGCAGCATCCTCGCAAGACGTGATATCGACGCATTGTAGGGTCCTCTAATGTGCCTTGAGTAAGGTTGTCGTCCTTTTAACAGCTCACGACGTACCATCCGGGACGGAAAAACAGAGCAAGAGAAGAAAAGTGGCCCGAAACTGATGAAAACATTCGATTTTGAGCTCCGAAAAGGGCACTGCGAGCTAGCTTGCTACCCCCGTCGTAGAGCTCTCAGAGAGCTTTCCAACGGCATGCGGTGCGCCTTGTAACTTCTTACGGATCAAAAGTTATGGGCACCGGAGCGACGGAGACCTGGTCACAAGCCCTACGCCCTCGGTTTGCGGGCCCAGCCTCCACGTGAAGAGAAGTTGTCTTGCCCAAGGTGCCGTGGGATTCGATAATAGAAATGTGGTTGGTAAAGTATCTTGGCAACCCTAACCGGAGCAAAAAAAATTGAAAAGGGGGGTGCAACACGAGGACTTCCCAGGGAGTCACCCATCCTAGTACTACTCTCGCCCAAGCACGCCTAACTTCGGAGTTCTGATGGGATCTGGTGCATTAGTTCTGGTATGATCGCACCCGTCATGTTGAGGGCACAATTCCTTTATGTGTTAACGGTTCACAGTCCCAGCCTAGAGATATGGCCCATTCAAAAGGCCCAATGGGCTTAACGACAACCCATCCGCTTCAACAACGCAGCATCCTCGCAAGACGTGATATCGACACATTGTAGGGTCCTCTAATGTGCCGCGAGTAAGGTTGTCGTCCTTTTAACAGCTCACGACGTATGATCCGGGATGGAAAAACAGAGCAAAAGAAGAAAAGTGGCCGGAAACTGATGAAAACGTTCAATTTTGAGCTCCAAAAAGGGCACAGCTAGCTAGCTTGCTGCCCTCGTCGTAGATCTCTCTGAGAGCTTTCCAACGGTATGCTGTGCGCCTCGTAACTCCTTACGGATCAAAAGTTATGGGCACTGGAGCGACGGAGACCTGGTCACAAGCCCTACGCCCTCGGTTTGCGGGCCCAGCCTCCACGTGAAGAGAAGTTGTCTTGCCCAAGGTGCCGTGGGATTCGATAATAGAAATGTGGTGGGTAAAGTATCCTGGCAACCCTAACCGGAGCAAAAAAAATTGAAAAAGGGGGTGCAACACGAGGACTTCCCAGGGGGTCACCCATCCTAGTACTACTCTCGCCCAAGCACGCTTAATTTCGGAGTTCTGATGGGATCTGGTGCATTAGTGCTGGTATGATCGCACCAGTCATGTTCAAGACACAATTCCTTTATGTGTTAACGGCTCACAGTCCCAGCCTAGAGATATGGCCCATTTAAAAGGCCCAATGGGCTTAACGACAACCCATCCGCTTCAACAACGTAGCATCCTCGCAAGACGTGATATCGAAGCATTGTATGGTCCTCTAATGTGCCGCGAGTAAGGTTGTCGTCCTTTTAACAGCTCACGACGTACGATCCGGGACGAAAAAACAGAGCCAAAAAAGAAAAGTGGCCCGAAACTGATGAAAACGTTCGAATTTGAGCTCCGAAAAGGGAATAGCGAGCTGGCTTGCTGCCCCCGTCGTAGAGCTCTCAGAGAGCTTTCAAACGGTATGAAGTGCGCCTCGTAACTCCTTACGGATCAAAAGTTATGGGCACCGGAGCGACAGAGACCTGGTCACAAGCCCTACGCCCTCGGTTTGCGGGCCCAGCCTCCACGTGAAGAGAAGTTGTCTTGCCCAAGGTGACTTGGGATTCAATAATAGAAATGTGGTGGATAAAGTATCTTGGCAACCCTAATCGGAGCAAAAAAAATTGAAAAGGGGGGTGCAACACGAGGACTTCCCAGGGGGTCACCCATCCTAGTACTACTCTCGCCCAAGCATGCTTAGCTTCGGAGTTCTGATGGGATCCGGTGCATTAGTGCTGGTATGATCGCACCCGTCATGTTGAGGGCACAATTCCTTTATGTGTTAACGGTTCACAGTCCCAGCCTAGAGATATGGCCCATTCAAAAGGCCCAATGGGCTTAACGACAACCCATCCGCTTCAACAACGCAGCATCCTCGCAAGACGTGATATTGACGCATTCTAGGGTCCTCTAATGTGCCACGAGTAAGGTTGTCGTCCTTTTAACAGCTCACGACGTACGATCCGGGACGGAAAAATAGAGCGAAAGAAGAAAAGTGGCCCGAAATTGATGAAAACGTTCGATTTTGAGCTCCGAAAAGGGCACAGCGAGCTAGCTGGCTGCCCCCGTCGTAGAGCTCTCAGAGAGCTTTCCAACGGTATGCTGTGCGCCTCGTAACTCCTTACGGATCAAAAGTTATGGGCACCGGTTTGCGGGCCCAGCCTCTACGTGAAGAGAAGTTGTCTTGCCGAAGGAGCCGAGGGATTCGATAATAGAAATGTGGTGGGTAAAGTATCTTGGCAACCCTAACCGGAGCAAAAAAAATTGAAATGGGGGGTGCAACACGAGGACTTCCCAGGGGGTCACCCATCCTTGAACTACTCTCGCCCAAGCACGCTTAACTTCGGAGTTCTTATGGGATCCGGTGCATTAGTGCTGGTATGATCGCACCCGTCATGTTGAGGGCACAATTCCTTTATGTGTTAACGGTTCACAGTCCCAGCCTAGAGATATGGCCCATTCAAAAGGCCCAATGGGCTTAACGACAACCCATCCGCTTCAACAACGCAGCATCCTTACAAGACGTGATATCGACGCATTGTAGGGTCCTCTAATGTGCCGCGAGTAAGGTTGTCGTCCTTTTAACAGCTCACGACGTACGATCCGGGATGGAAAAACAGAGCAATAGAAGAAAAGTGGCCTGAAACTGATGAAAACGTTCGATTTTGAGCTCCGAAAAGGGCACAGCGAGCTAGCTGGCTGCCCCCGTCGTAGAGCTCTCAGAGAGCTTTCCAACGGTATGCTGTGCGCCTCGTAACTCCTTACGGATCAAAAGTCATGGGCACCGGAGCGACGGAGACCTGGTCACAAGCCCTACGCCCTCGGTTTGCGGGCCCATCCTCCACGTGAAGAGAAGTTGTCTTGCCCAAGGTGCCGTGGTGGGTAAAGTATCTTGGCAACCCTAACCGGAGCAAAAAAAATTGAAAACAGTGGTGCAACACGAGGACTTCCCAGGGGGTCACCCATCCTAGTACTACTCTCGCCCAAGCACGCTTAACTTCGAAGTGCTGATGGGATCCGGTGCATTAGTGTTGGTATGATCGCACCCGTCATGTTGAGGGCACAATTCCTTTATGTGTTAACGGTTCATAGTCCCAGCCTAGAGATATGGCCCATTCAAAAGGCCCAATGGGCTTAACGACAACCATCCGCTTCAACAACGCAGAATCTTCGCAAGAGGTGATATCGACGCATTGTAGGGTCCTCTAATGTGCCGCGAGTAAGGTTGTCTACCTTTTAACAGCTCACGACGTACGATCTGGGACGGAAAAACAGAGCAAAAGAAGAAAAGTAGCCCGAAACTGATGAAAACGTTCGATTTTGAGCTCCGAAAACGGCACAGCAAGCTAACTTGCTGCCCCGTCGTAGAGCTCTCAGAGAGCTTTCCAACGGTATGTTGTGCACCTCGTAACTCCTTACGGATCAAAAGTTATGGGCATCGGAGCGACAGAGACCTGGTCACAAGCCCTACGCCCTCGGTTTGCGGGCCCAGCCTCCCCGTGGAGAGAAGTTTTCTTGCCCAAGGTGCCGTAGAATTCGATAATAGAAATGTGGTGGGTAAAGTATCTTGGCAACCCTAACCGGAGCAAAAAAAATTAAAAAGGGGGGTGCAACACGAGGACTTCCCAGGGGGTCACCCATCCTAGTACTACTCTCGCCCAAGCACGCCAAACTTCGGAGTTCTGATGGGATCCGGTGCATTAGTTCTGGTATGATCGCACCCGTCATGTTGAGGGCACAATTCCTTTATGTGTTAACGGTTCACAGTCCCAGCCTAGAGATATGGCCCATTCAAAAGGCCCAAAGGGCTTAACGACAACCCATCCGCTTCAACAACGCAGCATCCTCGCAAGACGTGATATCGACGCATTGTAGGGTCCTCTAATGTGCCGCGAGTAAGGTTGTCGTCCTTTTAACAGCTCACGACGTATGATCCGGGATGGAAAAATAGAGCAAAAGAAGAAAAGTGGCCGGAAACTGATGAAAACGTTCAATTTTGAGCTCCGAAAAGGGCACAGCAAGCTAGCTTGCTGCCCCGGTCGTAGATCTCTCTGAGAGCTTTCCAACGGTATGCTGTGCGCCTCGTAACTCCTTACGGATCAAAAGTTATGGGCACCGGAGCGACGGAGACCTGGTCATAAGCCCTACGCCCTCGGTTTGCGGGCCCAGCCTCCACGTGAAGAGAAGTTGTCTTGCCCATGGTGCCGTGGGATTCGATAATAGAAATGTGGTGGGTAAAGTATCCTGGCAAAACTAACCGGAGCAAAAAAAATTGAAAAGGGGGGTGCAACACGAGGACTTCCCAGGGGGTCACCCATCCTAGTACTACTCTCGCCCAAGCACGCTTAATTTCGGAGTTCTGATGGGATCCGGTGCATTAGTGCTGGTATGATCGCACCAGTCATGTTCAGGGCACAATTCCTTTATGTGTTAACGGCTCACAATCCCAGCCTAGAGATATGGCCCATTTAAAAGGCCCAATGGGCTTAACGACAACACATCCGCTTCAACAACGCAGCATCCTCGCAAGACGTGATATCGAAGCATTGTATGGTCCTCTAATGTGCCGCGAGTAAGGTTGTCGTCCTTTTAACAGCTCACGACGTACGATCCGGGAGGAAAAAACAGAGCCAAAAAAGAAAAGTGGCCCGAAACTGATGAAAACGTTCGATTTTGAGCTCCGAAAAGGGCATAGCGAGCTGGCTTGCAGCCCCCGTCGTAGAGCTCTCAGAGAGCTTTCCAACGGTATGAAGTGCGCCTCGTAACTCCTTACAGATCAAAAGTTATGGGCACCGGAGCGACGGAGACCTGGTCACAAGCCCTACGCCCTCGGTTTGCGAGCCCAGCCTCCACGTGAAGAGAAGTTGTCTTGCCCAAGGTGCCGTGGGATTCGATAATAGAAATGTGGTGGGTAAAGTATCTTGGCAACCCTAATCGGAGCAAAAAAAATTGAAAAGGGGGGTGCAACACGAGGACTTCCCAGGGGGTCACCCATCCTAGTACTACTCTCGCCCAAGCATGCTTAGCTTCGGAGTTCTGATGGGATCCGGTGCATTAGTGCTGGTATGATCGCACCCGTCATGTTGAGGGCACAATTCCTTTATGTGTTAACGGTTCACAGTCCCAGCCTAGAGATATGGCCCATTCAAAAGGCCCAATGGGCTTAACGACAACCCATCCGATTCAACAACGCAGCATCCTCGCAAGACGTGATATTGACGCATTGTAGGGTCCTCTAATGTGCCACGAGTAAGGTTGTCGTCCTTTTAACAGCTCACGACGTACGATCCGGGACGGAAAAACAGAGCAAACGAAGAAAAGTGGCCCGAAATTGATGAAAACGTTCGATTTTGAGCTCCGAAAAGGGCACAGCGAGCTAGCTGGCTGCCCCCGTCGTAGAGTTCTCAGAGAGCTTTCCAACGGTATGCTGTGCGCCTCGTAACTCCTTACGGATCAAAAGTTATGGGCACCGGTTTGCGGGCCCAGCCTCCACATGAAGAGAAGTTGTCTTGCCGAAGGTGCCGAGGGATTCGATAATAGAAATGTGGTGGGTAAAGTATCTTGGCAACCCTAACCGGAGCAAAAAAAATTGAAATGGGGGGTGCAACACGAGGACTTCCCAGGGGGTCACCCATCCTAGTACTACTCTCGCCCAAGCACGCTTAACTTCGGAGTTCTGATGGGATCCGGTGCATTAGTGCTGGTATGATCGCACCCGTCATGTTGAGGGCACAATTCCTTTATGTGTTAACGGTTCACAGTCCCAGCCTAGAGATATGGCCCATTCAAAAGGCCCAATGGGCTTAACGACAACCCATCCGCTTCAACAACGCAGCATCCTCGCAAGACGTGATATCGACGCATTGTAGGGTCCTCTAATGTGCCGCGAGTAAGGTTGTCGTCCTTTTAACAGCTCACGACGTACGATCCGGGATGGAAAAACATAGCAAAAGAAGAAAAGTATCCCGAAACTAATGAAAACGTTCGATTTTGAGCTCCGAAAACGGCACAGCGAGCTAACTTGCTGCCCCGTCGTAGAGCTCTCAGAGAGCTTTCCAACGGTATGCTGTGCACCTCGTAACTCCTTACGGATCAAAAGTTATGGGCACCGGAGCGACAGAGACCTGGTCATAAGCCCTACGCCCTCGGTTTGCGGGCCCAGCCTCCTCGTGGAGAGAAGTTTTCTTGCCCAAGGTGCCGTGGAATTCGATAATAGAAATGTGGTGGGTAAAGTATCTTGGCAACCCTAACCGGAGCAAAAAAAATTGAAAAAGGGGGTGCAACACGAGGACTTCCCAGGGGGTCACCCATCATAGTACTACTCTCGCCCAAGCACGCTTAACTTCGGAGTTCTGATGGGATCCGGTGCATTAGTGCTGGTATGATCGCACCCGTCATGTTGAGGGCACAATTCATTTATGTGTTAACGGTTCACAGTCCCAGCCTAGAAATATGGCCCATTCAAAAGGCCTAATGGGCTTAACGACAAACCATCCGCTTCAACAACGCAGCATCCTCGCAAGACGTGATATCGACGCATTGTAGGGTCCTCTAATGTGCCGCGAGTAAGGTTGTCGTCCTTTTAACAGCTCACGACGTACGATCCGGGACGGAAAAACAGAGTAAAAGAAGAAAAGTGGCCCGAAACTGATGAAAACATTCGATTTTGAGCTCCGAAAAGGGCACAGCGGGCTAGCATGCTGCCCCCGTTGTAGAGCTCTCTGAGAGCTTTACAACGGTATACTGTGCACCTCGTAACTCCTTACGGATCAAAATTTTGGGCACCGGAGCGACGGAGACCTATTCACAAGCCCTACGCCCTCGGTTTGCGTGCCCAGCATCCACGTGAAGAGAAGTTGTCTTGCCCAAGGTGCCGTGGGATTCGATAATAGAAATGTGGTGGCTAAAGTATCTTGGCAACCCTAACCGGAGCAAAAAAAATTGAAAAGGGGGGTGCAACACGAGGACTTCCCAGGGGGTCACCCATCCTAGTACAACTCTCGCCCAAGCACGCTTAACTTCGGAGTTCTGATGGGATCCGGTGCATTAGTGCTGGTATGATCGCACCCGTCATGTTGACGGCACAATTCCTTTATGTGTTAACGGTTCACAGTCCCAGCCTAGAGATATGGCCCATTCAAAAGGCCCAATGGGCTTAACGACAACCCCTCCGCTTCAACAACGCAGCATCCTCGCAAGACGTGATATCGACGTATTGTAGGGTCCTCTAATGTGCCGCGAGTAAGGTTGTTGTCCTTTTAACACCTCACGACGTACGATCCGGGACGGAAAAACAGAGCAAAAGAAGAAAAGTGGCCCGAAACTGATGAAAACGTTCGATTTTGAGCTCCGAAAAGGGCATAGCAAGCTAGCTGGCTGCCCCCGTCGTAGAGCTCTTAGAGAGCTTTCCAACGGTATGTTGTGCGCCTCGTAACTCCTTACGGATCAAAATTTATGGGCACCGGAGCGACGGAGACCTGGTCACAAGCCCTACGCCCTCGATTTGCGGGCCCATCCTCTACGTGAAGAGAAGTTGTCTTGCCCAACGTGCCGTGGGATTCGATAATAGAAATGTGGTGGGTAAAGTATCTTGGCAACCCTAACCGGAGCAAAAGAAATGAAAAGGGGGGTGCAACACGAGGACTTCCCAGGGGGTCACCCATCCTAGTACTACTCTCGCCCAAGCACGCTTAACTTCGGAGTTCTGATGGGATCCGGTGCATTAGTGCTGGTATGATCGCACCGTCATGTTGAGGGCACAATTCCTTTATGTGTTAACGGTTCACAGTCCCAGCCTAGAGATATGGCCCATTCAAAAGGCCCAATGGGCTTAACGACAACCCATCCACTTCAACAACGCAGCATCCTCGCAAGACGTGACATCGACGCATTGTAGGGTCCTCTAATGTGCCGCGAGTAAGGTTGTCGTCCTTTTAACAGCTCAAGACGTACGATGCGGGACGGAAAAACAGAGCAAAAGAAGAAAAGTGGCCCGAAACTCATGAAAACATTCTATTTTGAGCTCCGAAAAGGGCAAAGTGAGCTAGCTGGCTGCCCCCGTCGTAGAGCTCCCAGAGAGCTTTCCAACGGTATGCTGTGCGCCTCGTAACTCCTTACGGATCAAAAGTTATGGGCACCGGAGCGATGGAGACCTGGTCACAAGCCCTACGCCCTTAGTTTGCGGACCCATCCTCCACGTGAAGAGAAGTTGTCTTGCCCAAGGTGCCGTGGGATTCGATAATAGAAATGTGGTGGGTAAAGTATCTTGGCAACCCTAACCGGAGCAAAAAAAATTGAAAAGGGGGGTGCAACACAAGGACTTCCAAGGGGGTCACCCATCCTAGTACTACTCTCGCCCAAGCACGCTTAACTTAGGAGTTCTGATGGGATCCGGTGCATTAGTGCTGGTATGATCGCACCCGTCATGTTGAGGGTAAAATTCTTTTATGTGTTAACGGTTCACAGTCCCAGCCTAGAGATATGGCCCATTCAAAAGGCCCAATGGGCTTAACTACAACCCATCCGCTTCAACAACGTAGCATCCTCGCAAGACGTGATATCGACGCATTGTAGGGTCCTCTAATGTGCCGCGAGTAAGGTTTTCGTCCTTTTAACAGCTCACGACGTACGAACCGGGATGGAAAAACAGAGCAAAAGAAGAAAAGTGGCCCGAAATTGATGAAAACGTTCGATTTTGAGCTCCGAAAAGGGCACAGCAAGCTAGCTGGATGCCCCCGTCGTAGAGCTCTCAGAGAACTTTCCAACGGTATGCTGTGCACCTCGTAACTTCTTACGGATCAAAAGTTATGGGCACCGGAGCAACGGAGACTTGGTCACAAGCCCTACGCCCTCGGTTTGCGGGCCCATCCTCCACGTGAAGAGAAGTTGTCTTGCCCAAGGTGCCGTGGGATTCGATAATAGAAATGTGGTGGGTAAAGTATCTTGGCAACCCTAACCGGAGCAAAAAAAATTGAAAAGGGGGGTGCAACACGAGGACTTCCCGGGGGGTCACCCATCCTAGTACTACTCTCGCCCAAGCACGCTTAACTTCGGAGTTCTGATGGGATCCGGTGCATTAGTGCTTGTATGATTACACCCGTCATGTTGAGGGCACAATTCCTTTATGTGTTAACGGTTCACAATCCCAGCCTAGAGATATGGCCCATTCAAAAGGCCCAATGGGCTTAACGACAACCCATCCGCTTCAACAACGCAGCATACTCGCAAGACGTGATATCGACGCATTGTAGGGTCCTCTAATGTGCCGCGAGTAAGGTTGTCGTCCTTTTAATAGCTCACGACGTACGATCCGGGATGGAAAAACAGAGCAAAAGAAGAAAAGTGGCCCGAAATTGATGAAAACGTTCGATTTTGAGATCCGAAAAGGGCACAGCAAGCTAGCTGGCTGCCCCCGTCGTAGAGCTCTCAGAGAGCTTTCCAACGGTATGCTGTGCGCCTCGTAACTTCTTACGGATCAAAAGTTATGGGCACCGGAGCAACGGAGACCTGGTCACAAGCCCTACGCCATCGGTTTGCGGGCCCAGCTTCCACGTGAAGAGAAGTTGTCTTGCCCAAGGTGCCGTGGGATTCGATAATAGAAATGTGGTGGGTAAAGTATCTTGGCAATCCTAACCGGAGCAAAAAAAATTGAAAAGGGGGGTACAACCCGAGAACTTCCCAGGGGGTCACCCATCATAGTACTACTCTCGCCCAAGCACGCTTAACTTCGGAGTTCTGATGGGATCCGGTGCATTAGTGCTGGTATGATCGCACCCGTCATGTTGAGGGCACAATTCCTTTCTGTGTTAACGGTTCACAGTCCCAGCCTAGAGATATGACCCATTCAAAAGGCCCAATGGGCTTAACGACAACCCATCCGCTTCAACAACGCAGCATCCTCGCAAGACGTGATATCGACGCATTGTAGGGTCCTCTAATGTGCCGCGATTAAGGTTGTCGTCCTTTTAACAGCTCACGACGTACGATCCGGGACGGAAAAACAGAGCCAAAGAAGAAAAGTGGCTCGAAACTGATGAAAACGTTCGATTTTGAGCTCCAAAAAGGGCAAAACAAGCTAGCTGGCTACCCCCGTCGTAGAGCTCTCAGAGAGCTTTCCAACGGTATGCTGTGCGCCTCGTAACTCCTTACGGATCAAAATTTATGGGCACCGGAGCGATGGAGACCTGGTCACAAGCCCTACGCCCTCGGTTTGCGGGCCCATCCTCCACGTGAAGAGAAGTTGTCTTGCCCAAGGTGCCGTGGGATTCGATAATTGAAATGTGGTGGGTAAAGTATCTTGGCAACCCTAACCGGAGCAAAAAAAATTGAAAAGGGGGGTGCAACACGAGGACTTCCCAGGGGGTCACCTATCCTAGTACTACTCTCGCCCCAGCACGCTTAACTTCGGAGTTCTGATGGGATCCGTTGCATTAGTGCTGGTATGATCGCACCCGTCATGTTGAGGGCACAATTCCTTTATGTGTTAACGGTTCACAGTCCCAGCCTAGAGATATGGCCCACTAAGAAGGCCCAATGGGCTTAACGACAACCCATCCGCTTCAACAACGCAGCATCCTCGCAAGACGTGATATCGACACATTGTAGGGTCCTCTAATGTGCCGCGAGTAAGGTTGTCGTCCTTTTAACAGCTCACGACGTACGATCCGGGACGGAAAAACAGAGCAAAAGAAGAAAAGTGGCCCGAAACTGATGAAAACGTTCGATTTTGTGCTCCGAAGATGGCACAGCGAGCTAGCTAGCTGCCCCCGTCGTAGAGCTCTCAGAGTGCTTTCCAACGGTATGCTGTGCGGCTCGTAACTCCTTACGGATAAAAAGTTATGGGCACCGATTGACGGGCCCAGCCTCCATGTGAAGAGAAGTTGTCTTGCCCAAGGTTCCGTGGTATTCGATAATAGAAATGTGGTGGGTAAAATATCTTGGCAACCCTAACCGGAGCAAAAAAAATTGAAAAGGGGGATGCAACACGAGGACTTCCAAGGGGGTCACCCATCCTAGTACTACTCTCGCCCAAACACGTTTAACTTCGGAGTTCTGATGGGATCCGGTGCATTAGTGCTGGTATGATCGCACCCGTCATGTTGAGGGCACAATTTCTTTATGTGTTAACGGTTCACAGTCCCAGCCTAGAGATATGGCCCATTCAAAAGGCCCAATGGGCTTAACGACAACCCATCCGCTTCAACAACGCAGCATCCTCGTAAGACGTGATATCGACGCATTGTAGGGTCCTCTAATGTGCCGCGAGTAAGGTTGTCGTCCTTTTAACAGCTCACGACGTACGATCCGGGATGGAAAAACAGAGCAAAAGAAGAAAAGTGGCCCGAAACTAATGAAAACGTTTGATTTTGAGCACCGAAAAGGGCATAGCGCGCTAGCTTACTGCCCCCGTCGTAGAGCTCTCAGAGAGCTTTCCAACGGTATGCTGTGCGCCTCGTAACTCCTTACGGATCAAAAGTTATGGGCACCGGAGCGACGGAGACCTGGTCACAAGCCCTACGCCATCGGTTTGCGGGCCCAGCTTCCACGTGAAGAGAAGTTGTCTAGCCCAAGGTGCCGTGGGATTCGATAATAGAAATGTGGTGGGTAAAGTATCTTGGCAATCCTAACCGGAGCAAAAAAAATTGAAAAGGGGGGTACAACCCGAGAACTTCCCAGGGGGTCACCCATCATAGTACTACTCTCGCCCAAGCACGCTTAACTTCGGAGTTCTGATGGGATCCGGTGCATTAGTGCTGGTATGATCGCACCCGTCATGTTGAGGGCACAATTCCTTTATGTGTTAACGGTTCACAGTCCCAGCCTAGAGATATGACCCATTCAAAAGGCCCAATGGGCTTAACGACAACCCATCCGCTTCCACAACGCAGCATCCTCGCAAGACGTGATATCGACGCATTGTAGGGTCCTCTAATGTGCCGCGAGTAAGGTTGTCGTCCTCTTAACAGCTCACGACGTACGATCCGGGACGGAAAAACAGAGTAAAAGAAGAAAAGTTGCCCGAAACTAATGAAAACGTTCGATTTTGAGCTCCGAAAAGGGCACAGTGAGCTAGCTGGCTGCCCCCGTCGTAGAGCTCTCAGAGAGCTTTCCAACGGTATGCTGTGCGTCTCGTAACTCCTTACGGATCAAAAGTTATGGGCACCGGAGCGACGGAGACCTGGTCACAAGCCCTACGCCCTCGGTTTGCGGGCCCAACATCCACGTGAAGAGAAGTTGTCTTGCCCAAGGTGCCGTGGGATTCGATAATAGAAATGTGGTGGGTAAAGTATCTTGGCAACCCTAACCGGAGCAAAATAAATTGAAAAGGGGGGTGCAACACGAGGACTTCCCAGGGGGTCACCCATCCTAGCACTACTCTCGCCCAAGCACGCTTAACTTCGGAGTTCTGATGGGATCTGGTGCACTAGTGCAGGTATGATCGCACCCGTCATGTTGAGGGCACAATTCCTTTATGTGTTAACGGTTCACAGTCCCAGCCTAGAGATACGGCCCATTCAAACGGCCCAATGGGCTTAACGACAACCCATCCGCTTCAACAACGCAGCATCCTCGCAAGACGTGATATCGACGCATTGTAGGGTCCTCTAATGTGCCGCGAGTAAGGTTGTCGTCCTTTTAATAGCTCACGACGTACGATCCAGGACGGAAAAACAGAGTAAAAGAAGAAAAGTGGCCCGAAACTAATGAAAACATTCGATTTTGAGCTCCGAAAAGGGCAAAATGAGCTAGCTGGCTGCCCCCGTCGTAGAGCTCTCAGAGAGCTTTCCAACGGTATGCTGTGCGCCTCGTAACTCCTTACGGATCAAAAGTTATGGGCACCGGAGCGACGGAGACCTGGTCACAAGCCCTACGCCCTCGGTTTGCGGGCCCAGCCTCCACGTGAAGAGAAGTTGTCTTGCCCAAGGTGCCGTGGGATTCGATAATAGAATTGTGGTGGGTAAAGTATCTTGGCAACCATAACCGGAGCAAAAAAAATTGAAAAGGGGGTTGCAACTTGAGGACTTCCCAGGGGGTCACCCATCCTAGTACTACTCTCGCCCAAGCACGCTTAACTTCGGAGTTCTGTTGGGATCCGGTGCATTAGTGCTGGTATGATCACATCCGTCATGTTGAGGGCACAATTCCTTTATGTTTTAACGGTTCACAGTCCCAGCCTAGAGATATGGCCCATTCAAAAGGCCCAATGGGCTTAACGACAACCCATCCGCTTCAACATCGCAGCATCCTTGCATGACGTGATATCGACGCATTGTAGGGTCCTCTAATGTGCCGCGAGTAAGGTTGTCGTCCTTTTAACAGCTCGCGACGTACGATCCGGGACGGAAAAATAGAGCAAAAGAAGAAAAGTGGCCCGAAACTAATGAAAACGTTGGATTTTGAGCTCCGATAAGGGCGCTGCGTGCTAGCTTGCTGCCCCCGCCGTAGAGCTCTCAGAGAGCTTTCCAACGGTATGCTGTGCGCCTCGTAACTCCTTACGGATCAAAAGTTATGGGCACCGGAGCGACGGAGACCTGGTCACAAACCCTACGCCCTCGGTTTGCGGGCCCAGCCTCCACGTGAAGAGAAGTTGTCTTGCCCAAGGTGCCGTGGGATTCGATAATAGAAATGTGGTGGGTAAAGTATCTTGGCAACCCTAACCGGAGCAAAAAAAATTGAAAAGGGGGGTGCAACACGAGGACTTCCCAGGGGGTCACCCATCCTAGCACTACTATCGCCCAAGCACGCTTAACTTCAGAGTTCTGATGGGATCCGGTACATTAGTGCTGGTATGATCGCACCCGTCATGTTGAGGGCACAATTCCTTTATGTGTTAACGGTTCACAGTCCCAGCCTAGAGATATGACCCATTCAAAAGGCCCAATGGGCTTAACGACAACACATCCGCCTCAACAACGTAGCATCCTCGCAAGACGTGATATCGACGCATTGTAGGGTCCTCTAATGTGCCGTGAGTAAGGTTGTCGTCCTTTTAACAGCTCACGACGTACGATCCGGGACGGAAAAACAGAGTAAAAGAAGAAAAGTGGCCTGAAACTAATGAAAACGTTCGATTTTGAGCTCCGAAAAGGGCACAGTGAGCTAGCTGGCTGCCCCCGTCGTAGAGCTCTCAGAGAGCTTTCCAACGGTATGCTGTGCGCCTCGTAACTCCTTACGGATCAAAAGTTATGGGCACCGGAGCGACGGAGACCTGGTCACAAGCCCTACGCCCTCGGTTTGCGGGCCCAGCCTCAACGTGAAGAGAAGTTGTCTTGCCCAAGGTGCCGTGGGATTCGATAATAGAAATGTGGTGGGTAAAGTATCTTGGCAACCCTAACCGGAGCAAAAAAAATTGAAAAAGGGGGTGCAACACGAGGACTTCCCAGGGGGTCACCCATCCTAGTACTACTCTCGCCCAAGCACGCTTAACTTCGGAGTTCTGATGGGATCCGGTGCATTAGTGCTGGTATGATCGCACCTGTCATGTTGAGGGCACAATTCCATTATGTGTTAACGGTTCACAATCCCAGCCTAGAGATATGGCCCATTCAAAAGGACCAATGGGCTTAACGACAACCCATCCGCTTCAACAACGCAGCATCCTCGCAAGACGTGATATCGACGCATTGTATGGTCCACTAATGTGCCGCGAGTAAGGTTGTCGTCCTTTTAACAGCTCACGACGTACGATCCAGGACGAAAAAACAGAGCAAAAGAAGAAAAGTGGCCCAAAACTAATGAAAACGTTGGATTTTGAGCTCCGATAAGGGCGCTGCGTGCTAGCTTGCTGCCCCCGCCGTAGAGCTCTCAGAGAGCTTTCCAACGGTATGCTGTGCGCCTCGTAACTCCTTACGGATCAAAAGTTATGGGCACCGGAGCGACAGAGACCTGGTCACAAACCCTACGCCCTCGGTTTGCGGGCCCAGCCTCCACGTGAAGAGAAGTTGTCTTGCCCAAGGTGCCGTGGGATTCGATAATAGAAATGTGGTTGGTAAAGTATCTTGGCAACCCTAACCGGAGCAAAAAAAATTGAAAAGGGGGGTACAACACGAGGACTTCCCAGTGGGTCACCCATCCTAGTACTACTCTCGCCCAAGCACGCTTAACTTCGGAGTTCTGATGGGATCCGGTGCATTAGTGCTGGTATGATCGCACCCGTCATGTTGAGGGCACAATTCCATTTCTGTGTAAACGGTTAACAATCCCAGCCTTAAAGATATGGCCCATTCAAAAGGCCCAATGGGCTTTACGACAACCCATCCGCTTCAACAACGCAGCATCCTCGCAAGACGTGATATCGACGCATTGTAGGGTCCTCTAATGTGCCGCGAGTAAGGTTGTCGTCCTTTTAACAGCTCACGACGTACGATCCGGGACGGAAAAACAGAGCAAAAGAAGAAAAGTGGCCCAAAACTAATGAAAACGTTGGATTTTGAGCTCCGAAAAGGGCAGAGCAAGCTTGCTTGCTGCACCTGTCGTAGAGCTCTCAGAGAGCTTTCCAACGGTATGCTGTGCGCCTCGTAACTCCTTACGGATCAAAAGTTATGGGCACCGGAGCGACGGAGACCTGGTCACAAGCCCTACGCCCTCGGTTTGCGGGCCCAGCCTCCACGTGAAGAGAAGTTGTCTTGCCCAAGGTGCCGTGGGATTTGATAATAGAAATGTGGTGGGTAAAGTATCTTGGCAACCCTAACCGGAGCAAAAAAAATTGAAAAGGGGGGTGCAACACGAGGACTTCCCAGGGGGTCACCCATCCTAGCACTACTATCGCCCAAGCACGCTTAACTTCGGACTTCTGATGGGATCCGGTTCATTAGTGCTGGTATGATCACACCCGTCATGTTGAGGGCACAATTCCTTTATGTGTTAACGGTTCACAGTCCCAGCCTAGAGATATGACCCATTCAAAAGGCCCAATGGGCTTAACGACAACCCATCCGCTTCAACAACGCAGCAACCTCGCAAGACGTGATATCGACGCACTGTAGGGTCCTCTAATGTGCCGCGAGTAAGGTTATCGTCCTTTTAACAGCTCACGACGCACGATCCGGGACGGAAAAACAGAGTAAAAAAAGAAAAGTGGCCCGAAACCAATGAAAACGTTCGATTTTGAGCTCCGAAACGGGCACAGTGAGCTAGCTGGCTGCCCCCGTCGTAGAGCTCTCAGAGAGCTTTCCAACGGTATGCTGTGCGCCTCGTAACTCCTTACGGATCAAAAGCTATGGGCACCGGAGCGACGGAGACCTGGTCACAAGCCCTACGCCCTCGGTTTGCGGGCCCAGCCTCCACGTGAAGAGAAGTTGTCTTGCCCAAGGTGACGTGGGATTCGATAATAGAAATGTGGTGGGTAAAGTATCTTGGCAACCCTAACTGGAGCAAAAAAAATTGAAAAAGGGGGTGCAACACGAGGACTTCCCAGGGGGTCACCCATGCTAGTACTACTCTCGCCCAAGCACGCTTAGCTTCGGAGTTCTGATGGGATCCGGTGCATTAGTGCTGGTATGATCGCACCCGTCATGTTGAGGGCACAATTCCATTATGTGTTAACGGTTCACAATCCCAGCCTAGAGATATGGCCCATTCAAAAGGCCCAATGGGCTTAACGACAACCCATCCGCTTCAACAACGCAGCATCCTCGCAAGACGTGATATCGACACATTGTATGGTCCTCTAATGTGCCGCGAGTAAGGTTGTCGTCCTTTTAACAGCTCACGACGTACGATCCAGGACGGAAAAACAGAGCAAAAGAAGAAAAGTGGCCCAAAACTAATGAAAACGTTGGATTTTGAGCTCCAAAAAGGGCATTGCGAGCTAGCTTGCTGCCCACGTCGTAGAGCTCTCAGAGAGCTTTCCAACGGTATGCTGTGCGCCTCGTAACTCCTTACGGATCAAAAGTTATGGGCACCGGAGCGACGGAGACCTGGTCACAAGCCCTACGCCCTCGGTTTGCGGGCCCAGCCTCCACGTGAGGAGAAGTTGTCTTGCCCAAGGTGCCGTGGGATTCGATAATAGAAATGTGGTGGGTAAAGTATCTTGGCAACCCCAACCGGAGCAAAAAATATTGAAAAGAGGGGTACAACACGAGGACTTCCCAGGGGGTCACCCATCCTAGTACTACTCTCGCCCAAGCACGCTTAACTTCGGAGTTCTGATGGGATCCGTTGCATTAGTGCTGGTATGATCGCACCCGTCATGTTGAGGGCACAATTCCATTTCTGTGTTAATGGTTCACAATCCCAGCCTAAAGATATGGCCCATTCAAAAGGCCCAATGGGCTTAACGACAACCCATCCGCTTCAACAACGCAGCATCCTCGCAAGACGTGATATCGACGCATTGTAGGGTCCTCTAATGTGCCGCGAGTAAGGTTGTCGTCCTTTTAACAGCTCACGACGTACGATCCGGGACGGAAAAACAGAGCAAAAGAAGAAAAGTGGCCCAAAACTAATGAAAACGTTGGATTTTGAGCTCCGAAAAGGGTAGAGCAAGCTTGCTTGCTACACCCGTCGTAGAGCTCTCAGAGAGCTTTCCAACGGTATGCTGTGCGCCTCGTAACTCCTTACGGATCAAAAGTTATGGGCACCGGAGCGACGGAGACCTTGTCACAAGCCCTACGCCCTCGGTTTGCGGGCCCAGCCTCAACGTGAAGAGAAGTTGTCTTGCCCAAGGTGCCGTGGGATTCGATAATAGAAATGTGGTGGGTAAAGTATCTTGGCAACCCTAACCGGAGCAAAAAAAATTGAAAAGGGGGGTGCAACACGAGGACTTCCCAGGGGGTCACCCATCCTAGCACTACTATCGCCCAAGCACGCTTAACTTCAGAGTTCTGATGGGATCCGGTACATTAGTGCTGGTATGATCGCACCCGTCATGTTGAGGGCACAATTCCTTTATGTGTTAACGGTTCACAGTCCCAGCCTAGAGATATGACCCATTCAAAAGGCCCAATGGGCTTAACGACATCCCATCCGCTTCAACAACGCAGCATCCTCGCAAGACGTGATATCGACGCACTGTAGGGTCCTCTAATGTGCCGCGAGTAAGGTTGTCGTCCTTTTAACAGCTCACGACGCACGATCCGGGACGGAAAAACAGAGTAAAAAAAGAAAAGTGGCCCGAAACCAATGAAAACGTTCGATTTTGAGCTCCGAAAAGGGCACAGTGAGCTAGCTGGCTGCCCCCGTCGTAGAGCTCTCAGAGAGCTTTCCAACGGTATGCTGTGCGCCTCGTAACTCCTTACGGATCAAAAGCTATGGGCACCGGAGCGACGGAGACCTGGTCACAAGCCCTACGCCCTCGGTTTGCGGGCCCAGCCTCCACGTGAAGAGACGTTGTCTTGCCCAATGTGCCGTGGGATTCGATAATAGAAATGTGGTGGGTAAAGTATCTTGGCAACCCTAACCGGAGCAAAAAAAATTGAAAAAGGGGGTGCAACACGAGGACTTCCCAGGGGATCACCCATCCTAGTACTACTCTCGCCCAAGCACGCTTAACTTCGGAGTTCTGATGGGATCCGGTGCATTAGTGCTGGTATGATCGCACCCGTCATGTTGAGGGCACAATTCCATTATGTGTTAACGGTTCACAATCCCAGCCTAGAGATATGGCCCATTCAAAAGGCCCAATGGCTTAACGACAACCCATCCGCTTCAACAACGCAGTATCCTCGCAAGACGTGATATCGACGCATTGTATGGTCCTCTAATGTGCCACGAGTAAGGTTGTCGTCCTTTTAACAGCTCACGACGTACGATCCAGGACGGAAAAACAGAGCAAAAGAAGAAAAGTGGCCCAAAACTAATGAAAACGTTGGATTTTGAGCTCCGAAAAGGGCACTGCAAGCTAGCTTGCTGCCCCCGTCGTAGAGCTCTCAGAGAGCTTTCCAACGGTATGCTGTGCGCTTCGTAACTCCTTACGGATCAAAAGTTATGGGCACCGGAGCGACGGAGACCTGGTCAGAAGCCCTACGCCCTCGTTTTGCGGGCCCAGCCTCCACGTGAAGAGAAGTTGTCTTGCCCAAGGTGCCGTGGGATTCGATAATAGAAATGTGGTGGGTAAAGTATCTTGGCAACCACAACCGGAGCAAAAAAAATTGAAAAGGGGGGTACAACACGAGGACTTCCCAGGGGGTCACCCATCCTAGCACTACTATCGCCCAAGCACGCTTAACTTCGGAGTTCTGATGGGATCCGGTACATTAGTGCTGGTATGATCGCACCCGTCATGTTGAGGGCACAATTCCATTTCTGTGTTAACGGTTCACAGTCCCAGCCTAGAGATATGGCCCATTCAAAAGGCCCAATGGGCTTAACGACAACCCATCCGCTTCAACAACGCAGCATCCTCGCAAAACGTGATATCGACGCATTGTAGGGTCCTCAAATGTGCAGCGAGTAAGGTTGTCGTCCTTTTAACAGCTCACGACGTACGATCCGGGACGGAAAAACAGAGCAAAAGAAGAAAAGTGGCCCAAAACTAATGAAAACGTTGGATTTTGAGCTCCGAAAAGGGCAGAGCAAGCTTGCTTGTTGCACCCGTCGTAGAGCTCTCAGAGAGCTTTCCAACGGTATGCTGTGCGCCTCGTAACTCCTTACGGATCAAAAGTTATGGGCACCGGAGCGACGGAGACCTGGTCACAAGCCCTACGCCCTCGGTTTGCGGGCCCAGCCTCCACGTGAAGTGAAGTTGTCTTGCCCAAGGTGCCGTGGGATTCGATAATAGAAATGTGGTGGGTAAAGTATCTTGGCAACCCTAACCGGAGCAAAAAAAATTGAAAAGGGGGGTGCAACACGAGGACTTCCCAGGGGGTCACCCATCCTAGCACTACTATCGCCCAAGCACGCTTAACTTCGGAGTTCTGATGGGATCCGGTACATTAGTGCTGGTATGATCGCACCCGTCATGTTGAGGGCACAATTCCTTTATGTGTTAACGGTTCACAGTCCCTGCCTAGAGATATGACCCATTCAAAAGGCCCAATGGGCTTAACGATAACCCATCCGCTTCAACAACGCAGCATCCTCGCAAGACGTGATATCGACGCACTGTAGGGTCCTCTAATGTGCCGCGAGTAAGGTTGTCGTCCTTTTAACAGCTCACGACGCACGATCCGGGACGGAAAAACAGAGTAAAAGAAGAAAAGTGGCCAGAAACCAATGAAAACGTTCGATTTTGAGCTCCGAAAAGGGCACAGTGAGCTAGCTGGCTGCCCCCGTCGTAGAGCTCTCAGAGAGCTTTCCAACGGTATGCTGTGCGCCTCGTAACTCCTTACGGATCAAAAGTTATGGGCACCGGAGCGACGGAGACCTGGTCACCAGCCCTACGCCCTCGGTTTGCGGGCCCAGCCTCCACGTGAAGAGAAGTTGTCTTGCCCAAGGTGCCGTGGGATTCGATAATAGAAATGTGGTGGGTAAAGTATCTTGGCAACCCTAACCGGAGCAAAAAAAATTGAAAAGGGGGGTACAACACGAGGACTTCCCAGGGGGTCACCCATCCTAGTACTACTCTCGCCCAAGCACGCTTAACTTCGGAGTTCTGATGGGATCTGGTGCATTAGTGCTGGTATGATCGCACCCGTCATGTTGAGGGCACAATTCCATTTCTGTGTTAACGGTTCACAGTCCCAGCCTAGAGATATGGCCCATTCAAAAGGCCCAATGGGCTTAACGACAACCCATCCGCTTCAACAACGCAGCATCCTCGCAAGACGTGATATCGACGCATTGTAGGGTCCTCAAATGTGCCGCGAGTAAGGTTGTCGTCCTTTTAACAGCTCACGACGTACGATCCGGGACGGAAAAACAGAGCAAAAGAAGAAAAGTGGCCCAAAACTAATGAAAACGTTGGATTTTGAGCTCCGAAAAGGGCAGAGCAAGCTTGCTTGCTGCACCCGACGTAGAGCTCTCAGAGAGCTTTCCAACGGTATGCTGTGCGCCTCGTAACTCATTACGGATCAAAAGTTATGGGCACCGGAGCGAAGGAGTCGTGGTCACAAGCCCTACGCCCTCGGTTTGCGGGCCCAGCCTCCACGTGAGGAGAAGTTGTCTTGCCCAAGGTGCCGTGGGATTCGATAATAGAAATGTGGTGGGTAAAGTATCTTGGCAACCCTAACCGGAGCAAAAAAAATTGAAAAGGGGGGTGCAACACGAGGACTTCCCAAGGGGTCACCCATCCTAGTACTACTATCGCCCAAGCACGCTTAACTTCGGATTTCTGATGGGATCCGGTGCATTAGTGCTGGTATGATCGCATCCGTCATGTTGAGGGCACAATTCCTTTATGTGTTAACGGTTCACAGTCCCAGCCTAGAGATATGACCCATTCAAAAGGCCCAATGGGCTTAACGACAACCCATCCGCTTCAACAACGCAGCATCCTCGCAAGACGTGATATCGACGCACTGTAGGGTCCTCTAATGTGCCGCGAGTAAGGTTGTCGTCCTTTTGAAAGCTCACGACGCACGATCTGGGACGGAAAAACAGAGAAAAAGAACAAAAGTGGCCCGAAACAATGAAAACGTTCGATTTTGAACTCCGAAAAGGGCACAGTGAGCTAGCTGGCTGCCCCCGTCGTAGAGCTCTCAGAGAGCTTTCCAACGGTATGCTGTGCGCCTCGTAACTCCTTACGGATTAAAAGTTATGGGCACCGGTTTGCGGTCCCAGCCTCCACGTGAAGAGAAGTTGTCTTGCCCAAGGTGCCGTGGGATTCGATAATAGAAATGTGGTGGGTAAAGTATCTTGGCAACCCTAACCGGAGCAAAAAATATTGAAAAGAGGGTGCAACACGAGGACTTCCCAGGGGGTCACCCACCCTAGTACTACTCTCGCCCAAGCACGCTTAACTTCGGAGTTCTGATGGGATCCGGTGCATTAGTGCTGGTATGATCGCACCCGTCATGTTGAGGGCACAATTCCTTTATGTGTTAACGGTTCACAGTCCCAGCCTATAGATATGGACCATTCAAAAGGCCCAATGGGCTTAACGACAACCCATCCGCTTCAACGACGCAGCATCCTCGCAAGACGTGATATCGAAGCATTGTAGGGTCCTCTAATGTGCCGCGAGTAAGGTTGTCGTCGTTTTAACAGCTCACTACGTACGATCCGGGATGGAAAAACATAGCAAAAGAAGAAAAGTGGCCCGAAACTAATGAAAACTTTTGATTCTGAGCTCTGAAACGGGCACAGCGAGCTAGCTAGCTGCCCCCGTCGTAGAGCTCTCAGAGAGCTTTCCAACGGTATGCTGTGCGCCTCGTAACTCCTTACGGATCAAAAGTTATGGGCACCGGATTGCGGTCCCAGCCTCCACGTGAAGAGAAGTTGTCTTGCCCAAGGTGCCGTGGGATTCGATAATAGAAATGTGGTGGGTAAAGTATCTTGGCAACCCTAACCGGAGTAAAAAAAATTGAAAAGGGGGTGCAACACGAGGACTTCCCAGGGGGTCACCCATCCTAGTACTACTCTCGCCCAAGCACGCTTAACTTCGGAGTTCTGATGGGATCCGGTGCATTAGTGCTGGTATGATCGCACCCGTCATGTTGACGGCACAATTCCTTTATGTGTTAACGGTTCACAGTCCCAGCCTAGAGATATGGCCCATTCAAAAGGACCAATGGGCTTAACGACAACCCATCCGCTTCAACAACGCAGCGTCCTCGCAAGACGTGATATCGACGCATTGTAGGGTCCTCTAATGTGCCGCGAGTAAGGTTGTCGTCCTTTTAACAGCTCACGACGTACGATCCAGGATGGAAAAACGGAGTAAGAGAAGAAAAGTGGCCCGAAACTGATGAAAACGTTCGATTTTGAGCTCCGAAAAGGGCACAGCGAACTAGCTAGCTGCCCCCGTCGTAGAGCTCTCTGAGAGCTTTCCAATGGTATGCTGTGTGCCTAGTAACTCCTTACGGATCAAAAGTTATGGGCACCGGTTTGCGGGCCCAGCCTCCATGTGAAGAGAAGTTGTCTTGCCCAAGGTGCCGTGGTATTCGATAATAGAAATGTGGTGGGTAAAGTATCTTGGCTACCCTAACCGGAGCAAAAAAAATTGAAAAGGGGGGTGCAACACGAGGACTTCCCAGGGGGTCACCCATCCTAGTACTACTCTCGCCCAAGCACGCTTAACTTCGGAGTTCTGATGGGATCCGGTGCATTAGTGCTGGTATGATCGCACCCATCATGTTGAGAGCACAATTCCTTTATGTGTTAACGGTTCACAGTCCCAGCCTAGAGATATGGCCCATTCAAAAGGCCCAATGGGCTTAAAGAAAACCCATCCGCTTCAACAACGCAGCATCCTCGCAAGACGTGATATCGACGCATTGTAGGGTCCACTAATGTGCCGCGAGTAAGGTTGTCGTCCTTTTAACAGCTCACGACGTACCATCCGGGACGGAAAAATAGAGCAAAAGAAGAAAAGTGGCCCGAAACTAATGAAAACGTTCGATTTTGAGCTCCGAAAAGGGCACAACGAGCTAGCTGGCTGCCCCTGTCGTAGAGCTCTCGGAGAGCTTTCCAACGGTATGCTGTGCGCCTCGTAACTCCTTACGTTTCA
The DNA here is from genome assembly GCA_037974665.1 of Ehretia macrophylla. Lineage (NCBI taxonomy): Eukaryota > Viridiplantae > Streptophyta > Magnoliopsida > Boraginales > Ehretiaceae > Ehretia > Ehretia macrophylla. The sequence goes on from CM075777.1 coordinate 63,956,099, forward strand.
AAAGTTATGGGCACCGGAGCGACGGAGACCTGGTCACAAGCCCTACGCCCTCGGTTTGCGGGCCCAACTCCACGTGAAGAGAAGTTGTCTTGCCCAAGGTGCCGTGGGTTTCGATAATAGAAATGTGGTGGGTAAAGTATCTTGGCAACCATAACCGGAGCAAAAAAAATTGAAAAGGGGGGTGCAACACGAGGACTTCCCAAGGGGTCACCCATCCTAGGACTACTCTCACCCAAGCACGCTTAACTTCGGAGTTCTGATGGGATCCGGTGCATTAGTACTGGTATGATCGCACCCGCCATGTTGAGGGCACAATTCCTTTATGTGTTAACGGTTCACAGTCCCAGCCTAGAGATATGGTCCATTCAAAAGGCCCAATGGTCTTATCGACAACCTTTCCGCTTCAACAACGTAGCATCCTCGCAAGACGTGATATGGACGCATTGTAGGGTCCTCTAATGTGCCGCGAGTAAGGTTGTCGTCCTTTTAACAGCTCACGACGTACGATCCGGGACGGAAAAACATAGCAAAAGAAGAAATGTGTCCCGAAACTGACGAAAACGTTCAATTTTTAGCTCCGAAAAGGGCACATCGAGAAAGCTGGCTGCCCCCGTCGTAGAGCTCTCCGAGAGCTTTCCAACGATATGTTGTGCGCCTCGTAACTCCTTACGGATCAAAAGTTATGGGCACCGGAGTGACGGAGACATGGTCACAAGCCCTACGCCCGCGGTTTGCGGGCCCAGCCTACACGTGAAGAGAAGTTGTCTTGCCCAAGGTACCGTGGGATTCGATATTAGAAATGTGGTGGGTAAAGTATCTTGGCAACCCTAACCGGAGCAAAAAAAATTGAAAATGGGGGGTGCAACACGAGGACTTCCCAAGGGTCACCCATCCTAGTACTTCTCTCGCCCAAGCACGCTTAACTTCGGAGTTCTGATCGAATCCGGTGCATTAGTGCTGGTATGATCGCACCCGTCATGTTGAGAGCAAAATTCATTTATATGTTAACGGTTCACAGTCCCAGCCTAGAGATATGGCCCATTCAAAAGGCCCAATGGGCTTAACGACAACCCATTCGCTTCAACAACGCAGCATCCTCACAAGACGTGATATCGACGCATTGTAGGGTCCTCTAATGTGCCGTGAGTAAGGTTGTCGTCCTTTTAACAGCTCACAACGCACGATCCGGGACGGAAAAACAGAGCAATAAAAGAAAAGTGGCCCGAAACTGATGTAAACGTTCGATTTTGAGCTCCAAAAAGGGCACAGCGAGCTAGCTAGCTACTCCCGTCGTAGAGCTCTCAGAGAGCTTTCCAACGGAATGCTGTGCGCCTCGTAACTCCGTACGGATCAAAAGTTATGGGCACCGGAGCGACGGAGACCTGGTCACAAGCCCTACGCCCTCGGTTTGCGGGCCCAGCCTCCACGTGAAGAGAAGTTGTCTTGCCCATGGTGCCGTGGGATTCGATAATAGAAATGTGGTGGGTAAAGTATGTTGGCAACCCTAACCGGAGCAAAAAAAATTGAAAAGGGGGGTGCAACACGAGGACTTCCCAGGGGGTCACCCATCCTAGTACTACTCTCGCCCAAGCACGCTTAACTTCGGAGTTCTGATGGGATCCGGTGCATTAGTGCTGGTATGATCGCACCCGTCATGTTGAGGGCACAATTCCTTTATGTGTTAACGGTTCACAGTCCCAGCCTAGAGATATGGCCCATTCAAAAGGCCCAATGGGCTTAACGACAACCCATCCGCTTCAACAACGCTGCATCCTCGCAAAACGTGATATCGACGCATTGTACGGTCCTCTAATGTGCGGCGAGTAAGGTTGTCGTCCTTTTAACAGCTCACGACATAAGATCCGGGACGGAAAAACAGAGCAAAAGAAGAAAAGTGGCCCGAAACTGATGAAAACGTTCGATTTTGAGATACGAAAAGGGCACAGCGAACTAGCTAGCGGCCCCCGTCATAGAGCTCTCAGAGAGCTTTCCAACGGTATGCTGTGCGCCTCGTAACTCCTTACGGATCAAAAATTATGGGCACCGGAGCGACGGAGACCTGGTCACAAGCCCTACGCCCTCGGTTTGCGGGCCCAGCCTCCACGTGAAGAGAAGTTGTCATGCCCAAGGTGCCGTGGGATTCGATAATAGAAATGTGGTGGGTAAAGTATCTTGGCAACCCTAACCGGAGCAAAAAAAATTGAAAAGGGGGGTGCAACACGAGGACTTCCCAGGGGGTCACCCATCCTAGTACTACTCTCACCCAAGCACGCTTAACTTTGGAGTTCTTATGGGATCCGGTGCATTAGTGCTGGTATGATCGCACCCGTCATGTTGAGGGCACAATTCCTTTATGTGTTAACGGTTCACAGTCCTAGCCTAGAGACATGTCCCATTCAAAAGGCCCAATGGGCTTAACGACAACCCATCCACTTCAACAACGCAGCATCATCGCAAGACGTGATATCGACGCATTGTAGGGTCCTCTAATGTGCCGCGAGTAAGGTTGTCGTCCTTTTAACAGCTCACGACATACGATCCGGGACAGAAAAACAGAGCAAAAGAAGAAAAGTGGCCCAAAACTGATGAAAACATTCGATTTTGAGCTCCGAAAAGGGCAAAGTGAGCTAGCTAGCTGCCACCGTCGTAGAGCTCTCAGAGAGCTTTCCAACGGTATGCTGTGCGCCTCGTAACTCCTTACGGATCAAAAGTTATGGGCACCGGTTTGCGGGCCCAGCCTCCACGTGAAGAGAAGTTGTCTTGCCCAAGGTGCCGTGGGATTCGATAATAGAAATGTGGTGGGTAAAGTATCTTGGCAACCCTAACCGGAGCAAAAAAAATTGAAAAGGGGGGTGCAACACGAGGACTTCCCTGGGGGTCACCCATCCTAGTACTACTCTCGCCCAAGCACGCTTAACTTCGGAGTTCAGATGGGATCCGGTGCATTAGTGCTGGTATGATCGCACTCGTCATGTTAAGGGCACAATTCCTTTATGTGTTAACGGTTCACAGTCCCAGCCTAGAGATATGGCCCATTCAAAAGGCCCAATGGGCTTAATGACAACCCATCCGCTTCAACAATGCAGCATCCTCGCAAGACGTGATATCGACGCATTGTAGGGTCCTCTAATGTGCCGCGAGTAAGGTTTTTGTCCTTTTAACAGCTCACGACGTACGATCCGGGATGGAAAAACAGAGCAAATGAAGAAACGTGGCCCGAAACTGATGAAAACGTTCGATTTTGAGCTCCGAAAAGGGCAAAGCAAGCTAGCTAGTTGCCCCCGTCGTAGAGCTCTCAGAGAGCTTTCCAACGGTATGCTGTGCGCCTCGTAACTCCTTACGGATCAAAAGTTATGGGCACCGATTTGCGGGCCCAGCCTCCATCTGAAGAGAAGTTGTCTTGCCCAAGGTGCCGTGGTATTCGATAATAGAAATGTGGTGGGTAAAGTATCTTGGCAACCCGAACCGGAGCAAAAAAAATTGAAAAGGGGGGTGCAACACGAGGACTTCCCAGGGGGTCACCCATCCTAATACTACTCTCGCCCAAGCACGCTTAACTTCGGAGTTCTGATGGGATCCGGTGCATTAGTGTTGGTATGATCGCACCCGTCATGTTGAGGGCACAATTCCTTTATGTGTTAACGGTTCACAGTCCCAGCCTAGAGATATGGCCCATTCAAAAGGACCAATGGGCCTAAAGACAACCCATCCGCTTCAACAACGCAGTATCCTCACAAGACGTGATATCGACGCATTGTAGGGTCCTCTAATGTGCCGCGATTAAGGTTGTCGTCCTTTTAACAGCTCACGACGTACGATCCGGGACGGAAAAATAGAGCAAAAGAAGAAAAGTAGCACGAAACTGATGAAAACGTTCGATTTTGAGCTCCGAAAAGGGCACAGTGAGCTAGCTAGCTGCCCCCGTCGTAGAGCTCTGAGAGAGCTTTCCAACTGTATGCTGTGCGCCTCGTAACTCCTTACGGATCAAAAGTTATAGGCACCGGAGCGACGGAGACCTGGTCACAAGCCCTACGCCCTCGGTTTGCAGGCCCAGCCTCCACGTGAAGAGAAGTTGTCTTGCCCAAGGTGCCGTGGGATTCGATAATAGAAATGTGGTGGGTAAAGTATCTTGGCAACCCTAACCGGAGCAAAAAAAATTGAAAAGGGGGGTGCTACACGAGGACTTCTTAGGGGGTCACCCATCCTAGTACTACTCTCGCCCAAGCACGCTTAACTTCGGAGTTCTGATGGGATCCGGTGCATTAGTGCTGGTATGATCGCACCCGTCAAGTTGAGGGCACATTTCCTTTATGTGTTAACGGTTCACAGTCCCAGCCTAGAGATATGGCCCATTCAAAAGGCCCAATGGGCTTAACGACAACCCATCCGCTTCAACAACGCAGCATCCTCGCAAGACGTGATATCGACGCATTGTAGGGTCCTCTAATGTGCCGCTAGTAAGGTTGTCGTCCTTTTAACAGCTAACGACGTACGATCCGGGACGGAAAAACAGAGCAAAAGAAGAAAAGTGGCCCGAAACTGATGAATACGTTCGATTTTGAGCTCCGAAAAGGGCACGGTGAGCTAGCTAGCTGCCCCCGTCGTAGAGCTCTTGAAGAGCTTTCAAACGGTATGCTGTGCGCCGCGTAACTCCTTACAGATCAAAAGTTATGGGCACCGGAGCGACGGAGACCTGGTCACAAGCCCTACGCCCTCGGTTTGCGGGCCCAGCCTCCACGTGAATACATGTTGTCTTGCCCAAGGTGCCGTGGGATTCGATAATAGAAATGTAGTGGGTAAAGTATCTTGGCAACCCTAACCGGAGCAAAAAAAATTGAAAAGGGGGGTGCTACACGAGGACTTCCCAGGGGGTCACCCATCCTAGTACTACTCTCGCCCAAGCACGCTTAACTTCGGAGTTCTGATGGGATCCGGTGCATTAGTGCTGGTATGATCGCATCCGTCATATTGAGGGCACAATTCCTTTATGTGTTAACGGTTCACAGTCCCAGCCTAGAGATATGGCCCATTCAAAAGGCCCAATGGGCTTAACGACAACCCATCCGCTTCAAGAACGCAGCATCCTCGCAAGACGTGATATCGACGTTTTGTAGGGTCCTATAATGTGCGGCGAGTAAGGTTGTCGTCCTTTTAACAGCTCACGACGTACGATCCGGGATGGAAAAACAGTGCAAAAGAATAAAAGTGGCCCGAAACTGATGAAAACGTTCGATTTTGAGCTCCAAAAAGGGCACGATGAGCTAGCTAGCTACCCCGGTAGTAGAGCTCTCGGAGAGCTTTCCAACGGTTTGCTGTGCGCCGTGTAACTCCTTACGGATCAAAAGTTATGGGCACCGGAGCGACGGAGACCTGGTCACAAGCCCTACGCCCTCGGTTTGCGGGCCCAGCCTCCACGTGAAGAGAAGTTGTCTTGCCCAAGGTGCCGTGGGATTCGATAATAGAAATGTGGTGGGTAAAGTATCTTGGCAACGCTAACCGGAGCAAAAAAAATTGAAAAGGGGGGTGCAACACGAGGACTTCCCAGGGGGTCCCCCACCCTAGTACTACTCTCGCCCAAGCACGCTTAACTTCGGAGTTCTGATGGGATCCGGTGCATTAGTGCTGGTATGATCGCATCCGTCATATTGAGGGCACAATTCCTTTATGTGTTAACGGTTCACAGTCCCAGCCTAGAGATATGGCCCATTCAAAAGGCCCAATGGGCTTAACGACAACCCATCCGCTTCAACAACGCAGCGTCCTCGCAAGACGTGATATCGACGCATTGTAGGGTCCTCTAATGTGCCGCGAGTAAGGTTGTCGTCCTTTTAACAGCTCACGACGTACGATCCGGGACGGAAAAACAGAGGAAAAGAAGAAAAGTGGCCTGAAACTGATGAAAACGTTCGATTTTGAGCTCCAAAAAGGGTACGACGAGCTAGCTAGTTGCCCCCGTCGTAGAGCTCTCAGAGAGCTTTCCGACGGTATGCTGTGCGCCGCGTAACTCCTTACGGATCAAAAGTTATGGGCACCGGAGCGATGGAGACTTGGTCACAAGCCCTACGCCCTCGGTTTGAGGGCCCAGCCTCCACGTGAAGAGAAGTTGTCTTGCCCAAGGTGCCGTGGGATTCGGTAATAGAAATGTGGTGGATAAAGTATCTTGACAACCCTAACCGGAGCAAAAAAAATTGAAAAGGGGGGTGCAACACGAGGACTTCCTAGGGGGTCACCCATCCTAGTACTACTCTCGCCCAAGCACGCTTAACTTCGGAGTTCTGATGGGATCCGGTGCATTAGTGCTGGTATGATCGCACCCGTCATGTTGAGGGCACAATTCCTTTATGTGTTAACGGTTCACAGTCCCAGCGTAGAGATATGGCCCATTCAAAAGGCCCAATGGGCTTAACGACAACCCATCCGCTTCAACAACGCAGCATCCTCGCAAGACGTGATATCGACGCATTGTAGGGTCCTCTAATGTGTCGCGAGTAAGGTTGTCATCCTTTTAACAGCTCACGACGTACGATCCGGGACGGAAAAACAGAGCATAAGAAGAAAAGTTGACCGAAACTGATGAAAACGTTCGATTTTGAGCTCCGAAAAGGGCACAACGAGCTAGCTAGCTGCCCCCTCGTAGAGCTCTCAGAGAGCTTTCCAACGATATGCTGTGCGCCGCATAACTCCTTACGGATCAAAAGTTATGGGCACCGGAGCGACGGAGACCAGGTCACAAGCCCTACGGCCTCGGTTTGCGGGCCCAGCCTCCACGTGAAGAGAAGTTGTCTTGCCCAAGGTGCCGTGGGATTCGATAATAGAAATGTGGTGGGTAAAGTATCTTGGCAACGCTAACCGGAGCAAAAAAAATTGAAAAGGGGGGTGCAACACGAGGACTTCCCAGGGGGTCCCCCACCCTAGTACTACTCTCGCCCAAGCACGCTTAACTTCGGAGTTCTGATGGGATCCGGTGCATTAGTGCTGGTATGATCGCATCCGTCATATTGAGGGCACAATTCCTTTATGTGTTAACGGTTCACAGTCCCAGCCTAGAGATATGGCCCATTCAAAAGGCCCAATGGGCTTAACGACAACCCATCCGCTTCAACAACGCAGCGTCCTCGCAAGACGTGATATCGACGCATTGTAGGGTCCTCTAATGTGCCGCGAGTAAGGTTGTCGTCCTTTTAACAGCTCACGACGTACGATCCGGGACGGAAAAACAGAGGAAAAGAAGAAAAGTGGCCTGAAACTGATGAAAACGTTCGATTTTGAGCTCCGAAAAGGGTACGGCGAGCTAGCTAGTTGCCCCCGTCGTAGAGCTCTCAGAGAGCTTTCCGACGGTATGCTGTGTGCCGCGTAACTCCTTACGGATCAAAAGTTATGGGCACCGGAGCGATGGATACTTGGTCACAAGCCCTACGCCCTCGGTTTGAGGGCCCAGCCTCCACGTGAAGAGAAGTTGTCTTGCCCAAGGTGCCGTGGGATTCGGTAATAGAAATGTGGTGGGTAAAGTATCTTGACAACCCTAACCGGAGCAAAAAAAATTGAAAAGGGGGTGCAACACGAGGACTTCCTAGGGGGTCACCCATCCTAGTACTACTCTCGCCCAAGCACGCTTAACTTCGGAGTTCTGATGGGATCCGGTGCATTAGTGCTGGTATGATCGCACCCGTTATGTTGAGAGCACAATTCCTTTATGTGTTAACGGTTCACAGTCCCAGCGTAGAGATATGGCCCATTCAAAAGGCCCAATGGGCTTAACGACAACCCATCCGCTTCAACAACGCAGCATCCTCGCAAGACGTGATATCGACGCATTGTAGGGTCCTCTAATGTGTCGCGAGTAAGGTTGTCGTCCTTTTAACAGCTCACGACGTACGATCCGGGACGGAAAAACAGAGCATAAGAAGAAAAGTTGCCCGAAACTGATGAAAACGTTCGATTTTGAGCTCCGAAAAGGGCACAACGAGCTAGCTAGCTGCCCCCTCGTAGAGCTCTCAGAGAGCTTTCCAACGATATGCTGTGCGCCGCATAACTCCTTACGGATCAAAAGTTGTGGGCACCGGAGCGACGGAGACCTGGTCACAAGCCCTACACGCTCGGTTTGCGGGCCCAGCCTCCACGTGAAGAGAAGTTGTCTTGCCCAAGGTGCCGTGGGATTCGATAATAGAAATGTGGTGGGTAAAGTATCTTGGCAACCCTAACCGGAGCAAAAAAAATTGAAAAAGGGGGTGCAAAATGGGGTGCAACACGAGGACTTCCCAGGGGGTCACCCATCCTAATACTACTCTCGCCCAAGCACGCTTAACTTCGGAGTTCTGATGGGATCCGGTGCATTAGTGTTGGTATGATCGCACCCGTCATGTTGAGGGCACAATTCCTTTATGTGTTAACGGTTCACAGTCCCAGCCTAGAGATATGGCCCATTCAAAAGGACCAATGGGCCTAACGACAACCCATCCGCTTCAACAACGCAGTTTCCTCACAAGACGTGATATCGACGCATTGTAGGGTCCTCTAATGTGCCGCGATTAAGGTTGTCGTCCTTTTAACAGCTCACGACGTACGATCCGGGACGGAAAAATAGAGCAAAAGAAGAAAAGTAGCACGAAACTGATGAAAACGTTCGATTTTGAGCTCCGAAAAGGGCACAGTGAGCTAGCTAGCTGCCCCCGTCGTAGAGCTCTGAGAGAGCTTTCCAACTGTATGCTGTGCGCCTCGTAACTCCTTACGGATCAAAAGTTATAGGCACTGGAGCGACGGAGACCTGGTCACAAGCCCTACGCCCTCGGTTTGCAGGCCCAGCCTCCACGTGAAGAGAAGTTGTCTTGCCCAAGGTGCCGTGGGATTCGATAATAGAAATGTGGTGGGTAAAGTATCTTGGCAACCCTAACCGGAGCAAAAAAAATTGAAAAGGGGGGTGCTACACGAGGACTTCCCAGGGGGTCACCCATCCTAGTACTACTCTCGCCTAAGCACGCTTAACTTCGGAGTTCTGATGGGATCCGGTGCATTAGTGCTGGTATGATCGCACCCGTCAAGTTGAGGGCACAATTCCTTTATGTGTTAACGGTTCACAGTCCCAGCCTAGAGATATGGCCCATTCAAAAGGCACAATGGGCTTAACGACAACCCATCCGCTTCAACAACGCAGCATCCTCGCAAGACGTGATATCGACGCATTATAGGGTCCTCTAATGTGCCGCGAGTAAGGTTGTCGTCCTTTTAACAGCTAACGACGTACGATCCGGGATGGAAAAACAGAGCAAAAGAAGAAAAGTGGCCCGAAACTGATGAAAACGTTCGATTTTGAGCTCCGAAAAGGGCACGGTGAGCTAGCTAGCTGCCCCCGTCGTAGAGCTCTTGAAGAGCTTTCAAACGGTATGCTGTGCGCCGCGTAACTCCTTACGGATCAAAAGTTATGGGCACCGGAGCGACGGAGACCTGGTCACAAGCCCTACGCCCTCGGTTTGCGGGCCCAGCCTCCACGTGAATACATGTTGTCTTGCCCAAGGTGCCGTGGGATTCGATAATAGAAATGTAGTGGGTAAAGTATCTTGGCAACCCTAACCGGAGCAAAAAAAATTGAAAAGGGGGGTGCTACACGAGGACTTCCCAGGGGGTCACCCATCCTAGTACTACTCTCGCCCAAGCACGCTTAACTTCGGAGTTCTGATGGGATCCGGTGCATTAGTGCTGGTATGATCGCATCCGTCATATTGAGGGCACAATTCCTTTATGTGTTAACGGTTCACAGTCCCAGCCTAGAGATATGGCCCATTCAAAAGGCCCAATGGGCTTAACGACAACCTATCCGCTTCAAGAACGCAGCATCCTCGCAGGACGTGATATCGACGTTTTGTAGGGTCCTATAATGTGCGGCGAGTAAGGTTGTCGTCCTTTTAACAGCTCACGACGTACGATCCGGGATGGAAAAACAGTGCAAAAGAATAAAAGTGGCCCGAAACTGATGAAAACATTCGATTTTGAGCTCCAAAAAGGGCACGATGAGCTAGCTAGCTACCCCGGTAGTAGAGCTCTCGGAGAGCTTTCCAACGGTTTGCTGTGCGCCGTGTAACCCCTTACGGATCAAAAGTTATGGGCACCGGAGCGACGGAGACCTGGTCACAAGCCCTACGCCCTCGGTTTGCGGGCCCAGCCTCCACGTGAAGAGAAGTTGTCTTGCCCAAGGTGCCGTGGGATTCGATAATAGAAATGTGGTGGGTAAAGTATCTTGGCAACGCTAACCGGAGCAAAAAAAATTGAAAAGGGGAGTGCAACACGAGGACTTCCCATGGGGTCCCCCACCCTAGTACTACTCTCGCCCAAGCACGCTTAACTTCGGAGTTCTGATGGGATCCGGTGCATTAGTGCTGGTATGATCGCATCCGTCATATTGAGGGCACAATTCCTTTATGTGTTAACGGTTCACAGTCCCAGCCTAGAGATATGGCCCATTCAAAAGGCCCAATGGGCTTAACGACAACCCATCCGCTTCAACAACGCAGCGTCCTCGCAAGACGTGATATCGACGCATTGTAGGGTCCTCTAATGTGCCGCGAGTAAGGTTGTCGTCCTTTTAACAGCTCACGACGTACGATCCGGGACGGAAAAACAGAGGAAAAGAAGAAAAGTGGCCTGAAACTGATGAAAACGTTCGATTTTGAGCTCCAAAAAGGGTACGACGAGCTAGCTAGTTGCCCCCGTCGTAGAGCTCTCAGAGAGCTTTCCGACGGTATGCTGTGCGCCGCGTAACTCCTTACGGATCAAAAGTTATGGGCACCGGAGCGATGGAGACTTGGTCACAAGCCCTACGCCCTCGGTTTGAGGGCCCAGCCTCCACGTGAAGAGAAGTTGTCTTGCCCAAGGTGCCGTGGGATTCGGTAATAGAAATGTGGTGGGTAAAGTATCTTGACAACCCTAACCGGAGCAAAAAAAATTGAAAAGGGGGGTGCAACACGAGGACTTCCTAGGGGGTCACCCATCCTAGTACTACTCTCGCCCAAGCACGCTTAACTTCGGAGTTCTGATGGGATCCGGTGCATTAGTGCTGGTATGATCGCACCCGTCATGTTGAGGGCACAATTCCTTTATGTGTTAACGGTTCACAGTCCCAGCGTAGAGATATGGCCCATTCAAAAGGCCCAATGGGCTTAACGACAACCCATCCGCTTCAACAATGCAGCATCCTCGCAAGACGTGATATCGACGCATTGTAGGGTCCTCTAATGTGTCGCGAGTAAGGTTGTCGTCCTTTTAACAGCTCACGACGTACGATCCGGGACGGAAAAACAGAGCATAAGAAGAAAAGTTGACCGAAACTGATGAAAACGTTCGATTTTGAGCTCCGAAAAGGGCACAACGAGCTAGCTAGCTGCCCCCTCGTAGAGCTCTCAGAGAGCTTTCCAACGATATGCTGTGCGCCGCATAACTCCTTACGGATCAAAAGTTATGGGCACCGGAGCGACGGAGACCAGGTCACAAGCCCTACGGCCTCGGTTTGCGGGCCCAGCCTCCACGTGAAGAGAAGTTGTCTTGCCCAAGGTGCCGTGGGATTCGATAATAGAAATGTGGTGGGTAAAGTATCTTGGCAACGCTAACCGGAGCAAAAAAAATTGAAAAGGGGGGTGCAACACGAGGACTTCCCAGGGGGTCACCCATCCTAGTACTACTCTCGCCCAAGCACGCTTAACTTCGGAGTTCTGATTGGATCCGGTGCATTAGTGCTGGTATGATCGCACCCGTCATGTTGAGGGCACAATTCCTTTATGTGTTAACGGTTAACAGTCCTAGCCTAGAGATATGGCCCATTCAAAAGGCTCAATGGGCTTAACGACAACCCATTCGCTTCAACAACGCAGCATCCCCGCAAGACGTGATATCGACGCATTGTAGGGTCCTCTAATGTGCCGCGAGTAAGGTTGTCGTCCTTTTAACAGCTCACGACGTACGATCCGGGACGGAAAAACAGAGCAAAAGAAGAAAAGTGGCCCGAAACTGATGAAAATGTTCGATTTTGAGCTCCGAAAAGGGCACGGCGAGCTAGCTAGCTGCCCCCGTCGTAGAGCTCTCGGAGAGCTTTCCAACGGTATGCTGTGCGCCGCGTAACTCCTTAAGGATCAAAAGTTATGGGCATCGGAGCGACGGAGACCTGGTCACAAGCCCTACGCCCTCGGTTTGCGGGCCCAGCCTCCACGTGAAGAGAAGTTTTCTTGCCCAAGGTGCCGTGGGATTCGATAATAGAAATGTGGTGGGTAAAGTATCTTGGCAACCCTAATTGGAGTAAAAAAAATTGAAAAGGGGGGTGCAACACGAGGACTTCCCAAGGGGTCACCCATCCTAGCACTACTCTCACCCAAGCACGCTTAACTTCGGAGTTCTGTTGGGATCTGGTGAATTAGTGCTGGTATGATCGCACCCGTCATGTTGAGGGCACAATTCCTTTATGTGTTAACGATTCACAGTCCCAGCCTAGAGATATGGCCCATTCAAAAGGCCCAATGGGCTTAACGACAACCCATCCGCTTCAACAACACAGCATCCTCGCAAAACGTGATATCAACGCATTGTAGGGTCCTCTAATGTGCTGCGAGTAAGGTTGTCGTCCTTTTAACAGCTCACGACGTACGATCCAGGATGGAAAAACAGAGCAAAAGAAGAAAAGTGGCCCGAAACTGATGAAAACGTTTGATTTTGAGCTCCGAAAAGGGCACGACGAGCTAGCTACCTGCCCTCGTCGTAGAGCTCTCGGAGAGCTTTCCAACGGTATGCTGTGCACCGCGTAACTCCTTACGGATCAAAAGTTATGGGCACCGGAGCGACGGAGACCTGGTCACAAGCCCTACGCCCTCGGTTTGCGGGCCCAGCCTCCACGTGAAGAGAAGTTGTCTTGCCCAAGGTGCCGTGGGATTCGATAATAGAAATGTGGTGGGTAAAGTATCTTGGCAACGCTAACCGGAGCAAAAAAAATTGAAAAGCGGGGTGCAACACGAGGACTTCTCAGGGGGTCACCCATCCTAGTGCTACTCTCGCCCAAGCACGCTTAACTTCGGAGTTCTGATGGGATCCGATGCATTAGTGCTGGTATGATCGCACCCGTCATGTTGAGGGCACAATTCCTTTATGTGTTAACGGTTCACAGTCCCAGCCTAGAGATATGGCCCATTCAAAAGGCCCAATGGGCTTAACGACAACCCATCCGCTTCAACAACGTAGTATCCTCGCAAGACGTGAAATCGACGCATTGTAGGGTCCTCTAATGTGCCGCGAGTAAGGTTGTCGTCCTTTTAATAGCTCACGACGTACGATCCGGGACTGAAAAACAGAGCAAAAGAAGAAAAGTGGCCCGAAACTGATGAAAACGTTCGATTTTGAGCTCCGAAAAGGATACAGCTTGCTAGCTAGCTGCCCCCGTCGTAGAGCTCTCTGAGAGCTTTCCAACGGTATGCTGTGCGCCTCGTAAATCCTTACGAATCAAAAGTTATGGGCACCGGAGCGACAGAGACCTGGTCACAAGCCCTACGCCCTCGGTTTGCGGGCCCAGCCACCACGTGAAGAGAAGTTGTCTTGCCCAAGGTGCCGTGGGATTTGATAATAGAAATGTGGTGGGTAAAGTATCTTGGCAACGCTAACCGGAGCAAAAAAAATTGAAAAGCGGGGTGCAACACGAGGTCTTCCCAGGGGGTCACCCATCCTAGTACTACTCTCGCCCAAGCACGCTTAACTTCGGAGTTCTGATGGGATCCGGTGCATTAGTGCTGGTAAGATCGCACCCGTCATGTTGAGGGCACAATTCCTTTATGTGTTAACGGTTCACAGTCCCAGCCTAGAGATATGGCCCATTCAAGAGTCCCAGTGGGCCTAACGACAACCCATCCGTTTCAAGGATGCAGTATCCTCGCAAGACGTGATATCAACGCATTGTAGGGTCCTCTAATGTGCTGCGAGTAAGGTTGTCGTCCTTTTAACAGCTCACGACGTATGATCCGGGACGGAAAAACAGAGCAAAAGAAGAAAAGTGGCCTGAAACTGATGAAAACGTTCGATTTTGAGCTCCGAAAAGGGCTCAGCAAGCTGGCTTGCTGCCCCCGTCGTAGAGCTCTCAGAGAGCTTTCCAACGGTATGCTGTGCGCCTTGTAACTCCTTACGGATCAAAAGTTATGGGCGCCGGAGCGACGGAGACCTGGTCACAAGCCCTACACCCTCGGTTTGCTGGCCCAGCCTCCACGTGAAGAGAAGTTGTCTTGCCCAAGGTGCCGTGGGATTCGATAATAGAAATGTGGTGGGTAAAGTATCTTGGCAACCCTAATTGGAGTAAAAAAAATTGAAAAGGGGGGTGCAACACGAGGACTTCCCAAGGGGTCACCCATCCTAGTACTACTCTCACCCAAGCACGCTTAACTTCGGAGTTCTGTTGGGATCTGGTGAATTAGTGCTGGTATGATCGCACCCGTCATGTTGAGGGCACAATTCCTTTATGTGTTAACGGTTCACAGTCCCAGCCTAGAGATATGGCCCATTCAAAAGGCCCAATGGGCTTAACGACAACCCATCCGCTTCAACAACGCAGTATCCTCGCAAGACGTGATATCGACACATTGTAGGGTCCTCTAATGTGCCGCGAGTAAGGTTGTCGTCCTTTTAACTGCTCACGACGTACGATCCGGGATGGAAAAACAGAGCAAAAGAAGAAAAGTCGCCTAAAACTGATGAAAACGTTCGATTTTGAGCTCCAAAAAGGGTACAGTGAGCTAGCTAGCTGCCCCCGTCGTAGAGCTCTCAGAGAGCTTTCCAACGGTATGCTGTGCGCCTCGTAACTCCTTACGGATCAAAAGTTATGGGCACCGGAGCGACGGAGACCTGGTCACAAGCCCTACGCCCTCGGTTTGCGGGCCCAGCCACCACGTGAAGAGAAGTTGTCTTTCCCAAGGTGCCGTGGGATTCGATAATAGAAATGTGGTGGGTAAAGTATCTTGGCAACGCTAACCGGAGCAAAAAAAATTGAAAAGCGGGGTGCAACACGAGGTCTTCCCAGGGGGTCACCCATCCTAGTACTACTCTCGCCCAAGCACGCTTAACTTCGGAGTTCTGATGGGATCCGGTGCATTAGTGCTGGTATGATCGCACCCGTCATGTTGAGGGCACAATTCCTTTCTGTGTTAACGGTTCACAGTCCCAACCTAGAGATATGGCCCATTCAAAAGGCCCAATGGGCTTAACGACAACCCATCCGCTTCAACAACGCAGTATCCTCGCAAGACGTGATATCGACGCATTGTAGGGTCCTCTAATGTGCCGCGAGTAAGGTTGTCGTCCTTTTAACAGCTCACGACGTACGATCCGGGATGGAAAAACAGAGCAAAAGAAGGAAACTGGCCCGAAACTGATGAAAACGTTCGATTTTGAGCTCCGAAAAGGGCACAGCGAACTAGGTAGCTGCCCCCGTCGTAGAGCTCTCAGAGAGCTTTCCAACGGTATGTTGTGTGCCTCGTAACTCCTTACAGATCAAAAGTTATGTGCACTGGAGCGACGGAGACCTGGTCACAAGCTCTACGCCCTCGGTTTGCGGGCCCAGCCACCACGTGAAGAGAAGTTGTCCTGCCCAAGGTGCCGTGGGATTCGATAATAGAAATGTGGTGGGTAAAGTATCTTGGCAACCCTAACCGGAGCAAAAAAAATTGAAAAAGGTGGTGCAAAAAGGGGTGCAACACGAGGACTTCCCAAGGGGTCACCCATCCTAGTACTACTCTCGCCCAAGCACGCTTAACTTCGTAGTTCTGATGGGATCCGGTGCATTAGTGCTGGTATGATCGCACCCGTCATGTTGAGGGCACAATTCCTTTATGTGTTAACGGTTCACAGTCCCAGCCTAGAGATATGGCCCATTGAAAAGGCCCAATGGACATAACGACAACCCATCCGCTTCAACAACGCAGCATCCTTGCAAGACATAATATCGATGCATTGTAGGGTCCTCTAATGTGCCGCGAGTAAGGTTGTCGTCCTTTTAACAGCTCACGACGTACGATCCGGGACGGAAAAACATAGCAAAAGAAGAAAAGTGGCCCGAAACTGATGAAAACGTTCGATTTTGAGCTCCAAAAACGGCACAGCGAGCAAGCTAGCTGCTCCCGTCGTAGAGCTCTCAGAGAGCTTTCCAACGGTATGCTGTGCGCCTCGTAACTCCTTACGGATCAAAAGTTATGGGCACCGGAGCGACGGAGACCTTGTCACAAGCCCTACGCCCTCGGTTTGCGGGCCCAGCCTCCACGTGAAGAGAAGTTGTCTTGCCCAAGGTGCCGTGGGATTCGATAATAGAAATGTGGTGGGTAAAGTATCTTGGCAACGCTAACCGGAGCAAAAAAAATTTAAAAGGGGGGTGCAACACGAGGACTTCCCACGGGGTCACCCATCATAGTACTACTCTCGCCCAAGCACGCTTAACTTCGGAGTTCTGATGGGATCCGGTGCATTAGTGCTGGTATGATCGCACCCGTCATGTTGAGGGCACAATTCCTTTATGTGTTAACGGTTCACAGTCCCAGCCTAGAGATATGGCCCATTCAAAAGTCCCAGTGGGCCTAACGACAACCCATCCGCTTCAAGGATGCAGTATCCTCGCAAGACGTGATATCAACGCATTGTAGGGTCCTCTAATGTGCTGCGAGTAAGGTTGTCGTCCTTTTAACAGCTCACGACGTACGATCCGGGACGGAAAAACAGAGCAAAAGAAGAAAAGTGGCCTGAAACTGATGAAAACGTTCGATTTTGAGCTCCGAAAAGGGCTCAGCAAGCTAGCTTGCTGCCCCTGTCGTAGAGCTCTCAGAGAGCTTTCCAACGGTATGCTGTGCGCCTTGTAACTCCTTACGGATCAAAAGTTATGGGCGCCGGAGCGACGGAGACCTGGTCACAAGCCCTACACCCTCGGTTTGCTGGCCCAGCCTCCACGTGAAGAGAAGTTGTCTTGCCCAAGGTGCCGTGGGATTCGATAATAGAAATGTGGTGGGTAAAGTATCTTGGCAACGCTAACCGGAACAAAAAAAAATTGAAAAGCGGGGTGCAACACGAGGTCCTCCCAGGGGGTCACCCATCCTAGTACTACTCTCGCCCAAGCACGCTTAACTTCGGAGTTCTGATGGGATCCGGTGCTTTAGTGCTGGTATGATCGCACCCGTCATGTTGAGGGCACAATTCCTTTATGTGTTAACGGTTCACAGTCCCAGCCTAGAGATATGGCCCATTCAAAAGGCCCAATGGGCTTAACGACAACCCATCCGCTTCAAGGATGCAGTATCCTCGCAAGACGTGATATCAACGCATTGTAGGGTCCTCTAATGTGCCGCGAGTAAGGTTGTCGTCCTTTTAACAGCTCACGACGTACGATCCGGGACGGAAAAACAGAGCAAAAGAAGAAAAGTCGCCCGAAACTGATGAAAACGTTCGATTTTGAGCTCCAAAAAGGGTACAGTGAGCTAGCTAGCTGCCCCCGTCGTAGAGCTCTCAGAGAGCTTTCCAACGGTATGCTGTGCGCCTCGTAACTCCTTACGGATCAAAAGTTATGGGCACCGGAGCGACGGAGACCTGGTCACAAGCCCTACGCCCTCGGTTTGCGGGCCCAGCCACCACGTGAAGAGAAGTTGTCTTTCCCAAGGTGCCGTGGGATTCGATAATAGAAATGTGGTGGGTAAAGTATCTTGGCAACGCTAACCGGAGCAAAAAAAATTGAAAAGCGGGGTGCAACACGAGGTCTTCCCAGGGGGTCACCCATCCTAGTACTACTCTCGCCCAAGCACGCTTAACTTCGGAGTTCTGATGGGATCCGGTGCATTAGTGCTGGTATGATCGCACCCGTCATGTTGAGGGCACAATTCCTTTCTGTGTTAACGGTTCACAGTCCCAACCTAGAGATATGGCCCATTCAAAAGGCCCAATGGGCTTAACGACAACCCATCCGCTTCAACATCGCAGTATCCTCGCAAGACGTGATATCGACGCATTGTAGGGTCCTCTAATGTGCCGCGAGTAAGGTTGTCGTCCTTTTAACAGCTCACGACGTACGATCCGGGACGGAAAAACAGAGCAAAAGAAGGAAACTGGCCCGAAACTGATGAAAACGTTCGATTTTGAGCTCCGAAAAGGGCACTGCGAACTAGGTAGCTGCCCCCGTCGTAGAGCTCTCAGAGAGCTTTCCAACGGTATGTTGTGTGCCTCGTAACTCCTTACAGATCAAAAGTTATGTGCACTGGAGCGACGGAGACCTGGTCACAAGCCCTACGCCCTCGGTTTGCGGGCCCAGCCACCACGTGAAGAGAAGTTGTCCTGCCCAAGGTGCCGTGGGATTCGATAATAGAAATGTGGTGGGTAAAGTATCTTGGCAACCCTAACCGGAGCAAAAAAAATTGAAAAAGGTGGTGCAAAAAGGGGTGCAACACGAGGACTTCCCAAGGGGTCACCCATCCTAGTACTACTCTCGCCCAAGCACGCTTAACTTCGTAGTTCTGATGGGATCCGGTGCATTAGTGCTGGTATGATCGCACCCGTCATGTTGAGGGCACAATTCCTTTATGTGTTAACGGTTCACAGTCCCAGCCTAGAGATATGGCCCATTGAAAAGGCCCAATGGACATAACGACAACCCATCCGCTTCAACAAAGCAGCATCCTTGCAAGACATAATATCGATGCATTGTAGGGTCCTCTAATGTGCCGCGAGTAAGGTTGTCGTCCTTTTAACAGCTCACGACGTACGATCCGGGACGGAAAAACATAGCAAAAGAAGAAAAGTGGCCCGAAACTGATGAAAACGTTCGATTTTGAGCTCCAAAAACGGCACAGCGAGCAAGCTAGCTGCTCCCGTCGTAGAGCTCTCAGAGAGCTTTCCAACGGTATGCTGTGCGCCTCGTAACTCCTTACGGATCAAAAGTTATGGGCACCGGAGCGACGGAGACCTTGTCACAAGCCCTACGCCCTCGGTTTGCGGGCCCAGCCTCCACGTGAAGAGAAGTTGTCTTGCCCAAGGTGCCGTGGGATTCGATAATAGAAATGTGATGGGTAAAGTATCTTGGCAACGCTAACCGGAGCAAAAAAAATTGAAAAGGGGGGTGCAACACGAGGACTTCCCAGGGGGTCACCCATCCTAGTACTACTCTCGCCCAAGCACGCTTAACTTCGGAGTTCTGATGGGATCCGGTGCATTAGTGCTGGTATGATTGCACCCGTCATGTTGAGGGCACAATTCCTTTATGTGTTAACGGTTCACAGTCCCAGCCTAGAGATATGGCCCATTCAAAAGGCCCAATGGGCTTAAAGACAACCCATCCGCTTCTACAACGCAGCATCCTCGCAAGACGTGATATCAACGCATTGTAGGGTCCTCTAATGTGCCGCGAGTAAGGTTGTCGTCCTTTTAACAGCTCACGACGTACGATCCGGGACGGAAAAACAGAGCAAAAGAAGAAAAGTGGCCCGAAACTGTTGAAAACATTCGATTTTGAGCTCCCAAAAGAGCACGGCGAGCTAGCTACCTGCCCACGTCGTAGAGCTCTCGGAGTGCTTTCCAACGGTATGCTGTGCGCCGCGTAACTCCTTACGGATCAAAAGTTATGGGCACCGGAGCGACGGAGACCTGGTCACAAGCCCTACCCCCTCGGTTTGCGGGCCCAGCCTCCACGTGAAGAAAAGTTGTCTTGCCCAAGGTTCCGTGGGATTCGATAAAAGAAATGTGGTGGGTAAAGTATCTTGGTTACCCTAACCGGAGCAAAAAAAATTGAAAAAGGGGTAACAAAAGGGGGTGCAACACGAGGACTTCCCAGGGGGTCACCCATCCTAGTACTACTCTCGCCCAAGCACGCTTAACTTCGGAGTTCTGATGGGATCCGGTGCATTAGTGCTGGTATGATCGCACCCGTCATGTTGAGGGCACAATTCCTTTATGTGTTAACGGTTCACAGTCCCAGCCTAGACATATGGCCCATTGAAAAGGCCCAATGGACTTAACGACAACCCATCCGCTTCAACAACGCAGCATCCTCGCAAGACGTATTATCGACGCATTGTAGGGTCCTCTAATGTGCTGCGAGTAAGGTTATCGTCCTTTTAACAGCTCACGACGTACGATCCGGGACGGAAAAACAGAGCAAAAGAAGAAAAGTGCCCCGAAAATGATGAAAACGTTCGATTTTGAGCTCCAAAAACGGCACAGCGAGCAAGCTAGCTTCCCCCGTCGTAGAGCTCTCAGAGAGCTTTCCAACGGTATGCTGTGCGCCTCGTAACTTCTTACGGATCAAAAGTTATGGGCACCGGAGCGACGGAGACCTGGTCACAAGCCCTACGCCCTCGGTTTGCGGGCCCAACCTCCACGTGAAGAGAAGTTGTCTTGCCCAAGGTGCCGTGGGATTCGATAATAGATATGCGGTGGGTAAAGTATCTTGGCAACGCTAACCGGAGCAAAAAAAATTTAAAAGGGGGGTGCAACACGAGGACTTCCCAGGGGGTCACCCATCCTAGTACTACTCTCGCCCAAGCACGTTTAACTTCGGAGTTCTGATGGGATCCGGTGCATTAGTGCTGGTATGATCGCACCCGTCATGTTGAGGGCACAATTCCTTTATGTGTTAACGGTTCACAGTCCCAGCCTAGAGATATGGCCCATTCAAAAGGCCCAATGGGCTTAACGACAACCCATTCGCTTCAACAACGCAGTATCCTCGCAAGACGTGATATCGATGCATTGTAGGGTCCTCTAATGTGCCGCGAGTAAGGTTGTCGTCCTTTTAACAGCTCACGACGTACGATCCGGGACGGAAAAATATAATAAAAGAAGAAAAGTGGCCCGAAACTGATGAAAACGTTCGATTTTGAGCTCCGAAAAGGGCACGGCGAGCTAGCTAGCTGCCCCCGTCATAGAGCTCTCGGAGAGCTTTCCAACGGTATGCGGTGCGCCGCGTAACTCCTTGCGGATCAAAAGTTATGGGCACCGGAGCGACGGAGACCTGGTCACAAGCCCTACGCCCTCGGTTTGCGGGCCCAGCCTCCACGTGAAGAGAAGTTGTCTTGCCCAAGGTGCCGTGGGATTCGATAATAGAAATGTGGTGCGTAAAGTATCTTGGAAACCCTAACCGCAGCAAAAAAAATTGAAAAGGGGGGTGCAACACGAGGACTTCCCAGGGGGTCACCCATCCTAGTACTATTCTCGCCCAAGCAAGTTTAACTTCGGAGTTCCGATGGGATCCGGTGCATTAGTGCTGGTATGATCGCACCTGTCATGTTGAGGGCACAATTCCTTTATGTGTTAACGGTTCACAATCCCGGCCTAGAGATATGGCCCATTCAAAAGGCCCAATGGGCTTAACGACAACCCATCCGCTTCAACAACGCAGCATCCTCGCAAGACGTGATATCGACGCATTGTAGGGTCCTCTAATGTGCCGCGAGTAAGGTTGTCATCCTTTTAACAGCTCACGACGTACGATCCGTGTCGGAAAAACAGAGCAAAATTAGAAAAGTGGCCCAAAACTGATGAAAACGTTCGATTTTGAGCTCCGAAAAGGGCAAGGCGAGCTAGCTACCTGCCCCCGTCGTAGAGCTCTCGGAGTGCTTTCCAACGGTATGCTGTGCGCCGCGTAACTCCTTACGGATCAAAAGTTATGGACACCGGAGCGATGGAGACCTGGTCACAAGCCCTACCCCCTCGGTTTGCGGGCCCAGCCTCCACGTGAAGAGAAGTTGTCTTGCCCAAGGTGCCGTGGGATTCGATAATAGAAATGTGGTGGGTAAAGTATCTTGGCAACCCTAACCGGATCAAAAAAAATTGAAAAAGGGGTTACAAAAGGGGGTGCAACACGAGGACTTCCCAGGGGGTCACCCATCCTAGTACTACTCTCGCCCAAGCACGCTTAACTTCGGAGTTCTGATGGGATCCGGTGCATTAGTGCTGGTATGATCGCAACCGTCATGTTGAGGGCACAATTCCTTTATGTGTTAGCGGTTCACAGTCCCAGCCTAGAGATATGGACCATTCAAAAGGCCCAATGGGCTAAACGACAACCCATCCGCTTCAACAACGCAGCATCCTCGCAACATGTGATATCGACGCATTGTAGGGTCCTCTAATGCGCCGCGACTAAGGTTGTCATCCTTTTAACAGCTCACGACGTACGTTCCGGGACGGAAAAACAGAGCAAAAGAAGAAAAGTGGCCCTAAACTGATGAAAACGTTCAATTTTGAGCTCCGAAAAGGGCACAGTGAGGAAGCTAGCTGCCCCCGTCGTAGAGCTCTCAGAGAGCTTTCCAACGGTATGCTGTGCGCCTCGTAACTCCTTACGGATCAAAAGTTATCGGCACCGTAGCGACGGAGACCTCGTCACAAGCCCTACGCCCTCGGTTTGCGGGCCCAACCTCCACGTGAACAGAAGTTGTCTTGCCCAAGGTGCCGTGGGATTCGATAATAGAAATGTGGTGGGTAAAGTATCTTGGCAACCCTAACCGCAGCAAAAAAAATTGAAAATGGGGGTGCAACACGATGAATTCCCAGGGGGTCACCCATCCTAGTACTACTCTCGCCCAAGCACGCTTAACTTCGGAGTTCTGATGGGATCCGGTGCATTAGTACTGGTATGATCGCACCCGTCATGTTGAGGGCACAATTCCTTTATGTGTTAACGGTTCACAGTCCCAGCCTAGAGATATGGCCCATTCAAAAGGCCCAATGGGCTTAACGACAACCCATCTGCTTCAACAACGCAGCATCCTCGCAAGACGTGATATCGACGCATTGTAGGGTCCTCTAATGTGCTGCGAGTAAGGTTGTCGTCCTTTTAACAGCTCACGATGTACGATCCGGGACGAAAAAACAGAGCAAATGAAGAAAAGTGGCCCAAAACTGATGAAAACGTTCGATTTTGTGCTCCGAAAAGGGCACGGCGAGCTAGCTACCTGCCCCCGTCGTAGAGCTCCCGGAGAGCTTTCCAACGGTATGCTGTTCGTCGCGTAACTCCTTACGGATCAAAAGTTATGGGCACCGGAGCGACGGAGACCTGGTCACAAGCCCTACGCCCTCGGTTTGCGGGCCCAGCCTCCACGTGAAGAGAAGTTGTCTTGCCCAAGGTGCCGTGGGATTCGATAATAGAAATGTGGTGGGTAAAGTATATTGGCAACCCTAACCGGAGCAAAAAAAATTGAAAAAGGGGGTGCAAAAGGGGGTGCAACACGAGGACTTCCCAGGGGGTCACCCATCCTAGTACTACTCTCGCCCAAGCACGCTTAACTTCGGAGTTCTGATGGGATCCGGTGCATTAGTGCTGGTATGATCGCACCCGTCATGTTGAGGGCACAATTCCTTTATGTGTCAACGGTTCACAGTCCAAGCCTAGAGATATGGCCCATTCAAAAGGCCCAATGGGCTTAACGACAACCCATCCGCTTCAACAACGCAGCATCCTCGCAAGACGTGATATCGACGCATTGTAGGGTCCTCTAATGTGCCGCGAGTAAGGTTGTCGTCCTTTTAACAGCTCACGACGTACGATCCGGGACGGGAAAACAGAGCAAAAGAAGAAAAGTGGCGCGAAACTGATGAAAACGTTCAATTTTGAGCTCCAAAAAGGGCACAGCGAGCTAACTAGCTGCCCTCGTCGTAGAGCTCTTAGAGTGCTTTCCAACGGTATGCTGTGCGCCTGGTAACTCCTTACGGATCAAAAGTTATGGGCACCGGAGCGACGGACACCTGGTCACAAGCCCTACGCCCTCGGTTTGCGGGCCAAGCCTCCACGTGAAGAGAAGTTGTCTTGCCCAAGGTGCCGTGGGATTCGATAATAGAAATGTTGTGGGTAAAGTATCTTGGCAACGCTAACCAGAGCAAAAAAAATTGAAAAGGGGGGTGCAACACGAGGACTTCCTAGGGGGTCACCCATCCTAGTACTACCCTCGCCCAAGCACGCTTAACTTCGGAGTTCTGATGGGATCCGATGCATTAGTGCTGGTATGATCGCACCCGTCATGTTGAGGGCACAATTCCTTTATGTGTTAACGGTTCACAGTCCCAGCCTAGAGATATGGCCCATTCAAAAGGCCCAATGGGCTTAACGACAACCCATCCGCTTCAACAATGCAGCATCCTCACAAGACGTGATATCGACGCATTGTAGGGTCCTCTAATGTGCCGCGAGTAAGGTTGTCATCCTTTTAACAGCTCACGACGTACGATCCGAGATGAAAAAACAGAGCAAAAGAAGAAAAGTGGCCCGAAACTGATAAAAACGTTCGATTTTGAGCTTCGAAAAGGGCAAAGCGAGCTAGCTAGCTGCCCCCATTGTAGAGCTCTCAGAGAGCTTTCCAACGGTAGGCTGTGCGCCTCGTAACTCCTTACGGATCAAAAGTTATGGGCACCGGAGCGACGGAGACCTGGTCACAAGCCCTACGCCCTCGGTTTGCGGGCCCAGCCTCCACGTGAAGAGAAGTTATCTTGCCCAAGGTGCCGTGGGACTCGATAATAGAAATGTGGTGGGAAAAGTATCTTGGCAACCCTAACCGGAGCAAAAAAAATTGAAAAGGGGGGTGCAACACGAGGACTTCCCAGGGGGTCACCCATCCTAGTACTACTCTCGCCCAAGCACGCTTAACTTCGGAGTTCTGATGGGATCCGGTGCATTAGTGCTAGTATGATCGCACCCGTCATGTTGTGGGCACAATTCCTTTATGTGTTAACGGTTCACAGTCCCATCCTAGAGATATGGCCCATTCAAAAGGCCCAATGGGCTTAACGACAACCCATCCGCTTCAACAACGCAGCATCCTCATAAGACGTGATATCGACGCATTGTAGGGTCCTGTAATGTGCCGCGAGTAGGGTTGTCGTCCTTTTAACAGCTCACGACGTACGATCCGGGACGGAAACACAGAGCAAAAGAAGAAAAATGGCCCAAAACTGATGAAAACGTTCGATTTTGAGCTCCGAAAAGGGCATAGCAAGCTAGCTAGCTGTCCCCATCATAGAGCTCTCAGAGAGCTTTCCAACGGTATGTTGTGCGCCTCCTAACTCCTTACGGATCAAAAGTTATGGGCACCGGAGCGACGGAGACCTGGTCACAAGCCCTACGCCCTCGGTTTGCGGGCCCAGCCTCCACGTGAATAGAAGTTGTCTTGCCCAAGGTGCCGTGGGATTCGATAATAGAAATGTGGTGGGTAAAGTATCTTGCCAACCCTAACCGGAGCAAAAAAAAATTGAAAAAGCGGGTGCAAAAGGGGGTGCAACACGTGGACTTTCTAGGGGCTCACCCATCTAGTACTACTCTCGCCCAAGCACGCTTAACTTCGGAGTTCTGAAGGGATCCGGTGCATTAGTGCTGGTAAGATCGCACCCGTCATGTTGAGGGCACAATTCCTTTATGTGTTAACGGTTCGCAGTCCCAGCCTAGAGATATGGCCCATTCAAAAGGCCCAATGGGCTTAACGACAACCCATCCGCTTCAACAACGTAGCGTCCTCGCAAGACGTGATATCGACGCATTGTAGGGTCTTCAAATGTGCCGCGAGTAAGGTTGTCGTCCTTTTAACAGCTCACGACGTACGATCCGGGACCGAAAAACAGAGCAAAAGAAGAAAAGTGGCCTGAAACTGATGAAAACCTTCAATTTTGAGATCTAAAACGGGCACGGAGAGCTAGCTACCTGCCCATGTCGTAGAGCTCTCGGAGAGCTTTCCAATGGTATGATGTGCGCCGCGTAACTCCTTACGGATCAAAAGTTATGGGCCCCGGAGCGACGGAGACCTGGTCACAAGCCCTACGCCCTCGGTTTGCGGGCCCAGCCTCAATGTGAATAGAAGTTGTATTGCCCAAGGTGCCGTGGGATTCGATAATAGAAATGTTGTGGGTAAAGTATCTTGGCAACCCTAACCGGAGCAAAAAAAATTGAAAAAGGGGGTGCAAAAGGGGGTGCAACACGTGGACTTCCCAGGGGCTCACCCATCCTAGTACTACTCTCGCCCAAGCATGCTTAACTTCGGAGTTCTGATGGGATCCAGTGCAGTAGTGCTGGTATGATCGCACCCGTCATGTTGAGGGCACAATTTCTTTATGTGTTAACGGTTCACAGTCCCAGCCTAGAGATATGGCCCATTCAAAAGGCCCAATGGGCTTAACGACAACCCATCCGCTTCAACAACGCAGCATCCTCGCAAGACGTGATATCGACGCATTGTAGGGTCCTCTAATGTGCCGCGAGTAAGGTTGTCGTCCTTTTAACAGCTCACGACGTACGATCCGGGACGGAAAAACAGAGCAAAAGAAGAAAAGTGGCCCGAAACTGATGAAAACGTTCGATTTTGAGCTCCGAAAAGGGTACGGCGAGCTTGCTAGCTACCCCTGTCGTAGAACTCTCGGAGAGCTTTCCAACGGTATGCTGTGCGCCGCGTAACTCCTTACGGATCAAAAGTTATGGGCACCGGAGCGACGGAGACCTGGTCAGAAGCCTTACGCCCTCGGCTTGCGGGCCCAGCCTCCACGTGAAGAGAAGTTGTCTTGCCCAAGGTGCCGTGGGATTCGATAATAGAAATGTGGTGGGTAAGGTATCTTGGCAACCCTAACAGGAGCAAAAAAAATTGAAAAGGGGGGTGCAACACAAGGACTTCCCAGGGGGTCAACCATCCTAGTACTACTCTCGCCCAAGCACGCTTAACTTCGGAGTTCTGATGGGATCCGGTGCATTAGTGCTGGTATGATCGCACCCGTCATGTTGTGGGCACAATTCCTTTATGTGTTAACGGTTCACAGTCCCAGCCTAGAGATATGGCCCATTCAAAAGGCCCAATGGGCTTAACGACAACCCATCCGCTTCAACAACGTAGCAACCTCGCAAGACGTGATATCGATGCATTGTAGGGTCCTCTAATGTGCCGCGAGTAAGGTTGTCGTCCTTTTAACAGCTCACGACGTACGATCCGGGATAAAAAAACAGAGGAAATGTAGAAAAGTGGCCCGAAACTGATGAAAATGTTCGATTTTGAGCTACGAAAAGTGCACGGCGAGCTAGCTAGCTGCCCCTGTCGTAGAGCTCTCGGAGTGCTTTCCAACGGTATGCTGTGCGCCGCGTAACTCCTTACGGATGAAAAGTTATGGGCACCGGAGCGACGGAGACCTGGTCACAAGCCCTACGCCCTCGGTTTGCGGGCCCAGCCTCCACGTGAAGAGAAGTTGTCTTGCCCAAGGTGCCGTGGGATTCGATAATAGAAATGTGGTGGGTAAAGTATCTTGGCAACCATAACCGGAGCAAAAAAAATTCAAAAGGGGGGTGCAACACGAGGACTTCCCAAGGGGTCACCCATCCTAGTTCTACTCTCGCCCAAGCACGCTTAACTTCGGAGTTCTGATGGGATCCGGTGCATTAGTGCTGGTAAGATCGCACCCGTCATGTTGAGGGCAAAATTCCTTTATGTGTTAACGGTTAACAGTCCCAGCCTAGATATATGGCCCATTCAAAAGGCCCAATGGGCTTAACGACAACCCATCCGCTTCAACAACGCAGCATCCTTGCAAGACGTGATATCGACGCATTGTAGGGTCCTCTAATGTACCGCAAGTAAGGTTGTCGTCCTTTTAATAGCTCACGACGTACGATCCGGGACGGAAAAACAGAGCAAAAGAAGAAAAGTGGCCCGAAACTGATGAAAACGTTCGATTTTGAGCTCCGAAAAGGGCACGGCGAGCTAACTACCTGCCCCCGTCGTAGAGCTCTCGGAGAGCTTTCCAATGGTATGCTGTGCGCCGTGTAACTCCTTACGGATCAAAAGTTATGGGCACCGGAGCCACGGAGACCTGGTCAAAAGCCCTACACCCTCGGTTTGCGGGCCCAGCCTCCACGGGAAGAGAAGTTGTCTTGCCCAAGGTGCCGTGGGATTCGATAATAGAAATGTGGTGGGAAAAGTATCTTGGCAACCCTAACCGGAGCAAAAAAAATTGAAAAAGGGGGTGCAAAAGGGGGTGCAACACGTGGACTTCCCAGGGGCTCACCCATCCAAGTACTACTCTCGCCCAAGCAAGCTTAACTTCGGAGTTCTGATGGGATCCGGTGCATTAGTGCTGGTATGATCGCACCCGTCATGTTGAGGGCACAATTCCTTTATGTGTTAACGGTTCACAGTCCCAGCCTAGAGATATGGCCCATTCAAAAGGCCCAATGGGCCTAACGACAACCCATCCGCTTCAACAACGCAGTATCCTCGCAAGACGTGACATCGACGCATTGTAGGGTCCTCTAATGTGCCGCGATTAAGGTTGTCGTCCTTTTAACAGCTCACGACGTACGATCCGGGATGGAAAAATAGAGCAAAAGAAGAAAAGTAGCACGAAACTGATGAAAACATTCAATTTTGAGCTCCGAAAAGGGCACAGCGAGCTAGCTAGCTGCCCCCGTCGTAGAGCTCTAAGAGTGCTTTCCAACTGTATGTTGTGCGCCTCGTAACTCCTTACGGATCAAAAGTTATGGGCACCGGAGCGACGGAGACCTGGTCACATGCCCTACGCCCTCGGTTTGCGGGCCCAGCCTCCACGTGAAGAGAAGTTGTCTTGCCCAAGGTGCCGTGGGATTCGATAATAGAAATGTGGTGGGTAAAGTATCTTGGCAACCCTAACCGGATCAAAAAAAATTGAAAAGGGGGGTGCTACACGAGGACTTCCCAGGGGGTCACCCATCCTAGTACTACTCTCGCCCAAGCACGCTTAACTTCGGAGTTCTGATGGGATCCGGTTCATTAGTGCTGGTATGATCGCACCCGTCATGTTGAGGGCACAATTCCTTTTTGTGTTAACGGTTCACAGTCCTAGCCTAGAGATATGGCCCATTCAAAAGGCCCAATGGCCTTAACGACAACCCATCCGCTTCAACAACGCAGCATCCTCGCAAGACGTGATATCGACGTTTTGTGGGGTCCTCTAATGTGCCGCGAGTAAGGTTGTCGTCCTTTTAACAGCTCACGACGTACGATCCGGGACGGAAAAACAGTGCAAAGGAATAAAAGTGGCCCGAAACTAATGAAAATGTTCGATTTTGAGCTCCAAAAAGGGCACGATGAGCTAGCTAGCTACCTCTATAGTAGAGCTCTCGGAGAGCTTTCCAACGGTATGCTGTGCGCCGTGTAACTCCTTACGGATCAAAAGTTATGGGCACTGGAGCGACGGAGACCTGGTCACAAGCCCTACACCTCGGTTTGCGGGCCCAGCCTCCACGTGAAGAGAAGTTGTCTTGCCCAAGGTGCCGTGGGATTCGATAATAGAAATG
This sequence comes from Ehretia macrophylla, assembly GCA_037974665.1. NCBI lineage: Eukaryota > Viridiplantae > Streptophyta > Magnoliopsida > Boraginales > Ehretiaceae > Ehretia > Ehretia macrophylla. The sequence goes on from CM075777.1 coordinate 63,985,365, forward strand.
TGGTGGGTAAAGTATCTTGGCAACCCTAACCGGAGCAAAAAAAATTGAAAAGGGGGGTGCAACACGAGGACTTCCCAGGGGGTCCCCCATCCTAGTACTACTCTCGCCCAAGCACGCTTAACTTCGGAGTTCTGATGGGATCCGGTGCATTAGTGCTGGTATGATCGCATCCGTCATGTTGAGGGCACAATTCCTTTATGTGTTAACGGTTCACAGTCCCAGCCTAGAGATATGGCCCATTCAAAAGGCCCAATGGGCTTAACGACAACCCATCCGCTTCAACAACGCAGTATCCTCGCAAGACGTGAAATTGACGCATTGTAGGGTCCTCTAATGTGCCGCGAGTAAGGTTGTCGTCCTTTTAACAGCTCACGACGTACGATCCGGGACGGAAAAACAGAGCAAAAGAAGAAAAGTGCCCCGAAACTGATGAAAACGTTCGATTTTGAGCTCCGAAAAGGATACAGCAAGCTAGCTAGCTGCCCCCGTCGTAGAGCTCTCAGAGAGCTTTCCAACGGTATGCTGTGCGCCTCGTAACTCCTTACGGATCAAAAGTTATGGGCACCGGAACGACGGAGACCTGGTCACAAGCCCTACGCCCTCGGTTTGCGGGCCCAGCCTCCACGTGAAGAAAAGTTGTCTTGCCCAAGGTGCCGTGGGATTCGATAATAGAAATGTGGTGGGTAAAGTATCTTGGCAACCCTAACCGGAGCAAAAAAAATTGAAAAGGGGGGTGCAACACGAGGACTTCCCAGGGGGTCCCCCACCCTAGTACTACTCTCGCCCAAGCACGCTTAACTTCGGAGTTCTGATGGGATCCGGTGCATTAGTGCTGGTATGATCGCATCCGTCATGTTAAGGGCACAATTCCTTTATGTGTTAACGGTTCACAGTCCCAGCCTAGAGATATGGCCCATTCAAAAGGCCCAATGGGCTTAACGACATCCCATCCGCTTCAACAACGCAGCATCCTCGCAAGACGTGATATCGACGCATTGTAGGGTCCTCTAATGTGCCGCGAGTAAGGTTGTCGTCCATTTAAGAGCTCACGACGTACGATCCGGGATGGAAAAATAGAGCAAAAGAAGAAAAGTGGCCCGAAACTGATGAAAACGTTCAATTTTGAGCTTCGAAAAGGACACGGCGAGCTAGCTAGCTGCCCCCGTCGTAGAGCTCTCGGAGAGCTTTCCAACGGTATGCTGTGCACCGCGTAACTCCTCACGGATCAAAAGTTATGGGCACCGGAGCGACGGAGACCTGGTCACAAGCCCTACGCCCTCGGTTTGCAGGCCCAACCTCCACGTGAAGAGAAGTTGTCTTGCCCAAGGTACCGTGGGATTCGATAATAGAAATGTGGTGGGTAAAGTATCTTGGCAACCCTAACCGGAGCAAAAAAAATTGATAAAGGGGGTGCAAAAAGGGGTGCAACACGAGGACTTCCCAGGGGGTCACCCATCCTAGTACTACTCTCGCCCAAGCACGCTTAACTTCGGAGTTCTGATGGGATCCGGTGCATTAGTGCTGGTATGATCGCACCCGTCATGTTGAGGGCACAATTCCTTTATGTGTTAACGGTTCACAGTCCAAGCCTAGAGATATGGCCCATTCAAAAGGCCCAATGGGCTTAACGACAACCCATCCGCTTCAACAACGCAGCATCCTCACAAGACGTGATATCGACGCATTGTAGGGTCCTCTAATGTGCCGCGAGTAAGGTTGTCGTCCTTTTAACAGCTCACGACGTACGATCCGGGATGGAAAAATAGAGCAAAAGAAGAAAAGTGGCCCGAAACTGATGAAAACGTTCGATTTTGAGCTCCGAACAGGGCACGGCCAACTAGCTAGCTGCCCCCGTCGTAGAGCTCTCGAAGAGCTTTCCAACGGTATGCTGTGCGCCGCGTAACTCCTTGCGGATCAAAAGTTATGGGCACCGGAGCGACGGAGACCTGGTCACATGCCCTACGCCCTCGGTTTGCGGGCCCAGCCTCCACGTGAAGAGAAGTTGTCTTGCCCAAGGTGCCGTGGGATTCGATAATAGAAATGTGGTGGGTAAAGTATCTTGGCAACCCTAACCGGAGCAAAAAAAATTCAAAAAGGGGGTACAAAAGGGGGTGCAACACGAGGACTTCCCAAGGGGTCATCCATCCTAGTACTACTCTCGCCCAAGCTCGCTTAACTTCGGAGTTCTGATAGGATCCGGTGCATTAGTGCTGGTATGATCGCACCCGTCATGTTGAGGGCACAATTCCTTTATGTGTTAACGGTTCACAGTCCCAGCCTAGAGATATGGCCCATTCAAAAGGCCCAATGGGCTTAACAACAACCCATCCGCTTCAACAACGCAGCATTCTCGCAAGACGTGATATCGACGCATTGTAGGGTCCTCTAATGTGCCGCGAGTAAGGTTGTCGTCCTTTTAACAGCTCACGACGTACGATCCGGGACGGAAAAACAGAGCAAAAGAAGTAAAGTGGCCCGAAACTGATGAAAATGTTCGATTTTGAGCTCCGAAAAGGGCACGGCGAGCTAGCTAGCTGCCCCTGTCATAGAGCTCTCGGAGAGCTTTCCAACGGTATGCTGTGCACCGCGTAACTCCTTACGGATCAAAAGTTATGGGCACCGGAGCGACAGAGACCTGGTCACAAGCCCTACGCCCTCGGTTTGCGGGCCCAGCCTCCACGTGAAGAGAAGTTGTCTTGCCCAAGGTGCCGTGGGTTTCGATAATAGAAATGTGGTGGGTAAAGTATCTTGGCAACCCTAATCGGAGTAAAAAAAATTGAAAAGGGGGGTGCAACACGAGGACTTCTCAAGGGGTCACCTATCCTAGTACTACTCTCGCCCAAGCACGCTTAACTTCGGAGTTCTGATGGGATCTGGTGAATTAGTGCTGGTATGATCGCACCCGTCATGTTGAGGGCACAATTCCTTTATGTGTTAACGGTTCACAGTCCCAGCCTAGAGATATGGCCCATTCAAAAGGCCCAATGGGCTTAACGACAACCCATCCGCTTCAACAACACAGCATTCTCGCAAGACGTGATATCGACGCATTGTAGGTTCCTCTAATGTGCTGCGAGTAAGGTTGTCGTCGTTTTAACAGCTCACGACGTACGATTCGGGACGGAAAAACAGAGCAAAAGAAGAAAAGTGGCCCGAAACTGATGAAAACGTTCAATTTTGAGCTCCGAAAAGGGTACGACGAGCTAGCTACCTACCCGCGTCGTAGAGCTCTCGGAGAGCTTTCCAACGGTATGCTGTTCGCCGTGTAACTCCTTACGGATCAAAAGTTATGGGCACCGAAGCGACGGAGACCAGGTCACAAGCCCTACGCCTTCGGTTTGCGGGCCCAGCCTCCACGTGAAGAGAAGTTGTCTTGCCCAAGGTGCCGTGCGATTCGATAATAGAAATGTGGTGGGTAAAGTATCTTGGCAACGCTAACCGGAGCAAAAAAAATTTAAAAGCGGGGTGCAACACGAGGACTTCCCAGGGGGTCACCCATCCTAGTGCTACTCTCGCCCAAGCACGCTTAACTTCGGAGTTCTGATGGGATCCGGTGCATTAGTGCTGGAATGATCGCACCCGTCATGTTGAGGGCACAATTCCTTTATGTGTTAACGGTTCACAGTCCCAGCCTAGAGATATGGCCCATTCAAAAGGCCCAATGGGCTTAACGACAACCCATCCGCTTCAACAACGCAGTATCCTCGCAAGACGTGAAATTGACGCATTGTAGGGTCCTCTAATGTGCCGCGAGTATGGTTGTCGTCCTTCTAACAGCTCACGACGTACGATCCGGGACGGAAAACAGAGCAAAAGAAGAAAAGTGGCCCGAAACTGATGAAAACGTTCGATTTTGAGCTCCGAAAAGGATACAGCAAGCTAGCTAGCTGCCCCCGTCGTTGAGCTCTCAGAGAGCTTTCCAACGGTATGCTGTGCGCCTCGTAACTCCTTACGGATCAAAAGTTATGGGAACCGGAGCGACGGAGACCTGGTCACAAGCCCTACGCCCTCGGTTTGCGGGCCCAGCCTCCCCGTGAAGAGAAGTTGTCTTGCCCAAGGTGCCGTGGGATTCGATAATAGAAATGTGGTGGGTAAAGTATCTTGGCACCCCTAACCGGAGCAAAAAAAATTGAAAAAGGGGGTGCAAAAGGGGGTGCATCACGAGGACTTCCCAGGGGGTCACCCATCCTAGTACTACTCTCGCCCAAGCACGCTTAACTTCGGAGTTCTGATGGGATCCGGTGCATTAGTGCTGGTATGATCGCACCAGTCATGTTGGGGGCACAATTCCTTTATGTGTTAACGGTTCACAGTCCCAGCCTAGAGATATGGCCCATTCAAAAGGCCCAATGGGCTTAACGACAACCCATCCGCTTCAACAACGCAGCATCCTCGCAAGACGTGATGTCGACGCATTGTAGGGTCCTCTAATGTGCCGCGAGTAAGGTTGTCATCCTTTTAACAGCTCACGACGTACGATCCAGGATGGAAAAACAGAGCAAAAGAAGAAAAGTGGCCTGAAACTGATGAAAACGTTCGATTTTGAGCTCCGAAAAGGGCACATCGAGCTAGCTAGCTGCCCCCGTCGTAGAGCTCTCAGAGAGCTTTCCAACGGTATGCTGTGCGCCACGTAAGTCCTTACGGATCAAAAGTAATGGGCACCGGAGCGACGGAGACCAGGTCACAAACCCTACACCCTCGGTTTGCGGGCCCAGCCGCCACGTGAAGAGAAGTTGTCTTGCCCAAGGTGCCGTGGGATTCGATAATAGAAATGTGGTGGGTAAAGTATCTTGGCAAACCTAACCGGAGCAAAAAAAATTGAAAAGGGGGGTGCAACACGAGGACTTCCCAAGGGGTCACCCATCCTAGTACTACTCTCGCCCAAGCACGCTTAACTTCGGAGTTCTGATGGGATCCGGTGCATTAGTGCTGGTATGATCGCACCCGTCATGTTGAGGGCACAATTCCTTTATGTGTCAACGGTTCACAGTCCCAGCCTAGAGATATGGCCCATTCAAAAGGCCCAATGGGCTTAACGACAACCCATCCGCTTCAACAACGCAGCATCCTCGCAAGAAGTGATATCGACGCAATGTAGGGTCCTCTAATGTGCCGTGAGTAAGGTTGTCGTCCTTTTAACATCTCACGACGTACGATCCGGGACGGAAAAACAGAGCAAAAGAAGAAAAGTGGCCCGAAACTGATGAAAACGTTCGATTTTGAGCTCCGAAAAGGGTACAGCGGGCTAACTAGCTGCCCCCGTCGTAGAGCTCTTAGAGAGCTTTCCAACGGTATGCTGTGCGCCTGGTAACTCCTTACGGATCAAAAGTTATGGGCACCGGAGCGACGGAGACCTGGTCACAAGCCCTACGCCTTCTGTTTGCGGGCCCAGCCTCCACGTGAAGAGAAGTTGTCTTGCCCAAGGTGCCGTGGGATTCGATAATAGAAATGTTGTGGGTAAAGTATCTTGGCAACGCTAACCAGAGCAAAAAAAATTGAAAAGTGGGGTGCAACACGAGGACTTCCCTGGGGGTCACCCATCCTAGTACTACTATCGCCCAAGCACGCTTAACTTCGGAGTTCTGATGGGATCCAGTGCATTAGTGCTGGTATGATCGCACCCGTCATGTTGAGGGCACAATTTCTTTATGTGTTAACGGTTCACAGTCCCAGCCTAGAGATATGGCCCATTCAAAAGGCCCAATGGGATTAACGACAACCCATCCGCTTCAACAACGCAGCATCCTCGGAAGACGTGATATCGACGCATTGTAGGGTCCTCTAATGTGGCGCGAGTAAGGTTGTCGTCCTTTTAACAGCTCATGACGTACGATCCGGGATGGAAAAACAGAGCAGGATAAGAAAAGTGGCTTGAAACTGATGAAAACGTTCGATTTTGAGCTCCGAAAAGGGCACAGCAAGCTAGCTAGCTGCCCCCGTCGAAGAGCTGTCAGAGAGCTTTCCAACGGTATGCTGTGTGCCTCGTAACTCCTTACGGATCAAAAGTTATGGGCACCAGAGCGACGGAGACCTGGTCACAAGCCCTACGCCCTCGATTTGCGAGCCCAGCCTCCATGTGAAGAGAAGTTGTCTTGCCCAAGGTGCCTTGGGATTCGATAATAGAAATGTGGTGGGTAAAGTATCTTGGCAATGCTAACCGGAGCAAAAAAAATTGAAAAGGGGGGGTGCAACATGAGCACTTCCTACGGGGTCACCCATCCTAGTACTACTCTCGCCCAAGCACGCTTAACTTCAGAGTTCTGATGGGATCCGGTGCATTAGTGCTGGTATGATCGTACCCGTCATGTTGAGGGCACAATTCCTTTATGTGTTAACGGTTCACAGTTCCAGCCTAGAGATATGGCCCATTCAAAAGGCCCAATGGGCTTAACGACAACCCATCCGCTTCAACAACGCAGCATCCTCGCAAGACGTGATATCGACGCATTGTAGGGTCCCCTAATGTGCCGCGAGTAAGGTTGTCGTCCTTTTAATAGCTCACGACGTATGATCCGGGATGGAAAAACAGAGCAAAAGAAGAAAAGTGGCCCGAAACTGATAAAAATGTTCGATTTTGAGCTCCGAAAAGGGCACAACGAGCTTGCTCAATGCCCCCGTCGTAGAGCTCTCAGAGAGCTTTCCAACGGTATGCTGTGCGCCTCGTAACTCCTTACGGATCAAAAGTTTTGGGCACCGGAGCGACGGAGACCTGGTCACAAGCACTACGCCCTCGGTTTGCGGTCCCAGCCTCAACGTGAAGAGAAGATGTCTTGCCCAAGGTGCCGTGGTATTCGATAACAGAAATGTGGTGTGTAAAGTATCTTGGCAACGCTAACCGGAGCAAAAAAAATTGAAAAGGGGGGGTGCAACACGAGGACTTCCCAGGGGGTCACCCATCCTAGTACTACCCTCGCCCAAGCACGCTTAACTTCGGAGTTCTGATGGGATCCGGTGCATTAGTGCTGGTATGATCGCACCCGTCATGTTGAGGGCACAATTCCTTTATGTGTTAACGGTTCACAGTCCCAGCCTATAGATATGGCCCATTCAAAAGGCCCAATGGGCTTAACGACAACCCATCCGCTTCAACAACGTAGCATCCTCGCAAGACGTTATATCGACGCATTGTAGGGTCCTCTAATGTGCCGCGAGTAAGGTTGTCGTCCTTTTAACAGCTCACGACGTACGATCCGGGACGGAAAAATAGGGCAAAAGAAGAAAAGTAGCCCGAAACTGATGAAAACGATCGATTTCGAGCTTCGAAAAGGGCACAGCAAGCTTGCTCGATGCCCCCGTCGTAGAGCTCTCAGAGAGCTTTCCAACGGTATGCTGTGCGCCTCGTAACTCCTTACGGATCAAAAGATATGGGCACCGTAGCGACGGAGACCTGGTTACATGCCCTACGCCCTCAGTTTGCGGGCCCAGCCTCCACGTGAAGAGAAGTTTTCTTGCCCAAGGTGCCGTGGTATTCGATAAAAGAAATGTGGTGGGTAAAGTATCTTGGCAACCCTAACCGGAGCAAAAAAAATTGAAAAGGGGGGTGCAACACGAGGACTTCCCAGGGGGTCACCCATCCTAGTACTACTCTCGCCCAAGCACGCTTAACTTCGGAGTTCTGATGGGATCCGGTGCATTAGTGCTGGTATGATCGCACCCGTCATGTTGAGGGCACAATTCCTTTATGTGTTAACGGTTCACAGTCCCAGCCTATAGATATGGCCAATTCAAAAGGCCCAATGGGCTTAACGACAACCCATCCGCTTCAACAACGTGGCATCCTCGTAAGACGTGATATCGACGCATTGTAGGGTCCTCTAATGTGCCGAGAGTAAGGTTGTCGTCCTTTTAACAGCTCACGACGTACGATCCGGGACGGAAAAATAGAGCAAAAGAAGAAAAGTGGCCCGAAACTGATGAAAACGTTCGATTTTGAGCTTCGAAAAGGGCACAGCAAGCTTGCTCGATGCCCCCGTCGTTGAGCTCTCAGAGAGCTTTCCAACGGTATGCTGTGCTCCTCGTAACTCCTTACGGATCAAAAGTTATGGGCACCGTAGCGACGGAGACCTGGTCACAAGCCCTACGCCCTCGGTTTGCGGGCCCAGCCTCCACGTGAAGAGAAGTTGTCTTGCCCAAGGTGCCGTGGGATTCGATAATAGAAATGTGGTGGGTGAAGTATCTTGGCAACCCTAACCGGAGCAAAAAAAATTGAAAAGGGGGGTGCAACACGAGGACTTCCCAGGGGGTCACCTATCCTAGTACTACTCTCGCCCAAGCACGCTTAACTTCGGAGTTCTGATGGGATCCGGTGCATTAGTGGTGGTATGATCGCACCCGTCATGTTGAGGGCACAATTCCTTTATGTGTTAACGGTTCACAGTCCCAGCCTAGAGATATGGCCCATTCAAAAGGCCTAATGGGCTTAACGACAACCCATCCGCTTCAACAACGCAGCATCCTCGCAAGACGTGATATCGACGCATTGTGGGGTCCTCTAATGTGCCGCGAGTAAGGTTGTCGTCCTTTTAACAGCTCACGACGTACGATCCGGGACGGAAAAATAGAGCAAAAAAGAAAAGTGGCCCAAAACTGCTGAAAATGTTCAATTTTAAGCTCCGAAAAGGGCACAGCGAGCTAGCTAGCTACCCCCATCGTAGAGCTCTCAGAGAGCTTTCCAACGGTATGTTGTGCGCCTCATAACTCCTTACGGATCAAAAGTTATGGGCACCGGAGCGATGGAGACCTGGTCACAAGCCCTACGCCCTCGGTTTGCGGGCCCAGCCTCCACGTGAAGAGAAGTTGTCTTGCCCAAGGTTCCGTGGGATTCGATAATAGAAATGTGGTGGGTAAAGTATCTTGGCAACCCTAACCGGAGCAAAAAAAATTGAAAAGGGGGGTGCAACACGAGGACTTCCCAGGGGGTCACCCATCCTAGTACTACTATCGCCCAAGCACGCTTAACTTCGGAGTTCTGATGGGATCCGGTGCATTAGTGCTGGTATGATCTCACCCGTCATGTTGAGGGCACAATTCCTTTATTTGTTAACGGTTCACAGTCCCAGCCTAGAGATATGGCCCATTCAAAAGGCCCAATGGGCTTAACGACAACCCATCCGCTTCAACAACGCAGCATCCTCGCAAGACGTGATATCGACGCATTGTAGGGTCCTCTAATGTTCCGCGATTAAGGTTGGCGTCCTTTTAACAGCTCACGACGTACGATCCGGGACGGAAAAATAGAGCAAAAGAAGAAAAGTGGCCCAAAACTGCTGAAAACGTTCGATTTTGAGCTCCGAAAAGGGCACGGCGAGCTAGCTAGCTGCCCTTTTCGTAGAGCTCGCGGAGAGCTTTCCAACGGTATGCTGTGCGCCTGGTAACTCCTTACGGATCAAAAGTTATGGGCACCGGAGCGACGGAGACCTGGTCACAAGCCCTACGCCCTCGGTTTGCGGGCCCAGCCTCCACGTGAAGAGAAGTTGTCTTGCCCAAGGTGCCGTGGGATTCGATAATAGAAATGTGGTGGGTAAAGTATCTTGGCAACGCTAACCGGAGCAAAAAAAATTGAAAAGTGGGGTGCAACACGAGGACTTCCCTGGGGGTCACCCATCCTAGTACTACTATCGCCCAAGCACGCTTAACTTCGGAGTTCTGATGGGATCCAGTGCATTAGTGCTGGTATGATCGCACCCGTCATGTTGAGGGCACAATTTCTTTATGTGTTAACGGTTCACAGTCCCAGCCTAGAGATATGGCCCATTCAAAAGGCCCAATGGGATTAACGACAACCCATCCGCTTCAACAACGCAGCATCCTCGGAAGACGTGATATCGACGCATTGTAGGGTCCTCTAATGTGGCGCGAGTAAGGTTGTCGTCCTTTTAACAGCTCATGACGTACGATCCGGGACGGAAAAACAGAGCAGGATAAGAAAAGTGGCTTGAAACTGATGAAAACGTTCGATTTTGAGCTCCGAAAAGGGCACAGCAAGCTAGCTAGCTGCCCCCGTCGAAGAGCTGTCAGAGAGCTTTCCAACGGTATGCTGTGTGCCTCGTAACTCCTTACGGATCAAAAGTTATGGGCACCAGAGCGACGGAGACCTGGTCACAAGCCCTACGCCCTCGATTTGCGGGCCCAGCCTCCATGGGAAGAGAAGTTGTCTTGCCCAAGGTGCCTTGGGATTCGATAATAGAAATGTGGTGGGTAAAGTATCTTGGCAATGCTAACCGGAGCAAAAAAAATTGAAAAGGGGGGGTGCAACATGAGGACTTCCTACGGGGTCACCCATCCTAGTACTACTCTCGCCCAAGCACGCTTAACTTCAGAGTTCTGATGGGATCCGGTGCATTAGTGCTGGTATGATCGCACCCGTCATGTTGAGGGCACAATTCCTTTATGTGTTAACGGTTCACAGTTCCAGCCTAGAGATATGGCCCATTCAAAAGGCCCAATGGGCTTAACGACAACCCATCCGCTTCAACAACGCAGCATCCTCGCAAGACGTGATATCGACGCATTGTAGGGTCCCCTAATGTGCCGCGAGTAAGGTTGTCGTCCTTTTAATAGCTCACGACGTATGATCCGGGATGGAAAAACAGAGCAAAAGAAGAAAAGTGGCCCGAAACTGATAAAAATGTTCGATTTTGAGCTCCGAAAAGGGCACAACGAGCTTGCTCAATGCCCCCGTCGTAGAGCTCTCAGAGAGCTTTCCAACGGTATGCTGTGCGCCTCGTAACTCCTTACGGATCAAAAGTTTTGGGCACCGGAGCGACGGAGACCTGGTCACAAGCACTACGCCCTCGGTTTGCGGTCCCAGCCTCAACGTGAAGAGAAGATGTCTTGCCCAAGGTGCCGTGGTATTCGATAACAGAAATGTGGTGTGTAAAGTATCTTGGCAACGCTAACCGGAGCAAAAAAAATTGAAAAGGGGGGGTGCAACACGAGGACTTCCCAGGGGGTCACCCATCCTAGTACTACCCTCGCCCAAGCACGCTTAACTTCGGAGTTCTGATGGGATCCGGTGCATTAGTGCTGGTATGATCGCACCCGTCATGTTGAGGGCACAATTCCTTTATGTGTTAACGGTTCACAGTCCCAGCCTATAGATATGGCCCATTCAAAAGGCCCAATGGGCTTAACGACAACCCATCCGCTTCAACAACGTAGCATCCTCGCAAGACGTTATATCGACGCATTGTAGGGTCCTCTAATGTGCCGCGAGTAAGGTTGTCGTCCTTTTAACAGCTCACGACGTACGATCCGGGACGGAAAAATAGGGCAAAAGAAGAAAAGTAGCCCGAAACTGATGAAAACGATCGATTTCGAGCTTCGAAAAGGGCACAGCAAGCTTGCTCGATGCCCCCGTCGTAGAGCTCTCAGAGAGCTTTCCAACGGTATGCTGTGCGCCTCGTAACTCCTTACGGATCAAAAGATATGGGCACCGTAGCGACGGAGACCTGGTTACATGCCCTACGCCCTCAGTTTGCGGGCCCAGCCTCCACGTGAAGAGAAGTTTTCTTGCCCAAGGTGCCGTGGTATTCGATAAAAGAAATGTGGTGGGTAAAGTATCTTGGCAACCCTAACCGGAGCAAAAAAAATTGAAAATGGGGGTGCAACACGAGGACTTCCCAGGGGGTCACCCATCCTAGTACTACTCTCGCCCAAGCACGCTTAACTTCGGAGTTCTGATGGGATCCGGTGCATTAGTGCTGGTATGATCGCACCCGTCATGTTGAGGGCACAATTCCTTTATGTGTTAACGGTTCACAGTCCCAGCCTATAGATATGGCCAATTCAAAAGGCCCAATGGGCTTAACGACAACCCATCCGCTTCAACAACGTGGCATCCTCGTAAGACGTGATATCGACGCATTGTAGGGTCCTCTAATGTGCCGAGAGTAAGGTTGTCGTCCTTTTAACAGCTCACGACGTACGATCCGGGACGGAAAAATAGAGCAAAAGAAGAAAAGTGGCCCGAAACAGATGAAAACGTTCGATTTTGAGCTTCGAAAAGGGCACAGCAAGCTTGCTCGATGCCCCCGTCGTTGAGCTCTCAGAGAGCTTTCCAACGGTATGCTGTGCTCCTCGTAACTCCTTACGGATCAAAAGTTATGGGCACCGTAGCGACGGAGACCTGGTCACAAGCCCTACGCCCTCGGTTTGCGGGCCCAGCCTCCACGTGAAGAGAAGTTGTCTTGCCCAAGGTGCCGTGGGATTCGATAATAGAAATGTGGTGGGTGAAGTATCTTGGCAACCCTAACCGGAGCAAAAAAAATTGAAAAGGGGGGTGCAACACGAGGACTTCCCAGGGGGTCACCTATCCTAGTACTACTCTCGCCCAAGCACGCTTAACTTCGGAGTTCTGATGGGATCCGGTGCATTAGTGGTGGTATGATCGCACCCGTCATGTTGAGGGCACAATTCCTTTATGTGTTAACGGTTCACAGTCCCAGCCTAGAGATATGGCCCATTCAAAAGGCCTAATGGGCTTAACGACAACCCATCCGCTTCAACAACGCAGCATCCTCGCAAGACGTGATATCGACGCATTGTGGGGTCCTCTAATGTGCCGCGAGTAAGGTTGTCGTCCTTTTAACAGCTCACGACGTACGATCCGGGACGGAAAAATAGAGCAAAAAAGAAAAGTGGCCCAAAACTGCTGAAAATGTTCAATTTTAAGCTCCGAAAAGGGCACAGCGAGCTAGCTAGCTACCCCCGTCGTAGAGCTCTCAGAGAGCTTTCCAACGGTATGTTGTGCGCCTCATAACTCCTTACGGATCAAAAGTTATGGGCACCGGAGCGATGGAGACCTGGTCACAAGCCCTACGCCCTCGGTTTGCGGGCCCAGCCTCCACGTGAAGAGAAGTTGTCTTGCCCAAGGTTCCGTGGGATTCGATAATAGAAATGTGGTGGGTAAAGTATCTTGGCAACCCTAACCGGAGCAAAAAAAATTGAAAAGGGGGGTGCAACACGAGGACTTCCCAGGGGGTCACCCATCCTAGTACTACTATCGCCCAAGCACGCTTAACTTCGGAGTTCTGATGGGATCCGGTGCATTAGTGCTGGTATGATCTCACCCGTCATGTTGAGGGCACAATTCCTTTATTTGTTAACGGTTCACAGTCCCAGCCTAGAGATATGGCCCATTCAAAAGGCCCAATGGGCTTAACGACAACCCATCCGCTTCAACAACGCAGCATCCTCGCAAGACGTGATATCGACGCATTGTAGGGTCCTCTAATGTTCCGCGATTAAGGTTGGCGTCCTTTTAACAGCTCACGACGTACGATCCGGGACGGAAAAATAGAGCAAAAGAAGAAAAGTGGCCCAAAACTGCTGAAAACGTTCGATTTTGAGCTCCGAAAAGGGCACGGCGAGCTAGCTAGCTGCCCTTTTCGTAGAGCTCGCGGAGAGCTTTCCAACGGTATGCTGTGCGCCTCGTAACTCCTTACGGATCAAAAGTTATGGGCACCGGAGCGACGGAGACCTGGTCACAAGCCCTACGCCCTCGGTTTGCGGGCCCAGCCTCCACGTGAAGAGAAGTTGTCTTGCCCAAGGTGCCGTGGGATTCGATAATAGAAATGTGGTGGGTAAAGTATCTTGGCAACGCTAACCGGAGCAAAAAAAATTGAAAAGTGGGGTGCAACACGAGGACTTCCCAGGGGGTCACCCATCGTAGTACTACTCTCGCCCAAGCACGCTTAACTTCGGAGTTCTGGTGGGATCCGGTGCATTAGTGCTGGTATGATCGCACCCGTCATGTTGAGGGCACAATTCCTTTATGTGTCAACGGTTCACAGTCCCAGCCTAGAGATATGGCCCATTCAAAAGGCCCAATGGGCTTAACGACAACCCATCCGCTTCAACAACGCAGCATCCTCGCAAGACGTGATATCGACGCATTGTAGGGTCCTCTAATGTGCCGCGAGTAAGGTTGTCGTCCTTTTAACGGCTCACGACGTACGATCCGGGACGGAAAAACAGAGCAAAAGAAGAACAGTGGCCCGAAACTGCTGAAAACGTTTGATTTTGAGCTCCGAAAACGGCACAGCGAGCTAGCTAGCTGCCCCCGTCGTAGAGCTCGCGGAGAGCTTTCCAACGGTATGCTGTGCGCCGCGTAACTCCTTACGGATCAAAAGTTATGGGCACCGGAGCGACGGAGACCTGGTCACAAGCCTTACGACCTCGGTTTGCGGGCCTAGCCTCCACGTGAAGAGAAGTTGTCTTGCCCAAGGTGCCGTGGGATTCGATAATAGAAATGTGGTGGGTAAAGTATCTTGGCAACGCTAACCGGAGGAAAAAAAATTGAAAAGGGGAGTGCAACACGAGGACTTCCCAGGGGGTCACCCATCGTAGTACTACTCTCGCCCAAGCATGCTAAACTTCGGAGTTCTGGTGGGATCCGGTGGATTAGTGCTGGTATGATCGCACCCGTCATGTTGAGGGCACAATTCCTTTATGTGTTAATGGTTCACAGTCCCAGCCTAGAGATATGGCCCATTTAAAAGGCCCAATGGGCTTAACGACAACCCATCCGCTTCAACAACGCAGCATCCTCGTAAGACGTGATATCGACGCAATGTAGGGTCCTCTAATGTGCCGCGAGTAAGGTTGTCGTCCTTTTAACAGCTCACGACGTACGATCCGGGATGGAAAAACAGAGCAAAAGAAGAAAAGTGGCCCGAAACTGATGAAAACGTTCGATTTTGAGCTCTGAAAAGGGCACGGCGAGCTAGCTAGCTGCCCCCATTGTAGAGCTCTCGGAGAGCTTTCCAACGGTATGCTGTGCGCCGCGTAACTCCTTACTGATCAAACGTTATGGGCACCGGAGCGACGGAGACCTGGTCACAAGCCCTACGCCCTCGGTTTGCGGGCCCAGCCTCCACGTGAAGAGATGTTGTCTTGCCCAAGGTGCCGTTGGATTCGATAACAGAAATGTGGTGGGTAAAGTATCTCGGCAACCCAAACCGGAGCAAAAAAAATTGAAAAAGTGGGTGCAAAAGGGGGTGCAACACGAGGACTTCCCAGGGGGTCACCCATCCTAGTACTACTCTCGCCCAAGCACGCTTAACTTCGGAGTTCTGATGGGATCCAGTGCCTTAGTGCTGGTATGATCGCACCCGTCATGTTGAGGGCACAATTCCTTTATTTGTTAACGGTTCACAGTCCCAGCCTAGAGATATGGTTCATTCAAAAGGCCCAATGGGTTTAACGACAACCCATCCGCTTCAACAACGCAGCATCCTCGTAAGACGTGATATCGACGCATTGTAGGGTCCTCTAATGTGCCGTGAGTAAGGTTGTCGTCCTTTTAACAGCTCACGACGTACGATCCGGGACGGAAAAACAGAGCAAAAGAAGAAAAGTGGCCCGAAACTGATGAAAACGTTCGATTTTGAGCTCTGAAAAGGGCACAGCAAGCTAGCTAGCTGCCCCCGTCGTAGAGCTCTCGGAGAGCTTTCCAACGGTATGCTGTGCGCCGCGTAACTCCTTATGGATCAAAAGTTATGGGCACCGGAGCGACGGAGACCTGGTCACAAGCCCTACGCCCTCGGTTTGCGGGCCCAGCCTCCACTTGAAGAGAAGTTGTCTTGCCCAAGGTGCCGTGGGATTCGATAATAGAAATGTGGTGGGTAAAGTATCTTGACAACCCTAACCGGAGCAAAAAAAATTGAAAAAGGGGGTGCAAAAGGGGGTGCAACACGAGGACTTCCCAGGGGGTCACCAATCCTAGTACTACTCTCGCCCAAGCACGCTTAATTCGGAGTTCTGATGGGATCCGGTGAATTAGTGCTGGTATGATCGCACCCGTCATGTTGAGGGCACAATTCCTTTATGTGTTAACGGTTCACAGTCCCAGCCTAGAGATATGGCCCATTCAAAAGGCCCAATGGGCTTAACGACAACCCATCCGCTTCAACAACGCAGCATCCTCGCAAGACGTGATATCGACGCATTGTAGGGTCCCCTAATGTGCCGCGAGTAAGGTTGTCGTCCTTTTAATAGCTCACGACGTATGATCCGGGATGGAAAAACAGAGCAAAAGAAGAAAAGTGGCCCGAAACTGATAAAAATGTTCGATTTTGAGCTCCGAAAAGGGCACAACGAGCTTGCTCAATGCCCCCGTCGTAGAGCTCTCAGAGAGCTTTCCAACGGTATGCTGTGCGCCTCGTAACTCCTTACGGATCAAAAGTTTTGGGCACCGGAGCGACGGAGACCTGGTCACAAGCACTACGCCCTCGGTTTGCGGTCCCAGCCTCAACGTGAAGAGAAGATGTCTTGCCCAAGGTGCCGTGGTATTCGATAACAGAAATGTGGTGTGTAAAGTATCTTGGCAACGCTAACCGGAGCAAAAAAAATTGAAAAGGGGGGGTGCAACACGAGGACTTCCCAGGGGGTCACCCATCCTAGTACTACCCTCGCCCAAGCACGCTTAACTTCGGAGTTCTGATGGGATCCGGTGCATTAGTGCTGGTATGATCGCACCCGTCATGTTGAGGGCACAATTCCTTTATGTGTTAACGGTTCACAGTCCCAGCCTAGATATATGGCCCATTCAAAAGGCCCAATGGGCTTAACGACAACCCATCCGCTTCAACAACGCCGCATCCTCGCAAGACGTGATATCGACGCATTGTAGGATCCTCTAATGTGCCACGAGTAAGGTTGTCGTCCTTTTAACAGCTCACGACGTACGATTTGGGACGGAAAAATAGGGCAAAAGAAGAAAAGTGGCCCGAAACTGATGAAAACGTTCAATTTTGATATCCAAAAAGGGCAAAGCGAGCTAGCTAGCTGCCCCCGTCGTAGAGCTCTCAGAGAGCTTTCCAACGGTATGCTGTGCGCTGCGTAACTCCTTACGGATCAAAAGTTATGGGCACCGGAGCGACGGAGACCTGGTCACAAGCCCTACGCCCTCAGTTTGCGGGTCCAGCCTCCACTTGAAGAGAAGTTGTCTTGCCCAAGGTGCCGTGGGATTCGATAATAGAAATGTGGTGGGTAAGTATCTTGGCAACCCTAACCGGAGCAAAAAAAATTGAAAAGGGGGGTGCAACACGAGGACTTCCCAGAGGGTCACCCATCCTAGTACTACTCTCGCCCAAGCACGCTTAACTTCGGAGTTCTGATGGGATCCGGTGCATTAGTGCTGGTATGATCGCACCCGTCATGTTGAGGGCACAATTCCTTTATGTATTAACGGTTCACAGTCCCAGCCTAGAGATATGGCCCATTCAAAAGGCCCAATGGGCTTAACGACAACCCATCCGCTTCAACAACACAGCATCCTCACAAGACGAGATATCGACGCATTGTAGGGTCCTCTAATGTGCCGCGAGTAAGGTTGTCGTCTTTTTAACAGCTCACGACGTACGATCCGGGACGAAAAAACAGAGCAAAAGAAGAAAATTGGCCCGAAACTGCTGAAAATGTTCGATTTTGAGCTCCGAAAAGGGCACGGCGAGCTAGCTAGCTGCCCCCGTCGTAGAGCTCTTGGAGAGCTTTCCAACGGTATGCTGTGCGCCGCGTAACTCCTTACGGATCAAAAGTTATGGGCACCGGAGCGACGGAGACCTGGTCACAAGCCCTACGCCCTCGGTTTGCGGGCCCAGCCTCCACGTGAAGAGAAGTTGTCTTGCCCAAGGTGCCGTGGGATTCGATAATAGAAATGTGGTGGGTAAAGTATCTTGGCAACCCTAACCGGAGCAAAAAAATAGAAAAGGGGGGTGCAACACGAGGACTTCCCAGGGGGTCATCCATCCTAGTACTACTCTCGCCCAAGCACGCTTAACTTCGGAGTTCTGATGGGATCCGGTGCATTAGTGCTGGTATGATCGCCCCCGTCATGTTCAGGGCACAATTCCTTTATGTGTTAACGGTTCACAGTCCCAGCCTAGAGATATGGCCCATTCAAAAGGCCAAATGGGCTTAACGACAACCCATCCGCTTCAACAACGCAGCATCCTCGCAAGACGTGATATCGACGCATTGTAGGGTCCTCTAATGTGCCGCGAGTAAGGTTGTCGTCCTTTTAACAGCTCACGACGTACGATCCGGGATGGAAAAACATAGCAAAAGAAGAAAAGTGGCCCAAAACTGATGAAAACGTTCGATTTTGAGCTCCAAAAAGGGCACGGCGAGCTAGCTAGCTGCCCCCGTCATAGAGCTCTCGGAGAGCTTTCCAACGGTATGCTGTGCGCCGCGTAACTCCTTACTGATCAAAAGTTCTGGGTACCGGAGCGACGGAGACTTGGTTTGCGGGTCCAGCCTCCTCGTGAAGAGAAGTTGTCTTGCGCAAGGTGCCGTGGGATTCGATAATACAAATGTGGTGGGTAAAGTATCTTGGCAACCCTAACCGGAGCAAAAAAAATTGAAAAGGGGTGGGCAACACGAGGACTTCCCAGGGGGTCACCCATCCTAGTACTACTCTCGCCCAAGCACGCATAACTTCGGAGTTCTGATGGGATCCGGTGCATTAGTGCTGGTATGATCGCACCCGTCATGTTGAGGGCACAATTCCTTTATGTGTTAACGGTTCACAGTCCCAGCCTAGTGATATGGCCCATTCAAAAGGCCCAATGGGCTTAACGACAACCCATGCGCTTCAACAACGCAGCATCCTCGCAAGACGTGATATCGACGCATTGTAGGGTCCTCTAATGTGCCGCGAGTAAGGTTGTCGTCCTTTTAACAGCTCACGACTTACGATCCGGGACGGAAAAACAGAGCAAAAGAGGAAAAGTGGCCCGAAACTGATGAAAATATTCGATTTTGAGCTCCGAAAAGGGCACGGCACGCTAGCTAGCTGCCCCCGTCGTAGAGCTCTCGGAGAGCTTTCCAACGGTATGCTGTGCGCCGCGTAACTCCTTACGGATCAAAAGTTATGGGCACCGGAGCGACGGAGACCTGGTCACAAGCCCTACGCCCTCGGTTTGCGGGCCCAGCCTCCACGTGAAGAGAAGTTGTCTTGCCCAAGGTGCCGTGGGATTCGATAATAGAAATGTGGTGGGTAAAGTATCTTGGCAACGCTAACCAGAGCAAAAAAAATTGAAACGGGGGGTGCAACACGAGGACTTCCTAGGGGGTCACCCATCGTAGTACTACTCCCGCCCAAGCACACTTAACTTCGGAGTTCTGGTGTGATCCGGTGCATTAGTGCTGGTATGATCGCACCCGTCATGTTGAGGGCACAATTCCTTTATGTGTTAACGGTTCATAGTCCCAGCCTAGAGATATGGCCCATTCAAAAGGCCCAATGGGCTTAACGACAACCCATCTGCTTCAACAACGCAGCATCCTCGCAAGACGTGATATCGATGCATTATAGGGTCCTCTAATGTGCCGCGAGTAAGGTTGTCGTCCTTTTAACAGCTCACAACGTATGATCCGGGACGGAAAAACGGAGCAAAAGAAGAAAAGTGGCCCGAAACTGATGAAAATGTTCAATTTTGAGCTCCAAAAAGGGTACGGCGAGCTAGCTAGCTGCCCCCGTCGTAGAGCTCTCGGAGAGCTTTCCAACGGTATGCTGTGCGCCGCGTAACTCCTTACGGATCAAAAGTTATGGGCACCGGAGCGACGGAGACCTGGTCACAAGCCCTACGCCCTCGATTTGCGGGCCCAGCCTCCACGTGAAGAGAAGTTGTCTTGCCCAAGGTGCCGTGGGATTCGATAATAGAAATGTGGTGGGTAAAGTATCTTGGCAACGCTAACCGGAGCAAAAAAAATTGAAAAGGGGGGTGCAACACGAGGACTTCCCAGGGGGTCACCCGTCCTAGTACTACTCTCGCCCAAGCACGCTTAACTTCGGAGTTCTAGTGGGATCCGGTGCATTAGTGCTGGTATGATCGCCCCCGTCATGTTGAGGGCACAATTCCTTTATGTGTTAACGGTTCACAGTCCCAGCCTAGAGATATGGCCCATTCAAAAGGCCCAATGGGCTTAACGACAACCCATCCACTTCAACAACGCATCATCCTCGCAAGACGTGATATCGATGCATTTTAGGGTCCTCTAATGTGCCGCGAGTAAGGTTGTCGTCCTTTTAACAGCTCACGACGTACGATCCGGGACGGAAAAACAGAGGAAAAGAAGAAAAGTGGCCCGAAACTACAGAAAATGTTCAATTTTGAGCTCCGAAAAGGGCACGGCGAGCTAGCTAGCTGCCCCCGTATTAGAGCTCGCGGAGAGCTTTCCAACGGTATTCTGTGCGCCGCGTAACTCCTTACGGATCAAAAGTTATGGGCACCGGAGTGACGGAGACCTGGTCACAATCCCTACGCCCTCGGTTTGCGGGCCCAGCCTCCACGTGTAGAGAAGTTGTCTTGCCCAAGGTGCCGTGGGATTCGATAATAGAAATGTGGTGGGTAAAGTATCTTGGCAACGCAAACCGGAGTAAAAAAAATTGAAAAGGGGGGTGCAACACGACGACTTCCCAGGGGGTCACCCATCCTAGTACTACTCTCGCCCAAGCACGCTTAACTTCGGAGTTCTGATGGGATTCGGTGCATTAGTGGTGGTATGATCGCACCCGTCATGTTGAGGGCAGAATTCCTTTATGTGTTAACGGTTCACAGTCCCAGCCTAGAGATATGGCCCATTCAAACGGCCCAATGGGCTTAACGACAACCCATCCGCCTCAACAACGCAGCATCCTCGCAAGACGTGATATCAACGCATTGTAGGATCCTCTAATGTGCCGCGAGTAAGGTTGTCGTCCTTTTAACAGCTCACGACGTACGATCTGGGACGGAAAAACAGAGCAAAAGAAGAAAAGTGGCCCGAAACTGATGAAATCGTTCAATTTTGAGCTCCGAAAAGGGCAAAGCGAGCTAGCTAGCTGCCCCCGTCGTAGAGCTCTCAGAGAGCTTTCCAACGGTATGCTGTGCGCTGCGTAACTCCTTACGGATCAAAAGTTATGGGCACCGGGGCGACAGAGACCTGGTCACAAGCCCTACGCCCTCGGTTTGCGGGTCCAGCCTCCACGTGAAGAGAAGTTGTCTTGCCCAAGGTGCCGTGGGATTCGATAATAGAAATGTGGTGGGTAAAGTATCTTGGCAACCCTAACCGGAGCAAAAAAAATTGAAAAGGGGGGTGCAACACGAGGACTTCCCAAGGGGTCACCCATCCTAGTACTACTCTCGCCCAAGCACGCTTAACTTCGGAGTTCTGATGGGATCCGGTGCATTAGTGCTGGTATGATCGCACCCGTCATGTTGAGGGCACAATTCCTTTATGTGTTAACGGTTCACAGTCCCAGCCTAGAGATATGGCCCATTCAAAAGGCCCAATGGGCTTAACGACAACCCATGCGCTTCAACAACGCAGCATCCTCGCAAGACGTGATATCAACGCATTGTAGGGTCCTCTAATGTGCCGCGAGTAAGGTTGTCGTCCTTTTAATAGCTCACGACGTACGATCCGAGATGGAAAAACAGAGCAAAAGAAGAAAAGTGGCCCGAAACTGATGAAAACGTTCGATTTTGAGCTTCGAAAAGGGCATAGCGAGCTAGCTAGCTACACCCGTCGTAGAGCTCTCGGAGAGCTTTCCAACGGTATGCTGTGCGCCGCGTAACTCCTTACGGATCAAAAGTTATGGGCACCGGAGCGACGGAGACCTGGTCACAAGCCCTACGCCCTCGATTTGCGGGCCCAGCCTCCACGTGAAGAGAAGTTGTCTTGCCCAAGGTGCCGTGGGATTCGATAATAGAAATGTGGTGGGTAAAGTATCTTGGCAACGCTAACCGGAGCAAAAAAAATTGAAAAGGGGGGTGCAACACGAGGACTTCCCAGGGGGTCACCCATCCTAGTACTACTCTCGCCCAAGCACGCTTAATTTCGGAGTTCTAGTAGGATCCGGTGCATTAGTGCTGGTATGATAGCACCCGTCATGTTGAGGGCACAATTCCTTTATGTGTTAACGGTTCACAGTCCCAGCCTAGAGATATGGCCCATTCAAAAGGCCCAATGGGCTTAACGACAACCCATCCGCTTTAACAACGCAGCATCCTCGCAAGACGTGATATCGACGCATTGTAGGGTCCTCTAATGTGCCGCGAGTAAGGTTGTCGTCCTTTTAATAGCTCACGACGTACGATTCGGGATGAAAAAACAGAACGAAAGAAGAAAAGTGGCCTGAAACTGATGAAAACGTTCGATTTTGAGCTCCGAAAAGGGCACGGCGGGCTAGCTAGCTGCCCCCGTCGTAGAGCTCTCGGAGAGCTTTCCAATGGTATGCTGTGCGTCGCGTAAGTCCTTACGGATCAAAAGTTATGGGTACCGGAGCGACGGAGACCTGGTCACAAGCCCTACGCCCTCGGTTTGCGGGCCCAGCCTCCACGTGAAGAGAAATTGTCTTGCCCAAGGTGCCGTGGGATTCGATAATAGAAATGTGGTGGGTAAAGTATCTTGGAAACCCTAACCGGAGCAAAAAAAATTGAAAAGGGGGGTGCAACACGAGGACTTCCCAGGGGGTCACCCATCCTAGTACTACTCTCGCCCAAGCACGCTTAACTTCGGAGTTCTGATGGGATCCGGTGCATTAGTTCTGGTATGATCGCACCCGTCATGTTGAGGGCACAATTCCTTTATGTGTTAATGGTTCACAGTCCCAGCCTAGAGATATGGCCCATTCAAAAGGCCCAATGGGCTTAACGACAACCCATCTGCTTCTACAACGCAGCATCCTCGCTAGACGTGATATCGACGCATTGTAGGGTCATCTAATGTGCCGCGAGTAAGGTTGTCGTCCTTTTAACAGCTCACGACGTACGATCCGGGACTTGAAAAACAGAGCAAAAGAAGAAAACTGGCCCGAAACTGATGAAAACGTTCGATTTTGAGCTCCGAAAAGGGCAGAGTGAGCCAGCTAGCTGCCCCCGTCGTAGAGCTCTCAGAGAGCTTTCCAACGGTATGCTGTGCGCCTCGTAACTGCTTACGGATCAAAAGTTATGGGTACCGGAGCGACGGAGACCTGGTCACAAGCCCTACGCCCTCGGTTTACGGGCCCAGCCTCCACGTGAAGAGAAGTTGTCTTGCCCAAGGTGCCGTGGGATTCGATAATAGAAATGTGGTGGGTAAAGTATCTTGGCAACCCTAACCGGAGCAAAAAAAATTAAAAAGGGGGGTGTAACACGAGGACTTCCCAGGGGGTCACCCATCCTAGTACTACTCTCGCCCAAGCACGCTTAACTTCGGAGTTCTGATGGGATACGGTGCATTAGTTCTGGTATGATCGCACCCGTCATGTTGAGGGCACAATTCCTTTATGTGTTAACGGTTCACAGTCCCAGCCTAGAGATATGGCCCATTCAAAAGGCCCAATGGGCGTAACGACAACCCATCCGCTTCAACAACGCAGCATCCTCGCAGGACGTGATATCGACGCATTGTAGGGTCCTCTAATGTGCCGCGATTAAGGTTGTCGTCCTTTTAACAGCTCACGACGTACGATCCGGAACAGAAAAACAGAGCAAAAGAAGAAAAGTGGCCCGAAACTGATGAAAACGTTCGATTTTGAGTTCCGAAAAGGGCACAGCGGGCTAGCTAGCTTCCCCCGTCGTAGAGCTCTCGGAGAGCTTTCCAACGGTATGCTGTGCGCCGCGTAACTCCTTACGGATCAAAAGTTATGGCACCGGAGCGACGGAGACCTGGTCACAAGCACTACTCCCTCGGTTTGCGGGCCCAGCCTCCACGTGAAGAGAAGTTGTCTTGCCCAAGGTGCCGTGGGATTCGATAATAGAAATGTGGTTGGTAATGTATCTTGGAAACCCTAACCGGAGCAAAAAAAATTGAAAAGGGGGGTACAACACGAGGACTTCCCAAGGGGTCACCCATCCTAGTACTACTCTCGCCCAAGCACGCTTAACTTCGGAGTTCTGATGGGATCCGGTGCATTAGTGCTGGTATGATCGCACCGGTCATGTTGAGGGCACAATTCCTTTATGTGTTAACAGTTCACAGTCCCGACCTAGAGATATGGCACATTCAAAAGGCCCAATGGGCTTAATGACAACCCATCCGCTTCAACAACGCAGCATCCTCGTAAGACGTGATATCGACGCATTGTAGGGTCCTCTAATGTGCCGCGAGTAAGGTTGTCGTCCTTTTAACAGCTCACGACGTACGATCCGGGACGGAAAAACAGAGCAAAAGAAGAAAAGTGGCCCGAAACTGATGAAAACGTTCGATTTTGAGCTCCGAAAAGGGCACAGCGAGCTAGCTAGCTGCCCCCGTCGTAGAGCTCTCAGAGAACTTTCCAACGGTATGCTGTGCACCTCGTAACTCCGTACGGATCAAAAGTTATGGGTACCGGAGCGATGGAGACCTGGTCACAAGCCCTACGCCCTCGGTTTGCGGGCCCAGCCTCCACGTGAAGAGAAGTTGTCTTGCCCAAGATGCCGTGGGATTCGATAATAGAAATGTGGTGGGTAAAGTATCTTGGAAACCCTAACCGGAACAAAAAAAATTGAAAAGGGGGGTGCAACACGAGGACTTCCCAGGGGGTCATCCATCCTAGTACTACTCTCGCCCAAGCACGCTTAACTTCGGAGTTCCGATGGGATCCGGTGCATTAGTGCTGCTTTGATCGCACCCGTCAGGTTGAGGGCACAATTCCTGTATGTGTTAACGGTTCACAGTCCCAGCCTAGATATATGGCCCATTCAAAAGGCCCAATGGGCTTAACGACAACCCATCTGCTTCAACAACGCAGCATCCTCGCTAGACGTGATTTCGACGCATTGTAGGGTCCTCTAATGTGCCGCGAGTAAGGTTGTCGTCCTTTTAACAGCTCACGACGTACGATCCGGGACGGAAAAACAGAGCAAAAGAAGAAAAGTGGCCCGAAACTGATGAAAACGTTCGATTTTGAGCTCCGAAAAGGGCATAGCGAGCTAGCTAGCTGCCCCCGTCGTAGAGCTCTCAGAGAACTTTCCAACGGTATGTTGTGCACCTCGTAACTCCGTACGGATCAAAAGTTATGGGTACCGGAGCGACGGAGACCTGGTCACAAGCCCTACGCCCTCGGTTTGCGGGCCCAGCCTCCACGTGAAGAGAAGTTGTCTTGCCCAAGATGCCGTGGGATTCGATAATAGAAATGTGGTGGGAAAAGTATCTTGGAAACCCTAACCGGAACAAAAAAAATTGAAAAGGGCGGTGCAACACGAGGACTTCCCAGGGGGTCATCCATCCTAGTACTACTCTCGCCCAAGCACGCTTAACTTCGGAGTTCCGATGGGATCCGGTGCATTAGTGCTGGTATGATCGCACCCGTCATGTTGAGGGCACAATTCCTTTATGTGTTAACGGTTCACAGTCCTAGCCTAGAGATATGGCCCATTCAAAAGGCCCAATGGGCTTAACGACAACCCATCCGCTTGAACAACGCAGCATCCTCGCAAGACGTGATATCGACGCATTGTAGGGTCCTCTAATGTGCCGCGAGTAAGGTTGTCGTCCTTTTAACAGCTCACGACGTACGATCCGGGACGGAAAAAGAGAGCAACAGAAGAAAAGTGGCCCGAAATTGATGAAAACGTTTGATTTTGTGCTCCGAAAAGGGTACGGCGAGCAAGCTAGCTGCCCCCGTCGTAGAGCTCTCGGAGAGCTTTCCAACGGTATGCTGTGCACCGCGTAACTCCGTACGGATCAAAAGTTATGGGCACCGGAGCGACGGAGACCTGGTCACAAGCCCTACGCCCTCGATTTGCGGGCCCAGCCTCCACGTGAAGAGAAGTTGTCTTGCCCAAGGTGCCGTAGGATTCGATAATAGAAATGTGGTGGGTAAAGTATCTTGGCAACCCTAACCGGAGCAAAAAAAATTGAAAAGGGGGGTGCAACACGAGGACTTCCCAGGGGGTCACCCATCCTAGTACTACTCTCGCCCAAGCACGCTTAACTTCGGAATTCTGATGGGATCCGTTACATTAGTTCTGGTATGATCGCACCCGTCATGTTGAGGGCACAATTCCTTTATGTGTTAACGGTTCACAGTCCCAGCCTAGAGATATGGCCCATTCAAAAGTCCCAATGGGCTTAACGACAACCCATCCGCTTCAACAACGCATAATCCTCGCAAGACGTGATATCGACGCATTGTAGGGTCCTCTAATGTGCCGCGATTAAGGTTGTCGTCCTTTTAACAGCTCACGACGTACGAATCGGGACAGAAAAACAGAGCAAAAGAAGAAAAGTGGCTCGAAACTGATGAAAACGTTCGATTTTGAGCTCCAAAAAGGGCACAGCAAGCTAGCTGGCTGCCCCCGTCGTAGAGATCTCGGAGAGCTTTCCAACGGTATGCTGTGCGCCGCGTAACTCCTTACGGATCAAAATTTATGGGCACCGGAGCGACGGAGACCTGGTCACAAGCCCTACTCCCTCGGTTTGCGGGCCCAGCCTCCACGTGAAGAGAAGTTGTCTTGCCCAAGGTGCCGTGGGATTCGATAATAGAAATGTGGTTGGTAATGTATCTTGGAAACCCTAACCGGAGCAAAAAAAATTGAAAAGGGGGGTGCAACACGAGGACTTCCCATGGGGTCACCCATCCTAGTTCTACTCTCGCCCAAGCACGCTTAACTTCGGAGTTCTGATGGGATCCGGTGCATTAGTGCTGGTATGATCGCACCCGTCATGTTGAGGGCACAATTCCTTTATGTGTTAACGGTTCACAGTCCCAGCCTAGAGATATGGCCCATTCAAAAGGCCCAATTGGCTTAACGACAACCCATCCGCTTCAACCACGTAGCATCCTCGCAAGACGTGATATCGACGCATTGTAGGGTCCTCTAATGTGCCGCGAGTAAGGTTGTCGTCCTTTTAACAGCTCACGACGTACGATCCGGGACAGAAAAACATAGCAAAAGAAGAAAAGTGGCCCGAAACTGATAAAAACGTTCGATTTTGAGCTCCGAAAAGGGCATAGCGAGCAAGCTCGCTACCCCCGTCGTAGAGCTCTCAGAGAGCTTTCCAACGGTATGCTGTGCGTCTCGTAACTCCTTACGGATCAAAAGTTATGGGCACCGGATCGACGGAGACCTGGTCACAAGCCCTACGCCCTCGGTTTGCGGGCCCAGCCTCCACGTGAAGAGAAGTTGTCTTGCCCAAGGTGCCGTGGGATTCGATAATAGAAATGTGGTGGGTAAAGTATCTTGGCAACCCTAACCGGAGCAAAAAAAATTGAAAAGGGGGGTGCAACACGAGGACTTCCCAGGGGGTCACCCATCCTAGTACTACTCTCGCCCAAGCACGCTTAACTTCAGAGTTCTAACGGGATCCGGTGCATTAGTGCTGGTATGATCGCACCCGTCATGTTAAGGGCACAATTCCTTTATGTGTTAACGGTTCACAGTCCCAGCCTAGAGATATGGCCCATTCAAAAGGCCCAATGGGCTTAACAAAAACCCATCTGCTTCAACAACGCAGCATCCTCGCAAGACGTGATATCGACGCATTGTAAGGTCCCCTAATGTGCCGCGAGTAAGGTTGTCGTCCTTCTAACAGCTCACGACGTACGATCCGGGACGGAAAAACAAAGCAAAAGAAGAAAAGTGGCCCAAAACTGATGAAAACGTTCGATTTTGTGCTCCGAGAAGGGTACGGCGAGCTAGCTAGCTGCCCCCATCGTAGAGCTCTCGGAGAGCTTTCCAACGGTATGCTGTACGCCGCGTAACTCCTTACGGATCAAAAGTTATGGGCACCGGAGCGACGGAGACCTGGTCACAAGCCCTACGCCCTCGGTTTGCGGGCCCAGCCTCCACGTGAAGAGAAGTTGTCTTGCCCAAGGTGCCGTGGGATTCGATAATAGAAATGTGGTTGGTAAAGTATCTTGGAAACCCTAACCGGAGCAAAAAAAATTGAAAAGGGGGGTACAACACGAGGACTTCCCAAGGGGTCACCCATCCTAGTACTAATCTCGCCCAAGCACGCTTAACTTCGGAGTTCTAATGGGATCCGGTGCATTAGTGCTGCTATTATCGTACCTGTCATGTTGAGGGCACAATTCCTTTATGTGTTATCGGTTCACAGTCCCAGCCTAGAGATATGGCCCATTCAAAAGGCCCAATGGACTTAACGACAACCCATCCGCTTCAACAACGCAGCATCCTCGCAAGACGTGATATCGACGCATTGTAGGGTCCTCTAATGTACCGCGAGTAAGGTTGTCGTCCTTTTAATAGCTCACGACGTAAGATCCGGGATGGAAAAACAGAGCAAAAGAAGAAAATTGGCCCGAAACTGATGAAAACGTTCGATTTTGAGCTCCGAAAAGGGCACAGCGAGCTAGCTAGCTGCCCCCGTCGTAGAGCTCTCAGAGAGCTTTCTAACGGTATGCTGTGCACCTAGTAACTCCGTACGGATCAAAAGTTATGGGTACCGGAGCGACGGAGACCTGGTCACAAGCCCTACGCCCTCGGTTTGCGGGCCCAG
Organism: Ehretia macrophylla; assembly: GCA_037974665.1. Classification (NCBI taxonomy): domain Eukaryota; kingdom Viridiplantae; phylum Streptophyta; class Magnoliopsida; order Boraginales; family Ehretiaceae; genus Ehretia; species Ehretia macrophylla. Next base: position 64,013,778 of record CM075777.1, read on the forward strand.
CCTCGACGTGAAGAGAAGTTGTCTTGCCCAAGGTGCCGTGGGATTCGATAATAGAAATGTGGTGGGTAAAGTATCTTGGCAACCCTAACCGGAGCAAAAAAAATTGAAAAGGGGGGTGCAACACGAGGACTTCCCAGGGGGTCACCCATCCTAGTACTACTCTCACCCAGGCACGCTTAACTTCGGAGTTCTGATGGGATCCGGTGCATTAGTACTGGTATGATCGCACCCGTCATGTTGAGGGCATAATTCCTTTATGTGTTAACGGTTCACAGTCCCAGCCTCGAGATATGGCCCATTCAAGAGGCCTAATGGGCTTAACGACAACCCATCCGCTTCAACAACGCAGCATCCTCGCAAGACGTGATATCGACGCATTGTAGGGTCCTCTAATGTGCCGCGAGTAAGGTTGTCATCCTTTTAACAGCTCACGACGTACGATTCGGGACGGAAAAACAGAGCAATAGAAGAAAAGTGGCCCGAAACTGATGAAAACGTTCGATTTTGAGCTCCGAAAAGGGTACAGCAAGCTAGCTAGCTGCCCCCGTCGTAGAGCTCTCGGAGAGCTTTCCAACGGTATGCTGCGCGTCGCGTAACTCCTTACGGATCAAAAGTAATGGGCACCGGAGCGACAGAGACCTGGTCACAAGCCCTACGCCCTCGGTTTGCGGGCCCAGCCTCCACGTGAAGAGAAGTTGTCTTGCCCAAGGTGCCGTGGGATTCGATAATAGAAATGTGGTGGGTAAAGTATCTTGGAAACCCTAACCGGAGCAAAAAAAATTGAAAAGGGGGGTGCAACACGAGGACTTCCCAGGGGGTCACCCATCCTAGTACTACTCTCGCCCAAGCACGCTTAACTTCGGAGTTCTGATGGGATCCGGTGCATTAGTTCTGGTATGATCGCACCCGTCATGTTGAGGGCACAATTCCTTTATGTGTTAACGGTTCACAGTCCCAGCCTAGAGATATGGCCCATTCAAAAGGCCCAATGGGCTTAACGACAACCCATCTGCTTCAACAACGCAGCATTCTCGCAAGACGTGATATCGACGCATTGTAGGGTCCTCTAATGTGCCGCGAGTAAGGTTGTCGTCCTTTGAACAGCTTACGACGTACGATCCGGGACGGAAAAACAGAGCAATAGAAGAAAAGTGGCCCGAAACTGATGAAAACGTTCGATTTTGAGCTCCGAAAAGGGCACAGCGAGCCAGCTAGCTTTCCTCGTAGTAGAGCTCTCAGAGAGCTTTCCAACGGTATGCTGTGCGTCTCGTAACTCCTTACGGATCAAAAGTTATGGGTACCGGAGCGACAGAGACCTGGTCAAAAGCACTACGCCCTCGGTTTTTGGGCCCAGCCTCCCCGTGAAGAGAAGTTGTCTTGCCCAAGGTGCCGTGGGATTCGATAATAGAAATGTGGTGGGTAAAGTATCTTGGCAACCCTAACCGGAGCAAAAAAAATTAAAAAGGGGGGTGCAACACGAGGACTTCCCAGGGGGTCACCCATCCTAGTACTACTCTCGCCCAAGCACGCTTAACTTCGGAGTTCCGATGGGATCCGGTGCATTAGTGCTGGTATGATCGCACTCGTATTGTTGAGGGCACAATTCCTTTATGTGTTAACGGTTCACAGTCCCAGCATAGAGATATGGCCCATTCAAAAGGCCCAATGGGCTTAACGACAACCCATCCGCTTCAACAACGCAGCATCCTCGCAAGGCGTGATATCGACGCATTGTAGGGTCCTCTAATGTGCCGCGAGTAGGTTTGTCGTCCTTTTAACAGCTCACAACGTAAGATCTGGGACGGAAAAACAGAGCAAAAGAAGAAAAGTGGCCCGAAACTGATGAAAACGTTCGATTTTGAGCTCCGAAAATGGCACAGGGAGCTAGCTAGCTGCCCCCATCGTAGAGCTCTCAGAGAGCTTTCTAACAGTATGCTGTGCACCTCGTAACTCCGTACGGATCAAAAGTTATGGGTACTGGAGTGACGGAGACCTGGTCACAAGCCCCACGCTCTCGGTTTGCGGGCCCAGCCTCCACGTGAAGAGAAGTTGTCTTGCCCAAGGTGCCGTGGGATTCGATAATAGAAATGTGGTGGGTAAAGTATCTTGGAAACCCTAACCGGAACAAAAAAAATTGAAAAGGGGGGTGCAACACGAGGACTTCCCAGGGGGTCACCCATCCTAGTACTACTCTCGCCCAAGCACGCTTAACTTCGGAGTTCCGATGGGATCCGGTGCATTAGTGCTGGTATGATCGCACCCGTCATGTTGAGGGCACAATTCCTTTATGTGTTAACGGTTCACAGTCCCAGCCTAGAGATATGGCCCATTCAAAAGGCCCAATGGGCTTAACGACAACCCATCCGCTTCAACAACGCAGCATCCTCGCAAGACGTGAAATCGACGCATTGTAGGGTCCTCTAATGTGCCGCGAGTAAGGTTGTTGTCCTTTTAACAGCTCACGACGTACGATCCGGGATGGAAACACAGAGCAAAAGAAGAAAAGTGGCCCGAAAATGATGAAAACGTTCGATTTTGTGCTCTGAAAAGGGTACGGCGAGCTAACTAGCTACCCCCATCGTAGAGCTCTCGGAGAGCTTTCCAACGGTATGCTGTGCGCCGCGTAACTCCTTACGGATCAAAAGTTATGGGCACCGGAGCGACGGAGACCTGGTCACAAGCCCTACGCCCTCGGTTTGCGGGCCCAGCCTCCACGTGAAGAGAAGTTGTCTTGCCCAAGGTGCCGTGGGATTCGATAATAGAAATGTGGTGGGTAAAGTATCTTGGCAACCCTAACCGGAGCAAAAAAAATTGAAAAGGGGGGTGCAACATGAGGACTTCCCAGGGGGTCACCCATCCTAGTACTACTCTCGCCCAAGCACGCTTAACTTCGGAGTTTTGATGGGATCCGGTGCATTAGTGATGGTATGATCGCACCCGTCATGTTGAGGGCACAATTCCTTTAAGTGTTAACGGTTCACAATCCCAGCCTAGAGATATGGCCCATTCAAAAGGCCTAATGGGCTTAACGACAACCCATCCGCTTCTACAACGTAGCATCCTCGCAAGACGTGATATCGACGCATTGTAGGGTCCTCTAATGTGCCGCGAGTAAGGTTGTCGTCCTTTTAACAGCTCACGACGTACGATTCGGGACGGAAAAACAGAGCAAAAGAAGAAAAGTGGCCCGAAATTGATGAAAACGTTCGATTTTGAGCTCCGAAAAGGGTACGGCGAGATAGATAGCTGCCCCTGTCGTAGAGCTCTCGGAGAGCTTTCCAACGGTATGCTGTGCGTCGCGTAACTCCTTACGGATCAAAAGTTATGGGCACCGGAGCGACGGAGACCTGGTCACAAGCCCTACGCCCTCGGTTTGCGGGCCCAGCCTCCACGTGAAGAGAAGTTGTCTTGCCCAAGGTGCCGTGGGATTCGATAATAGAAATATGGTGGGTAAAGTATCTTGGAAACCCTAACCGGAGCAAAAAAAATTGAAAAGGGGGGTGCAACACGAGGACTTCCCAAGGGGTCACCCATCCTAGTACTACTCTCGCCCAAGCACGCTTAACTTCGGAGTTCTGATGGGATCCGGTGCATTAGTTCTGGTATGATCGCACCCGTCATGTTGAGGGCACAATTCTTTTATGTGTTAACGGTTCACAGTCCCAGCCTAGAGATATGGCCCATTCAAAAGGCCCAATGGGCTTAACGACAACCCATCCGCTTCAACAACGCATCATCCTCGCAAGACGTGATATCGACGCATTGTAGGGTCCTCTAATGTGCCGCGAGTAAGTTTGTCGTCCTTTTAACAACTCACGACGTACGATCCGGGACGAAAAAATAGAGCAAAAGAAGAAAAGTGGCCCGAAACTGATGAAAACGTTTGATTTTGAGCTCCGAAAAGGGCACGGTGAGCTAGCTAGCTGCCCCCGTCGTAGAGCTCTCGGAGAGCTTTCCAACGGTATGCTGTGCGCCGCGTAACTCTTTACGGATCAAAAGATATGGGCACCGGAGCGACGGAGACCTGGTCACAAGCCCTACGCCCCCGGTTTGCGGGCCCAGCCTCCACGTGAAGAGATGTTGTCTTTCCCAAGGTGCCGTGGGATTCGATAATAGAAATGTGGTTGGTAAAGTATCTTGGAAACCCTAATCGGAGCAAAAAAAATTGAAAAGGGGGGTTCAACACGAGGACTTCCCAGGGGGTCACCCATCCTAGTACTACTCTCGCCCAAGCACGCTTAACTTCGGAGTTCTGATGGGATCCGGTGCATTAGTGCTGGTATGATCGCACCCGTCATGTTGAGGGCACAATTCCTTTATGTGTTAACGGTTCACAGTCCCAGCCTAGAGATATGGCCCATTCAAAAGGCCCAATGGGCATAACGACAACCCATCAACTTCAACAACGCAGCATCCTCGCAAGACGTGATATCAACGCATTGTAGGGTCCTCTAATGTGCCGCGAGTAAGGTTGTCGTCCTTTTAACAGCTCACGACGTACGATCTTGGACGGAAAAACATCGCAAAAGAAGAAAAGTGGCCCGAAACTGATGAAAACGTTCGATTTTGAGCTCCGAAAAGGGCACAGTGAGCTAGATAGCTGCCCCCGTCGTAGAGCTCTCGGAGAGCTTTCCAACGGTATGCTGTGCGTCGCGTAACTCCTTACGGATCAAAAGTTATGGGCACCGGAGCGACGGAGACCTGGTCACAAGCCCTACGCCCTCGGTTTGCGGGCCCAGCCTCCACGTGAAGAGAAGTTGTCTTGCCCAAGGTGCCGTGGGATTCGATAATAGAAATGTGGTGGGTAAAGTATCTTGGAAACCCTAACCGGAGTAAAAAAAATTGAAAAGGGGGGTGCAACACGAGGACTTCCCAGGGGGTCACCCATCCTAGTACTACTCTCGTCCAAGCACGCTTAACTTCGGAGTTCTGATGGGATCCGGTGCATTAGTGCTGGTATGATCGCACCCGTCATGTTGAGGGCAAAATTCCTTTATGTGTTAACGGTTCACAGTCCCAGCCTAGAGATATGGCCCATTCAAAAGGCCCAATGGGCTTAACGACAACCCATCCGCTTCAACAACGCAGCATCCTCGCAAGACGTGACATCGACGCATTGTAGGGTCCTCTAATGTGCCGCGAGCAAAGTTGTCGTCCTTTTAACAGCTCACGACGTACGATCCGGGACGGAAAAATAGAGCAAAAGAAGAAAAGTGGCCCGAAACTGATGAAAACGTTCGATTTTGAGCTCCGAAAAGGGCACAGCTAGCAAGCTAGCTGCCCCTATCGTAGAGCTCTCAGAGAGCTTTCAAACGGTATGCTGTGCACCTCGTAACTCTGTACGGATCAAAAGTTATGGGTACCGGAGCGACAGAGACCTGGTCACAAGCCCTATGCCCTCGGTTTACGGGCCCAGCCTCCACGTGAAGAGAAGTTGTCTTGCCCAAGGTGCCGTGGGATTCGATAATAGAAATGTGGTGGGTAAAGTATCTTGGCAACCCTAACCGGAGCAAAAAAAATTGAAAATGGGGGTGCAACACGAGGACTTCCCAGGGGGTCACACATCCTAGTACTACTCTCGCCCAAGCACGCTTAACTTCGGAGTTCTGATGGGATCCGGTGCATTAGTTCTGGTATGATCACACCCATCATGTTGAGGGCACAATTCCTTTATGTGTTAACGGTTCACAGTCCCAGCCTAGAGATATGGCCCATTCAAAAGGCCCAATGGGCTTAACGACAACCCATCCGCTTCAACAACGCAGCATCCTCGCAAGACGTGATATCGACGCATTGTAGGGTCCTCTAATGTGCCGCGAGTAAGGTTGTCGTCCTTTTAACAGCTCACGACGTACGATCCGGGACGGAAAAACAGAGCAAAAGAAGAAAAGTGGCCCGAAACTGATGAAAATGTTCGATTTTGAGCTCCGAAAAGGGCATTGCGAGCTAGCTCGCTACCCCCGTCGTAGAGCTCTCAGAGAGCTTTCCAACGGTATGCTGTGCACCTCGTAACTCCTTACGGATCAAAAGTTATGGGCACCGTAGCGACGGAGACCTGGTCACAAGCCCTACGCCCTCGGTTTGCGGGCCCAGCCTCCACGTGAAGAGAAGTTGCCTTCCCCAAGGTGCCGTGGGATTCGATAATAGAGATGTGGTGGGTAAAGTATCTTGGCAACCCTAACCGGAGCAAAAAAAATTGAAAAGGGGGGTGCAACACGAGGACTTCCCAGGGGGTCACCCATCCTAGTACTACTCTCGCCCAAGCACGCTTAACTTCGGAGTTCTGATGGGATCCGGTGCATTAGTTCTGGTATGATCGCACCCGTCATGTTGAGGGCACAATTCCTTTATGTGTTAACGGTTCACAGTCCCAGCCTAGAGATATGGCCCATTCAAAAGGCCCAATGGGCTTAACGACAACCCATCCGCTTCAACAACGCAGCATCCTCGCAAGACGTGATATCGACGCATTGTAGGGTCCTCTAATGTGCCGCGAGTAAGGTTGTCGTCCTTTTAACAGCTCACAACGTACGATCCGGGACGGAAAACAGAGCAAAAGAAGAAAATTGGCCCGAAACTGATGAAAACGTTCGATTTTGAGCTCCGAAAAGGGCATAGCGAGCATGCTCGCTACCCCAGTCGTAGAGCTCTCAGAGAGCTTTCCAACTGTATGCTTTGCGCCTCGTAACTCCTTACGGATCAAAAGTTATGGGCACCGGATCGACGGAGACCTGGTCACAAGCCCTACGCCCTCGGTTTGCTGGCCCAGCCTCCACGTGAAGAGAAGTTGTCTTGCCCAAGGTGCCGTGGGATTCGATAATAGAAATGTGGTGGGTAAAGTATCTTGGCAACCCTAACCAGAGCAAAAAAAATTGAAAAGGGGGGTGCAACACGAGGACTTCCCAGGAGGTCACCCATCCTAGTACTACTCTCGCCCAAGCACGCTTAACTTCGGAGTTCTGATGGGATCTGGTGCATTAGTGCTGGTATGATCGCACCCGTCATGTTGAGGGCACAATTCCTTTATGTGTTAACGGTTCACAGTCCCAGCCTAGAGATATGGCCCATTCAAAAGGCCCAATTGGCTTAACGACAACCCATCCGCTTCAACCACGCAGCATCCTCGCAAGACGTGATATCGACGCATTGTAGGGTCCTCTAATGTGCTGCGAGTATGGTTGTCGTCCTTTTAGCAGCTCACGACGTACGATCCGGGACGGAAAAACAGAGCAAAAGAAGAAAAGTGGCTCGAAACTGATGAAAACGTTCGATTTTGAGCTCCGAAAAGGGCACGGCAAGCTGGCTAGCTGCCCCCGTCGTAGAGCTCTCGGAGAGCTTTCCAACGATATGTTGTGCGCCGCGTAACTCCTTACGGATCAAAAGTTATGGGCACCGGAGCGCCGGAGACCTGGTCACAAGCCCTACGCCCTCGGTTTGCGGGCCCAGCCTCCACGTGAAGAGAAGTTGTCTTGCCCAAGGTGCAGTGGGATTCGATAATAGAAATGTGGTGGGTAAAGTATCTTGGCAACCCTAACCGGAGCAAAAAAAATTGAAAAAGGGGGTGCAAAAGGGGGTGCAACACGAGGACTTCCCAGGGGGTCACCCATCCTAGTACTACTCTTGCCCAAGCACGCTTAACTTCGGAGTTCTGATGGGATCCGGTGCATTAGTGCTGGTATGATCGCACCCGTCATGTTGAGGGCACAATTCCTTTATGTGTTAACGGTTCACAGTCCCAGCCTGGAGATATGGCCCATTCAAAAGGCCCAATGGGCTTAACGATAACCCATCCGCTTCAACAACGTAGCATCCTCGCAAGACGTGATATCGACGCATTGTAGGGTCCTCTAATGTGCCGCGAGTAAGGTTGTCGTCCTTTTAACAGCTCACGACGTACGATCAGGGACGAAAAAACAGAGCAAAAGAAGAAAAGTGGCCCGAAACTGATGAAAACGTTCGATTTTGTGCTCCGATAAGGGTACGGCGAGCTAGCTAGCTACCCCCATCGTAGAGCTCTCGGAGAGCTTTCCAACGGTATGCTGTGCGCCGCGTAACTCCTTACGGCTCAAAAGTTATGGGCACCGGAGCGACGGAGACCTGGTCACAAGCCCTACGCCCTCGGTTTGCGGGCCCAGCCTCCACGTGAAGAGAAGTTGTCTTGCCCAAGGTGCCGTGGGATTCGATAATAGAAATGTGGTGGGTAAAGTATCTTGGCAACCCTAACCGGAGCAAAAAAAATTGAAAAGGGGGGTGCAACACGAGGACTTCCCAAGGGGTCACCCATCCTAGTACTACTCTCGCCCAAGCACGCTTAACTTCGGAGTTCCGATGGGATCCGGTGCATTAGTGCTGGTATGATCGCACCCGTCATGTTGAGGGCACAATTCCTTTATGTGTTAACGTTTCACAGTCCCAGCCTAGAGATATGGCCCATTCAAAAGGCCCAATGGGCTTAACGACAACCCATCCGCTTCAACAACGCAGCATCCTCGCAAGACGTGATATCGACGCATTGTAGGGTCCTCTAATGTGCCGCGAGTAAGGTTGTCGTCCTTTTAACAGCTCACGACGTACGATCCGGGACGAAAAAACAGAGAAAAAGAAGAAAAGTGGCCCGAAACTGATGAAAACGTTCGATTTTGAGCTCCGAAAAGGGTACGGCGAGCTAGCTAAATGCCCCCGTTGTAGAGCTCTCCGAGAGCTTTCCAACGGTATGCTGTGCGCCGCGTAACTTCTTACGGATCAAAAGTTATGGGCACCGGAGCGACGGAGACCTGGTCACATGCCCTACGCCCTCGGTTTGCGGGCCCAGCCTCCACGTGAAGAGAAGTTGTCTTGCCCAAGGTGCCGTGGGATTCGATAATAGAAATGTGGTTGGTAAAGTATCTTGGAAACCCTAACCGGAGCAAAAAAAATTGAAAAGGTGGGTACAACACGAGGACTTCCCAGCGGGTCACCCATCCTAGTACTACTCTCGCCCAAGCACGCTTAACTTCAGAGTTCTGATGGGATCCGGTGCACTAGTGCTGGTATGATCGCACCCGTCATGTTGAGGGCACAATTCCTTTATGTGTTAACGGTTCACAGTCCCAGCCTAGAGATATGGCCCATTCAAAAGGCCCAATGGGCTTAACTACAACCCATCCGCTTCAACAACGCAGCATCCTCGCAAGACGTGATATCGACGCATTGTAGGGTCCTCTAATGTGCCGCGAGTAAGGTTGTCGTCCTTTTAACAACTCACGACGTACGATCCGGGACGGAAAAACAGAGGAAAAGAAGAAAAGTGGCCCGAAACTGATGAAAACGTTCGATTTTGTGCTCTGAAAAGTGTACAGCGAGCTAACTAGCTGCCCCCGTCGTAGAGCTCTCGAAGAGCTTTCCAACGGTATGCTGTGCGCCGCGTAACTCCTTACGGATCAAAAGTTATGGGCACCGGAGCGACGGAGACCTGGTCACAAGCCCTACGCCCTTGGTTTGCGGGCCCAGCCTCCACGTGAAGAGAAGTTGTCTTGCCCAAGGTGCCGTGGGATTCGATAATAGAAATGTGGTGGGTAAAGTATCTTGGCAACCCTAACCGGAGCAAAAAAAATTGAAAAGGGGGGTGCAACACGAGGACTTCCCAGGGGACCACCCATCCTAGTACTACTCTCGCCCAAGCACGCTTAACTTCGGAGTTCTGATGGGATCCGGTGCATTAGTGCTGGTATGATCGCACCCGTCATGTTGAGGGCACAATTCCTTTATGTGTTATCGGTTCACAGTCCCAGCCTAGAGATATGGCCCATTCAAAAGGCCTAATGGGCTTAACGACAACCCATCCGCTTCAACAACGCAGCATCCACGCAAGACGTGATATCGACGCATTGTAGGGTCCTCTAATATGCCGCGAGTAAGGTTGTCGTCCTTTTAACAGCTCACGACGTACGATTCGGGATGAAAAAACAGAGCAAAGGAAGAAAAGTGGTCTGAAACTGTTGAAAACGTTCGATTTTGAGCTCCGAAAAGGGTACGGCGAGCTAGCTAGCTGCCCCCGTCGTAGAGCTCTCGGAGAGCTTTCCAACGGTATGCTGTGCGTCGCGTAACTCCTAACGGATCAAATGTTATGGGCACTGGAGCGACGGAGACCTGGTCACAAGCCCTACGCCCTCGGTTTGCGGGCCCAGCCTCCACGTGAAGAGAAGTTGTCTTGCCCAAGGTGCCGTGGGATTCGATAATAGAAATGTGGTGGGTAAAGTATCTTGGCAACCCTAACCGGAGCAAAAAAAATTGAAAAGGGGGGTGCAACACGAGGACTTCCCAGGGGGCCACCCATCCTAGTACTACTCTCGCCCAAGCACGCTTAACTTCGGAGTTCTGATGGGATCCGGTGCATTAGTGCTGGTATGATCGCACCCGTCATGTTGAGGGCACAATTCCTTTATGTGTTATCGGTTCACAGTCCCAGCCTAGAGATATGGCCCATTCAAAAGGCCTAATGGGCTTAACGACAACCCATCCGCTTCAACAACGCAGCATCCACGCAAGACGTGATATCGACGCATTGTAGGGTCCTCTAATATGCCGCGAGTAAGGTTGTCGTCCTTTTAACAGCTCACGACGTACGATTCGGGAAGAAAAAACAGAGCAAAAGAAGAAAAGTGGTCTGAAACTGATGAAAACGTTCGATTTTGAGCTCCGAAAAGGGTACGGCGAGCTAGCTAGCTGCCCCCGTCGTAGAGCTCTCGGAGAGCTTTCCAACGGTATGCTGTGCGTCGCGTAACTCCTAACGGATCAAATGTTATGGGCACTGGAGCGACGGAGACCTGGTCACAAGCCCTACGCCCTCGGTTTGCGGGCCCAGCCTCCACGTGAAGAGAAGTTGTCTTGCCCAAGGTGCCGTGGGATTCGATAATAGAAATGTGGTGGGTAAAGTATCTTGGAAACCCTAACCGGAGCAAAAAAAATTGAAAAGGGGGGTGCAACACGAGGACTTCCCAGGGGGTCACCCATCCTAGTACTACTCTCGCCCAAGCACGCTTAACTTCGGAGTTCTGATGGGATCCGGTGCATTAGTTCTGGTTTGATCGCACCCGTCATGTTGAGGGCACAATTCCTTTATGTGTTAACGGTTCACAGTCCCAGCCTAGAGATATAGCCCATTCAAAAGGCCCAATGGGCTTAACGACTACCCATCTGCTTCAACAACGCAGCATCCTCGCAAGACGTGATATCGACGCATTGTAGGGTCCTCTAATGTGCCGCGAGTAAGGTTGTCGTCCTTTTAACAGCTCACGACGTACGATTCGGGACGAAAAAACAGAGCAAAAGAAGAAAAGTGGTCTGAAACTGATGAAAACGTTCGATTTTGAGCTCCGAAAAGGGTACGGCGAGCTTGCTAGCTGCCCCCGTCGTAGAGCTCTCGGAGTGCTTTACAACGGTATGCTGTACGTCGCGTAACTCCTAACGGATCAAATGTTATGGGCATTGGAGCGACGGAGACCTGGTCACAAGCCCTACGCCCTCGGTTTGCGGGCCCAGCCTCCACGTGAAGAGAAGTTGTCTTGCCCAAGGTGCCGTGGGATTCGATAATAGAAATGTGGTGGGTAAAGTATCTTGGCAACCCTAACCGGAGCAAAAAAAATTGAAAAGGGGGGTGCAACACGAGGACTTCCCAGGGGGCCACCCATCCTAGTACTACTCTCGCCCAAGCACGCTTAACTTCGGAGTTCTGATGGGATCCGGTGCATTAGTGCTGGTATGATCGCACTTGTCATGTTGAGGGCACAATTCCTTTATGTGTTATCGGTTCACAGTCCCAGCCTAGAGATATGGCCCATTCAAAAGGCCTAATGGGTTTAACGACAACCCATCCGCTTCAACAACGCAGCATCCACGCAAGACGTGATATCGACGCATTGTAGGGTCCTCTAATATGCCGCGAGTAAGGTTGTCGTCCTTTTAACAGCTCACGACGTACGATTCGGGAAGAAAAAACAGAGCAAAAGAAGAAAAGTGGTCTGAAACTGATGAAAACGTTCGATTTTGAGCTCCGAAAAGGGTACGGCGAGCTAGCTAGCTGCCCCCGTCGTAGAGCTCTCGGAGAGCTTTCCAACGGTATGCTGTGCGTCGCGTAACTCCTAACGGATCAAATGTTATGGGCACTGGAGCGACGGAGACCTGGTCACAAGCCCTACGCCCTCGGTTTGCGGGCCCAGCCTCCACGTGAAGAGAAGTTGTCTTGCCCAAGGTGCCGTGGGATTCGATAATAGAAATGTGGTGGGTAAAGTATCTTGGAAACCCTAACCGGAGCAAAAAAAATTGAAAAGGGGGGTGCAACACGAGGACTTCCCAGGGGGTCACCCATCCTAGTACTACTCTCGCCCAAGCACGCTTAACTTCGGAGTTCTGATGGGATCCGGTGCATTAGTTCTGGTATGATCGCACCCGTCATGTTGAGGGCACAATTCCTTTATGTGTTAACGGTTCATAGTCCCAGCCTAGAGATATAGCCCATTCAAAAGGCCCAATGGGCTTAACGACTACCCATCTGCCTCAACAACGCAGCATCCTCGCAAGACGTGATATCGACGCATTGTAGGGTCCTCTAATGTGCCGCGAGTAAGGTTGTCGTCCTTTTAACAGCTCACGACGTACGATTCGGGACGAAAAAACAGAGCAAAAGAAGAAAAGTGGTCTGAAACTGATGAAAACGTTCGATTTTGAGCTCCGAAAAGGGTACGGCGAGCTAGCTAGCTGCCCCCATCGTAGAGCTCTCGGAGTGCTTTCCAACGGTATGCTGTACGTCGCGTAACTCCTAACGGATCAAATGTTATGGGCATTGGAGCGACGGAGACCTGGTCACAAGCCCTACGCCCTCGGTTTGCGGGCCCAGCCTCCACGTGAAGAGAAGTTGTCTTGCCCAAGGTGCCGTGGGATTCGATAATAGAAATGTGGTGGGTAAAGTATCTTGGAAACCCTAACCGGAGCAAAAAAAATTGAAAAGGGGGGTGCAACACGAGGACTTCCCAGGGGACCACCCATCCTAGTACTACTCTCGCCCAAGCACGCTTAACTTCGGAGTTCTGATGGGATCCGGTGCATTAGTTCTGGTATGATCGCACCCGTCATGTTGAGCGCACAATTCCTTTATGTGTTAACGGTTCACAGTCCCAGCCTAGAGATATGGCCCATTCAAAAGGCCCAATGGGCTTAACGACTACCCATCTGCTTCAACAACGCAGCATCCTCGCAAGACGTGATATCGACGCATTGTAGGGTCCTCTAATGTGCCGCGAGTAAGGTTGTCATCCTTTTAACAGCTCACGACGTATGATCCGGGACGGAAAAATAGAGCAAAAGAAGAAAAGTGGCCCGAAACTGATGAAAACGTTCGATTTTGAGCTCCGAAAAGGGCACATTGAGGCAGCTAGCTTCCCCCGTAGTATAGCTCTCAGAGAGCTTTCCAACTGTATGCTGTGCGCCTCGTAACTCCTTACAGATCAAAAGTTATGGGTACCGGAGCGACGGAGACCTGGTCACAAGCCCAACGCCCTCAGTTTTTGGGCCCAGCCTCCACGTGAAGAGAAGTTGTCTTCCCCAAGGTGCCGTGGGATTCGATAATAGAAATGTGGTGGGTAAAGTATCTTGGCAACCCTAACCGGAGCAAAAAAAATTGAAAATGGGGGTGCAACACGAGGACTTCCCAGGGGGTCACCCATCCTAGCACTACTCTCGCCCAAGCACGCTTAACTTCGGAGTTCCGATGGGATCCGGTGCATTAGTGCTGGTATGATCGCACTCGTATTGTTGAGGGCACAATTCCTTTATGTGTTAACGGTTCACAGTCCCAGCATAGAGATATGGCACATTCAAAAGGCCCAATGGGCTTAACGACATCCCATCCGCTTCAACAACGTATCATCCTCGCAAGACGTGATATCGACGCATTGTAGGGTCCTCTAATGTGCCGCGAGTAAGGTTGTCGTCCTTTTAACAGCTCACGACGTACGATCCGGGACGGAAAAACAGAGCAAAAGAAGAAAAGTGGCCCGAAACTGATGAAAACGTTCGATTTTGAGCTTCGAAAATGGCACGGCGAGCTAGCTAGCTGCCCCCGTCGTAGAGCTCTCGGAGAGCTTTCCAACGGTATGCTGTGCGCCGCGTAACTCCTTACAGATCAAAAGTTATGGGCACCGGAGCGAATGTGACCTGGTCACAAGCCCTACGCCCTCGGTTTGCGGGCCCAGCCTCCACGTGAAGAGAAGTTGTCTTGCCCAAGGTGCTATGGGATTCGATAATAGAAATGTGGTTGGTAAAGTATCTTGGAAACCCTAACCGGAGCAAAAAAAATTGAAAAGGGGGGTACAACACGAGGACTTCCCAGGGGGTCACCCATCCTAGTACTACTCTCGCCCAAGCACGCTTAACTTCGGAGTTTCGATGGGATCCAGTGCATTAGTGCTGGTATGATCGCACCCGTCATGTTGAGGGCACAATTCCTTTATGTGTTAACGGTTCACAGTCCCAGCCTAGAGATATGGCCCATTCAAAAGGCCCAATGGGCTTAACGACAACCCATCAACTTCAACAACGCAGCATCCTCGCAAGACGTGATATCGACGCATTGTAGGGTCCTCTAATGTGCCGCGAGTAAGGTTGTCGTCCTTTTAACAGCTCACGACGTACGATCCGGGACAGAAAAACAGAGCTAAAGAAGAAAAGTGGCCCGAAACTGATGAAAACATTCGATTTTTAGCTCCGAAAAGGGCACAGCGAGCTAGCTAGCTGCCCCCGTCGTACAGCTCTTGGAGTGCTATCCAACGGTATGCTGTGCGCCGCGTAACTCCTTACGGATCAAAAGTTATGGGCACCGGAGCGACGGAGACCTGGTCACAAGCCCTACGCCCTCGGTTTGCGGGCCCAGCCTCCACGTGAAGAGAAGTTGTCTTGCCCAAGGTGCCGTGGGATTCGATAATAGAAATGTGGTTGGTAAAGTATCTTGGAAACCCTAACCGGAGCAAAAAAAATTGAAAAGGGGGGTACAACACGAGGACTTCCCAGGGGGTCACCCATCCTAGTACTACTCTCGCCCAAGCACGCTTAACTTCGGAGTTCTGATGGGATCCGGTGCATTAGTGCTGGTATGATCGCACCTGTCATGTTGAGGGCACAATTCCTTTATGTGTTAACGGTTCACAGTCCCAGCCTAGAAATATGGCCCATTCAAAAGGCCCAATGGGCTTAACGACAACCTATCTGCTTCAACAACGCAGCATCCTCGCAAGACGTGATATCGACGCATTGTAGGGTCCTCTAATGTGCCGCGAGTAAGGTTTTCGTCCTTTTAACAGCTCACGACGTACGATCCGGGACGGAAAAACAGAGCAAAAGAAGAAAAGTGGCCCGAAACTGATGAAAACGTTCGATTTTGTGCTCCGAAAAGTGTACGGCGAGCTAACTAGCTGCCCCCGTCGTAGAGCTCTCGAAGGGCTTTCCAACGGTATGCTGTGCGCCGCGTAACTCCTTACGGATCAAAAGTTATGGGCACCGGAGCGACGGAGACCTGGTCACAAGCCCTAAGCCCTCGGTTTGCGGGACCAGCGTCCACGTGAAGAGAAGTTGTCTTGCCCAAGGTGCCATGGGATTCGATAATAGAAATGTGATGGGTAAAGTATCTTGGCAACCCTAACCGGAGCAAAAAAAATTGAAAAGGGGGGTGCAACACGAGGACTTCCCAGGGGGTCACCCATCCTAGTACTACTCTCGCCCAAGCACGCTTAACTTCGGAGTTCTGATGGGATCCGGTGCATTAGTGCTAGTATGATCGCACCCGTCATGTTGAGGGCACAATTCCTTTATGTGTTAACGGTTCACAGTCCCAGCCTAGAAATATGGCCCATTCAAAAGGCCCAATGGGCTTAACGACAACCTATCTGCTTCAACAACGCAGCATCCTCGCAAGACGTGATATCGACGCATTGTAGGGTCCTCTAACGTGCCGTGAGTAAGGTTGTCGACCTTTTAACAGCTCACGACGTACGTTACGGGACGGAAAAACAGAGCAAAAGATGAAAAGTGGCCCGAAACTGATGAAAACGTTCGATTTTGAGCACCGAAAAGGGCACGGTGAGCTAGCTAGCTGCCCCCGTCGTAGAGCTCTCGGAGAGCTTTCCAACGGTATGCCATGCGTCGCGTAACTCCATACGGATCAAAAGTTATGGGCACCGGAGCGACGGTGACCTGGTCACAAGCCCTACGCCCTCGGTTTGCGGGCCCGGCCTCAACGTGAAGAGAAGTTGTCTTGCCCAAGGTGCCATGGGATTCGATAATAGAAATGTGGTGGGTAAAGTATCTTGGAAACCCTAACCGGAGCAAAAAAAATTGAAAAGGGGGGTGCAACACGAGGACTTCCCAGGGGGTCACCCATCCTAGTACTACTCTCGCCCAAGCACGCTTAACTTCGGAGTTCTGATGGGATCCGGTGCATTAGTGCTGGTATGATCGCACCCGTCATGTTGAGGGCACAATTCCTTTATGTGTTAACGGTTCACAGTCCCAACCTAGAGATATGGCCCATTCAAAAGGCCCAATGGGCTTAACGACAACCCATCCGCTTCAACAACGCAGCATCCTCGCAAGACGTGATATCGACGCATTGTAGGGTCCTCTAATGTGCCGCGAGTAAGGTTGTCGTCCTTTTAACAGCTCACGACGTACGATCCGGGACGAAAAAACAGAGCAAAAGAAGAAAGGTGGCCCGAAACTGATGAAAACGTTCAATTTTGAGCTCCGAAAAGGGCACAGCGAGCTAGCTAGCTGCCCCCGTCGTAGAGCTCTCAGAGAGCTTTCCAACGGTATGCTGTGCACCTCGTAACTCCGTACGGATCAAAAGTTATGGGTACCGGAGCGACGGAGACCTCTTCACAAGCCCTACGCCCTCGGTTTGCGGGCCCAGCCTCCACGTGAAGAGAAGTTGTCTTCCCCAAGGTGCTATGGGATTCGATAATAGAAATGTGGTGGGTAAAGTATCTTGGCAACCCTAACCGGAGCAAAAAAAATTGAAAAGGGGGGTGCAACACGAGGACTTCCCAGGGGGTCACCCATCCTAGTACTACTCTCGCCCAAGCACGCTTAACTTCGGTGTTCTAATGGGATCCGGTGCATTAGTGCTGGTATGATCGCACCCGTCATGTTGAGGGCACAATTCCTTTATGTGTTAACGGTTCACAGTCCCATCCTAGAGATATGGCCCATTCAAAAGGCCCAATGGGCTTAACGACAACCCATCCGCTTCAACAACGCAGCATCCTCGCAAGACGTGATATCGACGCATTGTAGGGTCCTCTAATGTGCCGCGAGTAAGGTTGTCGTCCTTTTAACAGCTCACGACGTACGATCCGGGACGGAAAAACAGAGCAAAAGAAGAAAAGTGGCCCGAAACTGATGAAAACGTTCGATTTTGTGCTCTGAAAAGTGTACGGCGAGCTAACTAGCTGCCCCGGTCGTAGAGCTCTCGAAGAGCTTTCCAACGGTATGCTGTGCGCCGCGTAACTCCTGACGGATCAAAAGTTATGGGCACCGGAGCGACGGAGACCTGGTCACAAGCCCTACGCCCTCGGTTTGCGGGCCCAGCCTCCACGTGAAGAGAAGTTGTCTTGCCCAAGGTGCCGTGGGATTCGATAATAGAAATATGGTG
Source organism: Ehretia macrophylla (assembly GCA_037974665.1). NCBI lineage: Eukaryota > Viridiplantae > Streptophyta > Magnoliopsida > Boraginales > Ehretiaceae > Ehretia > Ehretia macrophylla. The sequence goes on from CM075777.1 coordinate 64,031,455, forward strand.
GGTAAAGTATCTTGGCAACCCTAACCGGAGCAAAAAAAATTGAAAAGGGGGGTGCAACACGAGGACTTCCCAGGGGGTCACCCATCCTAGTACTACTCTCGCCCAAGCACGCTTAACTTCGGAGTTCTGATGGGATCCGGTGCATTAGGGCTGGTATGATCGCACCCGTCATGTTGAGGGCACAATTCCTTTATGTGTTAACATTTCACAGTCCAGCCTAGAGATATGGCCCATTCAAAAGGCCCAATGGGCTTAACGACAACCTATCTGCTTCAACAACGCAGCATCCTCGCAAGACGTGATATCGACGCATTGTAGGGTCCTCTAATGTGCCGCGAATAAGTTTGTCATCCTTTTAACAGCTCACGACGTACGATCCGGGACGGAAAAACAGAGCAAAAGAAGAAAAGTTGCCCGAAACTGATGAAAACGTTCGATTTTGCGCTCCGAAAAGGGCACAGCGAGCAAGCTCGCTGTCCTATTGTAGAGCTCTCAGAGAGCTTTCCAACGGTATGCTGTGCGCCGCGTAACTCCTTACGGATCAAAAGTTATGGGCTCCGGAGCGCCGGAGACCTGGTCACAAGCCCTACGCCCTCGGTTTGCGGGCCCAGCCTGCACGTGAAGAGAAGTTGTCTTGCCCAAGGTGCCGTGGGATTCGATAATAGAAATGTGGTGGGTAAAGTATCTTGGAAACCCTAACCGGAGCAAAAAAAATTGAAAAGGGGGGTGCAACACGAGGACTTCCCACGGGGTCACCCATCCTAGTACTACTCTCGCCCAAGCACGCTTAACTTCAGAGTTCTGATGGGATCCGGTGCATTAGTTCTGGTATGATCGCACCCGTCATGTTGAGGACACAATTCCTTTATGTGTTAACGGTTCACAGTCCCAGCCTAGAGATATGGCCCATTCAAAAGGCCTAATGGGCTAAACGACAACCCATCCGCTTTAACAACGCAGCATCCTCGCAAGACGTGATATCGACGCATTGGAGGGTCCTCTAATGTGCCCCGAGTAAGGTTGTCGTCCTTTTAACAGCTCACGACGTACGATTCGGGACGGAAAAACAGAGCAAACGAAGAAAAGTGGCCCGAAACTGATGAAAACGTTCGATTTTGAGCTCCGAAAAGGGCATAGCGAGCTAGCTAGCTGCCCCCGTCGTAGAGCTCTCGGAGAGCTTTCCAACGATATGCTGTGCGTCGCGTAACTCCTTACGGATCAAAAGTTATGGGCACCGAAGCGACGGAGACCTGGTCACAAGCCCTACGCCCTCGGTTTGCGGGCCTAGCCTCCACGTGAAGAGAAGTTGTCTTGCCCAAGGTGCCGTGGGATTCGATAATAGAAATGTGGTGGGTAAAGTATCTTGAAAACCCTAACCGGAGCAAAAAAAATTGAAAAGGGGGGTGCAACACGAGGACTTCCCATGGGGTCACCCATCCTAGTACTACTCTCGCCCAAGCACGCTTAACTTCGGAGTTCTGATGGGATCCGGTGCATTAGTTCTGGTATGATTGCACCCGTCATGTTGAGGGCACAATTCCTTTATGTGTTAACGGTTCACAGTCCCAGCCTAGAGATATGGCCCATTCAAAAGGCCCAATGGGCTTAACGACAACCCATCTGCTTCAACAACGCAGCATCCTCGCAAGACGTGATATCGACGCATTGTAGGGTCCTCTAATGTGCCTGAGTATGGTTGTCATCCTTTTAACAGCTCACGACGTACGATCCGGGACGGAAAAATAGAGCAAAAGAAGAAAAGTGGCCTGAAACTAATGAAAATGTTCGATTTTGTTCTCCAAAAAGGGCAAAGCGAGCCAGCTAGCTGCCCCCGTCGTAGAGCTCTCAGAGAGCTTTCCAACGGTATGCTATGCGCCGCGTAACTCCTTACGGATCAAAAGTTATAGGTACCGGAGCGACGGAGACCTGGTCACAAGCCCTGCGCCCTCGGTTTGCGGGTCTAGCCTCCACGTGAAGAGAAGTTGTCTTGCCCAAGGTGCCGTGGGATTCGATAATAGAAATGTGGTGGGTAAAGTATCTTGGAAACCCTAACCGGAACAAAAAAAATTGAAAAGGGGGGTGCAACACGAGGACTTCCCAGGGGGTCACCCATCCTAGTACTACTCTCGCCCAAGCACGCTTAACTTCGGAGTTCCGATGGGATCCGGTGCATTAGTGCTGGTATGATCGCACCCGTCATGTTGAGGGCACAATTCCTTTATTTGTTAACGGTTCACAGTCCCAGCCTAGAGATATGGCCCATTCAAAAGGCCCAATGGGCTTAACGACAACCCATCCGCTTCAACAACGCAGCATCCTCGCAAGACGTGATATCGACGCATTGTAGGGTCCTCTAATGTGCCGTGAGTAAGGTTGTCGTCCTTTTAACAGCTCACGACGTACGATCCGGGACGGAAAAACAGAGCAAATGAAGAAAAGTGGCCCGAAACTGATGAAAACGTTCGATTTTGAGCTCCGAAAAGGGCACAGCGGGCAAGCTCGCTGCCCTGTTGTAGAGCTCTCAGAGAGCTTTCCAACGGTATGCTGTGCGCCTCGTAACTCCTTACGGATCAAAAGTTATGGGCACCGTAGCGACGGAGACCTGGTCACAAGCCCTACGCCCTCGGTTTGCGGGCCCAGCCTCCACGTGAAGAGAAGTTGTCTTCCCCAAGGTGTAGTGGGATTCGATAATAGAAATGTGGTGGGTAAAGTATCTTGGCAACCCTAACCGGAGCAAAAAAAATTGAAAAGGGGGGTGCAACACGAGGACTTCCCAGGGGGTCACCCATCCTAGTACTACTCTCGCCCAAGCACGCTTAACTTCGGAGTTATGATGGGATCCGGTGCATTAGTGCTGGTATGATCGCACCCGTCATGTTGAGGGCACAATTCCTTTATGTGTTAACGGTTCACAGTCCCAGCCTAGAGATATGGCCCATTCAAAAGGCCCAATAGGCTTAACGACAACCCATCCGCTTCAACCACGCAGCATCCTCGCAAGACGTGATATCGACGCATTGTAGGGTCCTCTAATGTGCCACGAGTAATGTTGTCATCCTTTTAACAGCTCACGACGTACGATCCGGGACGGAAAAATAGAGCAAAAGAAGAAAAGTGGCCTGAAACTGATGAAAACGTTCGATTTTGAGCTCTGAAAAGGGCGCAGCAAGCCAGCTAGCTGCCCCCGTCATAGAGCTCTCAGAGAGCTTTCCAACGGTATGCTGTGCGCCTCGTAACTCCTTACGGATCAAAAGTTATGGGCACCGGAGCGACGGAGACCTGGTCACAAGCCCTACGCCCTCGGTTTGCGGGCCCAGCCTCCACGTGAAGAGAAGTTGTCCTGCCCAAGGTGCCGTGGGATTCGATAATAGAAATGTGGTGGGTAAAGTATCTTAGAAACCCTAACCGGAGCAATTAAAATTGAAAAGGGGGGTGCAACACGAGGACTTCCCATGGGGTCACCCATCCTATTACTACTCTCGCCCAAGCACGCTTAACTTCGGAGTTCTGATGGGATCCGGTGCATTAGTTCTGGTATGATCGCACCCGTCATGTTGAGGGCACAATTCCTTTATGTGTTAACGGTTCACAGTCCCAGCCTAGAGATATGGCCCATTCAAAAGGCCTAATGGGCTTAACGACAACCCATCCGTTTCAACAACGCAGTATCCTCGCAAGACATGATATCGACGCATTGTAGGGTCCTCTAATGTGCCGCGAGTAAGGTTGCCGTCCTTTTAACAGCTCACGACGTACGATTCGGGACGGAAAAACAGAGCAAAAGAAGAAAAGTGGCACGAAACTGATTAAAACGTTCAATTTTGAGCTCCGAAAAGGGCGCGGCGAGCTAGCTAGCTGCCCCCGTCGTAGAGCTCTCGCAGAGCTTTCCAACGGTATGCTGTGCGTCGCGTAACTCCTTACGGATCAAAAGTTATGGGCACCGGAGCAACGGAGACCTGGTCACAAGCCCTACGCACTCGGTTTGCGGGCCCAGCCTCCACGTGAAGAGAAGTTGCCTTGCCCAAGGTGCCGTGGGATTCGATAATAGAAATGTGGTGGGTAAAGTATCTTGGAAACCCTAACCGGAGCAAAAAAAATTGAAAAGGGGGGTGCAACACGAGGACTTCCCAGGGGGTCACCCATCCTAGTACTACTCTCGCCCAAGCACGCTTAACTTCGGAGTTCTGATGGGATCCGGTGCATTAGTTCTGGTATGATCGCACCCGTCATGTTGAGGGCACAATTCCTTTATGTGTTAACGGTTCACAGTCCCAGCCTAGAGATATGGCCCATTCAAAAGGCCCAATGGGCTTAACGACAACCCATCTGCTTCAACAACGTAGCATCCTCGCAAGACGTGATATCGACGCATTGTAGGGTCCTCTAATGTGCCGCGAGTAAGGTTGTCGTCCTTTTAACAGCTCACGACGTACGATCCGGGACGGAAAAACAGAGCAAAAGAAGAAAAGTGGAACGAAACTGATGAAAACATTCGATTTTGTGCTCCAAAAAAGGCACAGCGAGCCAGCAAGCTGCCCCCGTCGTAGAGCTCTCAGAGAGCTTTCCAACGGTATGCTGTGCGCCGCGTAACTCCTTACGGATCAAAAGTTATGGGTACCGGAGCGACGGAGACCTGGTCACAAGCCCTACGCCATCGGTTTGCGGGCCCAGCCTCCACGTGAAGAGAAGTTGCCTTGCCCAAGGTGCCGTGGGATTCGATAATAGAAATGTGGTGGGTAAAGTATCTTGGCAACCCTAACCGGAGCAAAAAAAATTGAAAAGGGGGGTGCAACACGAGGACTTCCTAGGGTGTCACCCATCCTATTACTACTCTCGCCCAAGCACGCTTAACTTCGGAGTTCCGATGGGATCCAGTGCATTAGTGCTGGTATGATCGCACCCGTCATGTTGAGGGCAAAATTCCTTTATGTGTTAACGGTTCACAGTCCCAGCCTAGAGATATGTCCCATTCAAAAGGCCCAATGGGCTTAACGAAAACCCATCCGCTTCAACAACGCAGCATCTTTGCAAGACGTGATATCGACGCATTGTAGGGTCCTCTAATGTGCCGCGAGTAAGGTTGTTGCCTTTTAACAGCTCACGACGTACGATCCGGGACAAAAAAACAGAGGAAAAGAAGAAAAGTGGCCTGAAACTGATGAAAACGTTCGATTTTGAACTCCGAAAAGGGCACAGCATGCTAGCTAGCTGCCCCCGTCGTAGAGCTCTCGGAGAGCTTTCCAACGGTATGCTGTGCGCCGCGTAACTCCTTACGGATCAAAAGTTATGGGCACCGGAGCGACGGAGACCTGGTCACAAGACCTACGCCCTCGGTTTGCGGGCCCAGCCTCCACGTGAAGAGAAGTTATCTTGCCCAAGGTGCCGTGGGATTCGATAATAGAAATGTGGTTGGTAAAGTATCTTGGAAACCCTAACCGGAGCAAAAAAAATTGAAAAGGGGGGTACAACACGAGGACTTCCCAAGGGGTCACCCATCCTAGTACTACTCTCGCCCAAGCACGCTTAACTTCGGAGTTCTGATGGGATCCGGTGCATTAGTGCTGGTATGATCGCACCCGTCATGTTGAGGGCACAATTCCTTTATGTGTTAACGGTTCACAGTCCCAGCCTAGAGATATGGCCCATTCAAAAGGCCCAATGGGCTTAATGACAACCCATCCGCTTCAACAACGCAGCATCCTCGCAAGACGTGATATCGACGCATTGTAGGGTCCTCTAATGTGCCACGAGTAAGGTTGTTGCCTTTTAACAGCTCACGACGTACTATCCGGGACGAAGAAACAGAGCAAAAGAAGAAAAGTGGCACGAAACTGATGAAAATGTTCGATTTTGAGCTCCGAAAAAGGCACAGCGAGCATGCTCGCTGCCCCTGTCGTAGAGCTCTCAGAGAGCTTTCCAACGGTATGCTGTGCGCCTCGTAACTCCTTACGAATCAAAAGTTATGGGCACCGTAGCGACGGAGACCTGGTCACAAGACCTACGCCCTCGGTTTGCGGGCCCAGCCTCCACGTGAAGAGAAGTTGTCTTGCCCAAGGTGCCGTGGGATTCGATAATAGAAATGTGGTGGGTAAAGTATCTTGGCAACCCTAACCAGAGCAAAAAAAATTGAAAAGGGGGGTGCAACATGAGGACTTCCCAAGGGGTCACCCATCCTAGTACTACTCTCGCCCAAGCACGCTTAACTTCGGAGTTCTGATGGGATCCGGTGCATTAGTGCTGGTATGATCGCACCCGTCATGTTGAGGGCACAATTCCTTTATGTGTTAACGGTTCATAGTCCTAGCCTAGAGATATGGCCCATTCAAAAGGCCCAATGGGCTTAACGACAACCCATCCGCTTCAACCACGCAGCATCCTCGCAAGACGTGATATCGACGCATTGTAGGGTCCTCTAATGTGCCGCGAGTAAGGTTGTCGTCATTTTAACAGCTCACGACGTACGATCCGGGACGGAAAAATAGAGCAAAAGAAGAAAAGTGGCCCGAAACTGATGAAAACGTTTGATTTTGAGCTCCGAAAAGGGCAAAGTGAGCCAGCTAGCTACCCCCATCGTAGAGCTCTCAGAGCGCTTTCCAACGGTATGCTGTGCGCCGCGTAACTCCTTACGGATGAAAAGTTATGGGTACCGGAGCGACGGAGACCTGGTCACAAGCCCTACGCCCTCGGTTTGCGGGCCCTGCCTCCACGTGAAGAGAAGTTGTCTTGCCCAAGGTGCCGTGGGATTCGATAATAGAAATGTGGTGGGTAAAGTATCTTGGAAACCCTAACCGGAGCAAAAAAAATTGAAAAGGGGGGTGCAACACGAGGACTTCCCAGGGGGTCACCCATCCTAGTACTACTTTCTTCCAAGCACGCTTAACTTCGGAGTTCTGATGGGATCCGGTGCATTAGTTCTGGTATGATCGCACCCGTCATGTTGAGGGCACAATTCCTTTATGTGTTAACGGTTCACAGTCCCAGCCTAGAGATATGGCCCATTGAAAAGGCCTAATGGGCTTAACGACAACCCATCCGCTTCAACAACGCAGCATCCTCGCAAGACGTGATATCGACGCATTGTAGGGTCCTCTAATGTGCCGCGAGTAAGGTTGTCGTCCTTTTAACAGCTCACGACGTACGATTCGGGACGGAAAAATAGAGCAAAAGAAGAAAAGTGGCCCGAAACTGATGAAAATGTTCGATTTTGATCTCTGAAAAGGGCACGGTGACCTAGCTAGCTGCCCCTGTCGTAGAGCTGTCGGAGAGCTTTCCAACGGCATGCTGTGCGTCGCGTAACTCCTTACGGATCAAAAGTTATGGGCACCGGAGCGACGGAGACCTGGTCACAAGCCCTACGCCCTCGGTTTGCGGGCTCAGCCTCCACGTGAAGAGAAGTTGTCTTGCCCAAGGTGCCGTGGGAATTGATAATAGAAATGTGGTGGGTAAAGTATCTTGGAAACCCTAACCGGAGCAAAAAAAAATTGAAAAGGGGGGTGCAACACGAGGACTTCCTAAGGGGTCACCTATCCTAGTACTACTCTTCCCCAAGCACGCTTAACTTCGGAGTTCTGATGGGATCCGGTGCATTAGTTCTAGTATGATCGCACCCGTCATGTTGAGGGCACAATTCCTTTATGTGTTAACAGTTCACAGTCCCAGCCTAGAGATATGGCCCATTCAAAAGGCCCAATGGGCTTAACGACAACCCATCTACTTCAACAACGCAGTATCCTCGCAAGACGTGATATCGACGCATTGAAGGGTCCTCTAATGTGCCGCGAGTAAGGTTTTTGTCCTTTTAATAGCTCACGACGTACGATCCGGGACGGAAAAACAGAGCAAAAGAAGAAAAGTGGCCCGAAACTGATGAAAACGTTCGATTTTGTGCTCCGAAAAGGGTACAGCGAGCCAGCTAGCTGCCCCTGTCGTAGAGCTCTCGGAGGGCTTTCCAACGTTATGCTGTGCGCCGCGTAACTCCTTACGGATCAAAAGTTATGGGCACCGGAGCGACGGAAACCTGGTTATAAGCCCTACGCCCTCTGTTTGCGAGCCCAGCCTCCACGTGAAGAGAAGTTGTGTTGCCCAAGGTGCCGTTGGATTCGATAATAGAAATGTGGTGGGTAAAGTATCTTGGCAACCCTAACCGGAGCAAAAAAAATTGAAAAGGGGGGTGAACACGAGGACTTCGCAGGGGGTCACCCATCCTAGTACTACTCTCGCCCAAGCACGCTTAACTTCGGAGTTCTGATGGGATCCGGTGCATTAGTGCTGGTATGATCGCACCCGTCATGTTGAGGGCACAATTCCTTTATGTGTTAACGGTTCACAGTCCCAGCCTAGAGATATGGCCCGTTCAAAAGGCCCAATGGGCTTAACGATAACCCATCTGCTTCAACAACGCAGCATCCTCGCAAGACGTGATATCGACGCATTGTAGGGTCCTCTAATGTGCCGCGAGTAAGGTTGTCGTCCTTTTAACAGCTCACGACGTACGATCCGGGACGGAAAAACAGAGCAAAAGAAGAAAACTGGCCCGAAACTGATGAAAACGTTCGATTTTAAGCTCCGAAAAGGGCACAGCGAGCCAGCTAGCTGCCCCCGTCGTAGAGCTCTCAGAGTGCTTTCCAACGGTATGCTGTGCGCCGCGTAACTACTTACGGATCAAAAGTAATGGGTACCGGAGAAACGGAGACCTGGTCACAAGCCCTACGCCCTCGGTTTGCGGGCCCAGCCTCCACGTGAAGAGAAGTTGTCTTGCCCAAGGTGCCGTGGGATTCGATAATAGAAATGTGGTGGGTAAAGTATCTTGGAAACCCTAACCGGAGCAAAAAAAATTGAAAAGGGGGGTGCAACACGAGGACTTCCCAGGGGGTCACCCATCCTAGTACTACTCTCGCCCAAGCACGCTTAACTTCGGAGTTCTGATGGGATCCGGTGCATTAGTTCTGGTATGATCGCACCCGTAATGTTGAGGGCACAATTCCTTTTTGTGTTAACGGTTCACAGTCCCAGCCTAGAGATATGGCCCATTCAAAAGGCCCAATGGGCATAACGACAACCCATCTGCTTCAACAACGCAGCATCCTCGCAAGACGTGATATCGACGCATTGTAGGGTCCTCTAATGTGCCGCGAGTAAGGTTGTCATCCTTTTAACAGCTCACGACGTACGATCCGGGACGGAAAAACAGAGCAAAAGAAGAAAACTGGCCCAAAACTGATGAAAACGTTCGATTTTAAGCTCCGAAAAGGGCACAGCGAGCCAGCTAGCTGCCCCCGTCGTAGAGCTCTCAGAGAGCTTTCCAACGGTATGCTGTGCGCCGCGTAACTACTTACGGATCAAAAGTAATGGGTACCGGAGAAACGGAGACCTGGTCACAAGCCCTACGCCCTCGGTTTGCGGGCCCAGCCTCCACGTGAAGAGAAGTTGTCCTGCCCAAGGTGCCGTGGGATTCGATAATAGAAATGTGGTGGGTAAAGTATCTTGGAAACCCTAACCGGAGCAAAAAAAATTGAAAAGGGGGGTGCAACACGAGGACTTCCCAGGGGGTCACCCATCCTAGTACTAATCTCGCCCAAGCACGCTTAACTTCGGAGTTCTGATGGGATCCGGTGCATTAGTTTTGGTATGATCGCACCCGTCATGTTGAGGGCACAATTCCTTTATGTGTTAACGGTTCACAGTCCCAGCCTAGAGATATGGCCCATTCAAAAGGCCCAATGGGCATAACGACAACCCATCTGCTTCAACAACGTAGCATCCTCGCAAGACGTGATATGGACGCATTGTAGGGTCCGCTAATTTGCCGCGAGTAAGGTTGTCGCCCTTTTAACAGCTCACGACGTACGATCTGGGACGGAAAAACAGAGCAAAAGAAGAAAAGTGGCCCGAAACTGATGAAAACGTTCGATTTTGAGCTCCAAAAAGGGCACAGCGAGCAAGCAAGCTGCCCCCGTCGTAGAGCTCTCAGAGAGCTTTCCAACGGTATGCTGTGCGCCTCGTAACTCCTTACGGATCAAAAGTTATGGGTACCGGAGCGACGGAGACCTGGTCACAAGTCCTACGCCCTCGGTTTGCGGGCCCAGCCTCCACGTGAAGAGAAGTTGTCTTGCCCAAGGTGCCGTGGGATTCGATAATAGAAATCTGGTGGGTAAAGTATCTTGGCAACCCTAACCGGAGCAAAAAAAATTGAAAAGGGGGGTGCAACACGAGGACTTCCTAGGGGGTTACCTATCCTAGTACTACTCTCGCCCAAGCACGCTTAACTTCGGAGTTCCGATGGGATCCGGTGCATTAGTGCTGGTATGATCGCACCCGTCATGTTGAGGGCACAATTCCTTTATGTGTTAACGGTTCACAGTCCCAGCCTAGAGATATGGCCCATTCAAAAGGCCCAATGGGCTTAACGACAACCCATCCGCTTCAACAACGCAGCATCCTCGCAAGACGTGATATCGACGCATTGTAGGGTCCTCTAATGTGCCCCGAGTAAGGTTGTCGTCCTTTTAACAGCTCACGACGTACGATCCGGGACGGAAAAACAGAGCAAAAGAAGAAAAGTGGCCCGAAACTGATGAAAACGTTCGATTTTGAGCTCCGAAAAGGGCACGGCGAGCTAGCTAGCTGCCCTCGTCATAGAGCTCTCGGAGAGCTTTCCAACGGTATGCTGTGCGCCGCGTAACTCCTTACGGATCAAAAGTTATGGGCACCGGAGCGACGGAGACCTGGTCACAAGCCCTACGCCCTCGGTTTGCGGGCCCAGCCTCCACGTGAAGAGAAGTTGTCTTGCCCAAGGTGCCGTGGGATTCGATAATAGAAATGTGGTGGGTAAAGTATCTTGGAAACCCTAACCGGAGCAAAAAAAATTGAAAAGGGGGGTGCGACACGAGGACTTCCCAAGGGGTCACCCATCCTAGTACTACTCTCGCCCAAGCACGCTTAACTTCGGAGTTCTGATGGGATCCGGTGCATTAGTGCTGGTATGATCGCATCCGTCATGTTGAGGGCACAATTCCTTTATGTGTTAACGGTTCACAGTCCCAGCCTAGAGATATGGCCCATTCAAAAGGCCTAATGGGCTTAACGACAACCCATCCGCTTCAACAACGCAGCATCCTCGCAAGACGTTATATCGACGCATTGTAGGGTCTTCTAATGTGCCGCGAGTTAGGTTGTCGTCCTTTTAACAGCTCACGACGTACGATCTGGGACGGAAAAACATCGCAAAAGAAGAAAATTGGCCCGAAACTAATGAAAACGTTCGATTTTGAGCTCTGAAAAGGGCACGGTGAGCTAGCTAGCTGCCCCTGTCGTAGAGCTCTCGGAGAGCTTTCCAACGGTATGCTGTGCGTTACGTAACTCCTTACGGATCAAAAGTTATGGGCGCCGGAGCGACTGAGACCTGGTCACAAGCCCTACGCCCTCGGTTTGCTGGCCCAGCCTCCACGTGAAGAGAAGTTGTCTTGCCCAAGGTGCCGTGGGATTCGATAATAGAAATGTGGTGGGTAAAGTATCTTGAAAACCCTAACCGGAGCAAAAAAAATTGAAAAGGGGGGTGCAACACGAGGACTTCCCAGGGGGTCACCCATTCTAGTACTACTCTCGCCCAAGCACGCTTAACTTCGGAGTTCTGATGGGATCCGATGCATTAGTTCTGGTATGATCGCACCCGTCATGTTGACGGCACAATTCCTTTATGTGTTAATGGTTCACAGTCCCAGCCTAGAGATATGGCCCATTCAAAAGGCCCAATGGGCTTAACGACAACCCATCTGCTTCAACAATGCAGCATCCTCGCAGGACGTGATATCGACGCATTGTAGGGTCCTCTAATGTGCCGCGAGTAAGATTGTCATCCTTTTAACAGCTCACGACGTACGATCCGGGACGGAAAAACATAGCAAAAGAAGAAAAGTGGCCCGAAACTGATGAAAACGTTCGATTTTGAGCACCAAAAAGGGCAAAGCCAGCCAGCTAGCTACCCCCGTCGTAGAGCTCTCAGAGAGGTTTCCAACGGTATGCTGTGCGCCTCGTAACTCCTTACGGATCAAAAGTTATGGGCACCGGAGCGACGGAGACCTGGTCACAAGCCCTACGCCCTCGGTTTGCGGGCCCAGCCTCCACGTGAAGAGAAGTTGTCTTGCCCAAGGTGCCGTGCGATTCGATAATAGAAATGTGGTGGGTAAAGTATCTTGGCAACCCTAACCGGAGCAAAAAAAATTGAAAAGGGGGATGCAACACGAACACTTCCCAGGGGGTCACCCATCCTAGTACTACTCTCGGCCAAGCACGCTTAACTTCGGAGTTCCGATGGGATCCGGTGCATTAGTGCTGGTATGATCGCACCCGTCATGTTGAGGGCACAATTCCTTTATGTGTTAACGGTTCACAGTCACAGCCTAGAGATATGGCCCATTCAAAAGGCCCAATGGGCTTAACGACAACCCATCTGCTTCAACAACGCAGCATCCTCGCAAGACGTGATATCGACGCATTATAGAGTCCTCTAATGTGCCGCGAGTAAGGTTGTCGTCCTTTTAACAGTTCACGACGTACGATCCGGGACGGAAAAACAGAGCAAAAGAAGAAAAGTGGCCCGAAACTGATGAAAACTTTCGATTTTGAGCTCCGAAAAGGGCACGGTGAGCTAGCTAGCTGCCCTCGTCGTAGAGCTCTCGGAGAGCTTTCCAACGGTATGCTGTGCGTTGCGTAACTCCTTACGGATCAAAAGTTATGGGCACCGGAGCGACGGAGACCTGGTCACAAGCCCTACGCCCTCGGTTTGCGGGCCCAGCCTCCACGTGAAGAGAAGTTGTCTTGCCCAAGGTGCCGTGGGATTCGATAATAAAAATGTGGTGGGCAAAGTATCTTGGCAACCCTAACCGGAGCAAAAAAAATTGAAAAGGGGGGTGCAACACGAGGACTTCCCAGGGCGTCACCCATCCTAGTACTACTCTCGCCCAAGCACGCTTAACTTCGGAGTTCTGATGGGATCCGGTGCATTAGTTCTGGTATGATCGCACCCGTCATGTTGAGGGCACAATTCCTTTATGTGTTAACGGTTCACAGTCCCAGCCTAGAGATATGGCCCATTCAAAAGGCCTAATGGGCTTAACGGCAACCCATCCGCTTCAACAACGCAGCATCCTCGCAAGACGTGATATCGACGCATTGTAGGGTCCTCTAATGTGCCGCGAGTAAGGTTGTCGTCCTTTTAACAGTTCACGACGTACGATCCGGGACGGAAAAACAGAGCAAAAGAAGAAAAGTGGCCCGAAACTGATGAAAACTTTCGATTTTGAGCTCCGAAAAGGGCACGGTGAGCTAGCTAGCTGCCCCAGTCGTAGAGCTCTCAGAGAGCATTCCAACGGTATGCTGTGTGTCGCGTAACTCCTTACGGATCAAAAGTTATGGGCACCGGAGCGACGGACACCTGGTCACAAGCCCGACGCCCTCGGTTTGCGGGCCCAGCCTCCACGTGAAGAGAAGTTGTCTTGCCCAAGGTGCCGTGGGATTCGATAATAGAAATGTGGTGGGTAAAGTATCTTGAAAACCCTAACCGGAGCAAAAAAAATTGAAAAGGGGGGTGCAACACGAGGACTTCCCATGGGGTCACCCATCCTAGTACCACTCTCGCCCAAGCACGCTTAACTTCGGAGTTCTGATGGGATCCGGTGCATTAGTGCTGGTATGATCGCACCCGTCATGTTGAGGGCACAATTCCTTTATGTGTTAACGGTTCACAGTCCCAGCCTAGAGATATGGCCCATTCAAAAGGCCCAATGGGCTTAACGACAACCCATCCGCTTCAACAACGCAGCATCCTCGCAAGACGTGATATCGACGCATTGTAGGGTCCTCTAATGTGTCGCGAGTAAGGTTGTCGTCCTTTTAACAGCTCACGACGTACGATCCGGGGCGGAAAAACAGAGCAAAAGAAGAAAAGTAGCCCAAAACTGATGAAAACGTTCGATTTTGAGCTCCGAAAAGGGCACGGCGAGCTAGCTACCTGCCCCCGTCGTAGAGCTCTCGGAGAGCTTTCCAACGGTATGCTGTGCGCCGCATAACTCCTTACGGATCAAAAGTTATGGGCACCGGAGCGACGGAGACCTGGTCACAAGCGCTACGCCCTCGGTTTGCGGGCCCAGCCTCCACGTGAAGAGAAGTTGTGTTGCCCAAGGTGCCGTGGGATTCGATAATAGAAATGTGGTGGGTAAAGTATCTTGGCAACCCTAACCGGAGAAAAAAAAATTGAAAAGGGGGGTGCAACACGAGGACTTCCCAGGGCGTCACCCATCCTAGTACTACTCTCGCCCAAGCACGCTTAACTTCGGAGTTCTGATGGGATCCGGTGCATTAGTTCTGGTATGATCGCACCCGTCATGTTGAGGGCACAATTCCTTTATGTGTTAACGGTTCACAGTCCCAGCCTAGAGATATGGCCCATTCAAAAGGCCTAATGGGCTTAACGGCAACCCATCCGCTTCAACAACGCAGCATCCTCGCAAGACGTGATATCGACGCATTGTAGGGTCCTCTAATGTGCCGCGAGTAAGGTTGTCGTCCTTTTAACAGCTCACGACGTACGATTCGGGACGGAAAAACAGAGCAAAAGAAGAAAAGTGGCCCAAAACTGATGAAAACGTTCGATTTTGAGCTCCGAAAAGGGCATAGCGAGCTAGCTCGCTGGCCCTGTTGTAGAGCTCTCAGATAGCTTTCCAACGGTATGCTGTGCGTCTCGTAACTCCTTACGGATCAAAAGTTATGGGCACCGTAGCGACGGAGACCTGGTCACAAGCCCTACGCCCTCGGTTTGCGGGCCCAGCCTCCACGTGAAGAGAAGTTGTCTTGCCCAAGGTGCCGTGGGATTCGATAATAGAAATGTGGTGGGTAAAGTATCTTGGCAACCCTAACCGTAGCAAAAAAAATTGAAAAAGGGGGTGCAACACGAGGACTTCCCAGGGGGTTACCCATCCTAGTACTACTCTCGCCCAAGCACGCTTAACTTCGGAGTTCTGATGGGATCAGGTGCATTAGTGCTGGTATGATCGCACCCGTCATGTTGAGGGCACAATTCCTTTATGTGTTAACGGTTCACAGTCCCAGCCTAGAGATATGGCCCATTCAAAAGGCCCAATGGGCTTAACGACAACCCATCCGCTTCAACAACGCAGCATCCTCGCAAGACGTGATATCGACGCATTGTAGGGTCCTCTAATGTGCCGCGAGTAAGGTTGTCGTCCTTTTAACAGCTCACGACGTACGATCCGGGACGGAAAAACAGAGCAAAAGAAGAAAAGTAGCCCGAAACTGATGAAAACGTTCGATTTTGAGCTCCGAAAAGGGCACGCCGAGCTAGCTACCTGCCCCCGTCGTAGAGCTCTCGGAGAGCTTTCCAACGGTATGCTGTGCGCCGCATAACTCCTTACGGATCAAAAGTTATGGGCACCGGAGCGACGGAGACCTGGTCACAAGCCCTACGCCCTCGGTTTGCGGGCCCAGCCTCCACGTGAAGAGAAGTTGTCTTGCCCATGTTGAGGGCATAATTCCTTTATGTGTTAACGGTTCACAATCCGAGCCTAGAGATATGGCCCATTCAAAAGGCCCAATGGGCTTAACGACAACCCATCCGCTTCAACAACGCAGCATCCTCGCAAGACGTGATATCGACACATTGTAGGGTCCTCTAATGTGCCGCGAGTAAGGTTGTCGTCCTTTTAACAGCTCACGACGTACGATCCGGGACGGAAAAACAGAGCAAAAGAAGAAAAGTGGCCCGAAACTGATGAAAACGTTCTATTTTGAGCTCCGAAAAGGGCACAGCAAGCTAACTCGCTGCCCCTGTCGTAGAGCTCTCAGAGAGATTTCCAACGGTATGCTGTACGCCTCGTAACTCCTTACGGATCAATAGTTATGGGCACCGTAGCAACGGAGACCTGGTCACAAGCCCTACGCCCTCGGTTTGCGGGCCCAGCCTCCTCGTGAAGAGAAGTTGTCTTGCCCATGTTGAGGGCACAATTCCTTTATGTGTTAACGGTTCACAATCCGAGCCTAGAGATATGGCCCATTCAAAAGGCCCAATGGGCTTAACGACAACCCATCCGCTTCAACAACGCAGCATCCTCGCAAGACGTGATATCGACGCATTGTAGGGTCCTCTAATGTGCCGCGAGTAAGGTTGTCATCCTTTTAACAGCTCACGACGTACGATCCGGGACGAAAAAACAGAGCAAAAGAAGAAAAGTGGCCCAAAACTGATGAAAACGTTCGATTTTGAGCTCCGAAAAGGGCATAGCGAGCAAGCTAGCTGCCCCCGTCGTAGAGCTCTCAGAGAGCTTTCCAACGGTATGTTGTGCGCCTCGTAACTCCTTACGGATCAAAAGTTATGGGCACCGGAGCGACGGAGACCTGGTCACAAGCCCTACGCCCTCGGTTTGCGGGCCCAGCCTCCACGTGAAGAGAAGTTGTCTTGCCCAAGGTGCCGTGGGATTCGATAATAGAAATGTGGTGGGTAAAGTATCTTGGCAACCCTAACCGGAGCAAAAAAAATTGAAAATGGGGGTGCAAAAGGGGGTGCAACACGAGGACTTCCCAGGGGGTCACCCATCCTAGTACTACTCTCGCCCAAGCACGCTTAACTTCGGAGTTCTGATGGGATCCGATGCATTAGTGCTGGTATGATCGCACCCGTCATGTTGAGGGTGCAATTCCTTTATGTGTTAACGGTTCACAGTCCCAGCCTAGAGATATGGCCCATTCAAAAGGCCCAATGGGCTTAACGACAACCCATCCGCTTCAACAACGCAGCATCTTCGCAAGACGTGATATCGACGCATTGTAGGGTCCCCTAATGTGCCGCGAGTAAGGTTGTCGTCCTTTGAACAGCTTACGACGTACGATCCGGGACAAAAAAACAGAGCAAAAGAAGAAAAGTGGCCCGAAACTGATGAAAACGTTCGATTTTGAGCTCCGAAAAGGGTACAGCGAGCTTTTTCGTTGTCGCCGTCGTAGAGCTCTCAGAGAGCTTTGCAACGGTATGTTGTGCGCCTCGTAACTCCTTACGGATCAACAGTTATAGGCACCGTAGCGACGGAGACCTAGTCACAAGCCCTACGCCCTCGGTTTGCGGGCCCAGCCTCCACGTGAAGAGAAGTTGTCTTGCCCAAGGTGCCGTGGGATTCGATAATAGAAATGTGGAGGGTAAAGTATCTTGGCAACCTTAACCGGAGCAAAAAAAATTGAAAATGGGTGTGCAACACGACGACTTCCCAGGGGGTCACCCATCCTAGTACTACTCTCGTCCAAGCACGCTTAACTTCGGAGTTCTGATGGGATCCGGTGCATTAGTGCTGGTATGATCGCACCCGTCATGTTGAGGGCACAATTCCTTTATGTGTTAACGGTTCACAGTCCCAGCCTAGAGATATGGCCCATTCAAAAGGCCCAATGGGCTTAACGACAACCCATCCGCTTCAACAACGAAGTATCCTCGCAAGACGTGATAACGACGCATTGTAGGGTCCTCTAATTTGTCACGAGTAAGGTTGTCGTCCTTTTAACAGCTCACGACGTACGATTCGGGACGAAAAAACAGAGCAAAAGAAGAAAAGTAGCTCGAAACTGATGAAAACGTTCGATTTTGAGCTCCGAAAAGGGCACGGCGAGCTAGCTACCTGCCCTCGTCGTAGAGCTTTCGGAGGGCTTTCCAACGGTATGCTGTGCGCCGCGTAACTCTTTACGGATCAAAAGTTATGGGCACAGGAGCGACGGAGACCTGGTCACAAGCCCTACGCCCTCGGTTTGCGGGCCCAACCTCCACGTGAAGAGAAGTTGTCTTGCCCAAGGTGCCGTGGGATTCGATAATAGAAATGTGGTGGGTAAGTATCTTGGAAACCCTAACCGGAGCAAAAAAAATTGAAAAAGGGGGTGCAACACGAGGACTTCCCAGGGGGTCACCCATCCTAGTACTACTCTCGCCCAAGCACGCTTAACTTCGGAGATCTGATGGGATCCGGTGCATTAGTGCTGGTATGATCGCACCCGTCATGTTGAGGGCACAATTCCTTTATGTGTTAACGGTTCACAGTCCCAGCCTAGAGATATGGCCCATTCAAAAGGCCCAATGGGCTTAACGACAACCCATCCGCTTCAACAACGTAGCATCCTCGCAAGACGTGATATCGACGCATTGTAAGGTCCTCTAATGTGCCGCGAGTAAGGTTGTCATCCTTTTAACAGCTCATGACGTACGATCCGGGATGGAAAAACAGAGCAAAAGAAGAAAAGTAGCCTGAAACTGATAAAAACGTTCGATTTTGAGCTCCGAAAAGGGCACGGTGAGCTAGCTACCTACACCCGTCGTAGAGCTCTCGGAGAGCTTTCCAACGGTATGCTGTGCGCCGCGTAACTCCTTACGGATCAAAAGTTATGGGCACCGGAGCGACGGAGACCTGGTCACAAGCCCTACGCCCTCGGTTTGCGGGCCCAGCCTCCACGTGAAGAGAAGCTGTCTTGCCCAAGGTGCCGTGGGATTCGATAATAGAAATGTGGTGTGTAAAGTATCTTGGCAACCCTAACTGGAGCAAAAAAAATTGAAAAGGGGGGTGCAACACGAGGACTTCCCAGGGGGTCACCCATCCTAGTACTACTCTCGCCCAAGCACGCTTAACTTCGGAGATCCGATGGGATCCGGTACATTAGTGCTGGTATGATCGCACCCGTCATGTTGAGGGCACAATTCCTTTATGTGTTAACGGTTAACAGTCCCAGCCTAGAGATATGGCCCATTCAAAAGGCCCAATGGGCTTAACGACAACCCATCCGCTTCAACAACGCAGCATCCTCGCAAGACGTGATATCGACGCATTGTAGGGCCCTCTAATGTGCCGCGAGTAAGGTTGTCATCCTTTTAACAGCTCATGACGTACGATCCGGGATGGAAAAACAGAGCAAAAGAAGAAAAGTAGCCTGAAACTGATGAAAACGTTCGATTTTGAGCTCCGAAAAGGGCACGGCGAGCTAGATACCTGCCCCCGACGTAGAGCTCTCGGAGAGCTTTCCAACGGTATGTTGTGCGCCGCGTAACTCCTTACGGATCAAAAGTTATGGGCACCGGAGCGACGGAGACCTGGTCACAAGCCCTACGCCCTCGGTTTGCGGGCCCAGCCTCCACGTGAAGAGAAGTTGTCTTGCCCAAGGTGCCGTGGGATTCGATAATAGAATTGTGGTGGGTGAAGTATCTTGGCAACCCTAACCGGAGCAAAAAAAATTGAAAAGGGGGGTGCAACAGAGGACTTCCCAAGGGGTCACCCATCCTAGTACTACTCTCGCCCAAGCACGCTTAACTTCGGAGTTCTGATGGGATCCGGTGCATTAGTGCTGGTATGATCGCACCCGTCATGTTGAGGGCACAATTCCTTTATGTGTTAACGGTTCACAGTCCCAGCCTAGAGATATGGCCCATTCAAAAGGCCCAATGGGCTTAACGACAACCCATCCGCTTCAACAACGCATCATCCTCGCAAGACATGATATCGACGCATTGTAGGGTCCTCTAATGTAACGCGAGTAAGGTTGTCGTCCTTTTAACAGCTCACGACGTACGATCCGCGATGAAAAAATAGAGCAAAAGAAGAAAAGTGGCCCGAAACTGATGAAAACGTTCGATTTTGTGCTACGAAAAAGGCACGGCGAGATAGCTAGCTGCACCCGTCGTAGAGCTCTCAGAGAGCTTTCCAACGGTATGCAGTGCGCCTCGTAACTCCTTACGGATCAAAAGTTATGGGTACCGGAGTGACGGAGACCTGGTTACAAGCCCTACGCCCTCAGTTTGCGGGCCCAGCCTACACATGAAGAGAAGTTGTCTTACCCAAGGTGCCGTGGGATTCGATAATAGAAATGTGGTGGGTAAAGTATCTTGGCAACCCTAACCGGAGCAAAAAAAATTGAAAAGGGGGGTACAACACGAGGACTTCCTAGGGGGTCACCCATCCTAGTACTAATCTCGCCCAAGCACGCTTAACTTCGGAGTTCCGATCGGATCCAGTGCATTAGTGCTGGTATGATCGCACCCATCATGTTGAGGGCACAATTGCTTTATGTGTTAACGGTTCACAGTCCCAGCCTAGAGATATGGCCCATTCAAAAGGCCCAATGGGCTTAACGACTACCCATCCGCTTCAACAACGCAGCATCCTCGCAAGACGTGATATCGACGCATTGTAGGGTCCTCTAATGTGCCACGAGTAAGGTTGTCGTTCTTTTAACAGCTCACGACGTACGATCCGGGAGGGGAAAACAGAGCAAAAGAAGAAAAGTGGCCCGAAACTGATGAAAACGTTCGATTTTGAGCTCTAAAAAGGGCACGGCGAGCTAGCTAGCTGCCCCCGTCGTAGAGCTCTCGGAGAGCTTTCCAACGGTATGCTGTGCGCCGCGTAACTCCTTACGGATCAAAAGTTATGGGCACCGGAGCGACGGAGACCTGGTCACAAGCCCTACGCCCTCGGTTTGCGGGCCGAGCCTCCACGTGAAGAGAAGCTGTCTTGCCCAAGGTGCCGTGGGATTCGATAATAGAAATGTGGTTGGTAAAGTATCTTGAAAACCCTAACCGGAGCAAAAAAAATTGAAAAGGGGGGTCCAACAGGAGGGCTTCCTAGGGGGTCACCCATCCTAGTACTACTATCGCCCAGGCATGCTTAACTTCGGAGTTCTGATCGGATCCGGTGCATTAGTGCTGGTATGATCGCACCCGTCATGTTGAGGGCACAAATCCTTTATGTGTTAACGGTTCACAGTCCCAGCCTACAGATATGGCCCATTCAAAAGGCCCAATGGGCTTAACGACAACCCAACCGGTTCAACAACGCAGCATCCTCACAAGACGTGATATCGATGCATTGTAGGGTCCTCTAATGTGCCGCGAGTAAGGTTGTCGTCCTTTTAACAACTAACGACGTACGATCCGGGACGGAAAAACAGAGCAAAAGAAGAAAAGTGGCCCGAAACTGATGAAAACGTTCGATTTTGAGCTCTGAAAAGGGCACAGCGAGCTAGCTAGCTGACCCGTCGTAGAGCTCTCAGAGTGCTTTCCAACGGTATGCTGTGCGCCTCGTAACTCCTTACGGATCAAAAGTTATAGGTACCGGAGCGACGGAGACCTGGTCACAAGCCCTACGCCCTCGGTTTGTGGGTCCAGCCTCCACGTGAAGAGAAGTTGTCTTGCCCAAGGTGCCGTGGGATTTGATAATAGAAATGTGGTGGGTAAAGTATCTTGGAAACCCTAACCGGAACAAAAAAAATTGAAAAGGGGGGTGCAACACTAGGACTTCCCAGGGGGTCACCCATCCTAGTACTACTCTCGCCCAAGCACGCTTAACTTCGGAGTTCTGATGGGATCCGGTGCATTAGTGCCGGTATGATCGCACCCGTCATGTTGAGGGCACAATTCTTTTATGTGTTAACGGTTCACAGTCCAAGCCTAGAGATATGGCCCATTCAAAAGGCCCAATGGTCTTAACGACAACCCATCCGCTTCAACAACGCAGCATCCTCGCAAGACGTGATATGGACGCATTGTAGGGTCCTCTAATGTGCCGCGAGTAAGGTTGTCGTCCTTTTAACAGCTCACGACGTACGATCCGGGACGGAAAAACAGAGCAAAAGAAGAAAAGTGGCCCGAAACTGATGAAAACGTTCAATTTTGAGCTCCGAAAAGGGAAAAGTGAGCCGGCTAGCTGCCCCCGTCGTAGAGCTCTCAGAGCGCTTTCCAACGGTATGCTGTGCGCCGCGTAACTCGTTACGAATCAAAAGTTATGGGTACCGGAGCGACGGAGACCTGGTCACAAGCCCTACGCCCTCGGTTTGCTGGCCCAGCCTCCACGTGAAGAGAAGTTGTCTTGCCCAAGGTGCCGTGGGATTCGATAATAGAAATGTGGTGGGTAAAGTATCTTGGCAACCCTAACCAGAGCAAAAAAAATTGAAAAGGGGGGTGCAACATGAGGACTTCCCAAGGGGTCACCCATCCTAGTACTACTATCGCCCAGGCATGCTTAACTTCGGAGTTCTGATAGGATCCGGTGCATTAGTGCTGGTATGATCGCACCCGTCATGTTGAGGGCACAAATCCTTTATGTGTTAACGGTTCACAGTCCCAGCCTACAGATATGGCCCATTCAAAAGGCCCAATGGGCTTAACGACAACCCAACCGGTTCAACAACGCAGCATTCTCACAAGACGTGATATCGATGCATTGTAGGGTCCTCTAATGTGCCGCGAGTAAGGTTGTCGTCCTTTTAACAACTAACGACGTACGATCCGGGACGGAAAAACAGAGCAAAAGAAGAAAAGTGGCCCAAAACTGATGAAAACGTTCGATTTTGAGCTCTGAAAAGGGCACAGCGAGCTAGCTAGCTGACCCGTCGTAGAGCTCTCAGAGTGCTTTCCAACGGTATGCTGTGCGCCTCGTAACTCCTTACGGATCAAAAGTTATGGGCACCGTAGCGACGGAGACCTGGTCACAAGCCCTACGCCCTCGGTTTGCGGGCACAGCCTCCACGTGAAGAGAAGTTGTCTTGCCCAAGGTGCCGTTGGATTCGATAATAGAAATGTGGTGGGTAAAGTATCTTGGCAACCCTAACCGGAGCAAAAAAAATTGAAAAGGGGGGTGCAACACGAGGACTTCCCAGGGGGTCACCCATCCTAGTACTACTCTCGCCCAAGCACGCTTAACTTCGGAGTTCTGATGGGATCCGGTGCATTAGTGCTGGTATGATCGCACCCGTCATGTTGAGGGCACAATTCCTTTATGTGTTAACGGTTCACAGTCCCAGCCTAGAGATATGGCCCATTCAAAGGCCCAATGGGCTTAACGACAACCTATCCGCTTCAAGAATGCAGCATCCTCGCAAGACGTGTTATCGACGCATTGTAGGGTCCTCTAATGTGCAGCGAGTAAGGTTGTCGTCCTTTTAACAGCTCATGACGTACGATCCGGGACGAAAAAACAGAGCAAAAGAAGAAAAGTGGCCCGAAACTGATGAAAACGTTCGATTTTGAGCTCTGAAAAGGGCACAGCGAGCCAGCTCGCTACCCCCGTCGTAGAGCTCTCAGAGAGCTTTCCAACGGCATGCTGTGCGCCTCGTAACTCCTTACGGATCAAAAGTTATGGGTAGCGGAGCGACGGAGACCTGGTCACAAGCCCTACGCCCTCGGTTTGCGGGGCCAGCCTCCACGTGAAGAGAAGTTGTCTTGCCCAAGGTTCCGTGGGATTCGATAATAGAAATGTGGTGGGTAAAGTATCTTGGCAACCTTAACCGGAGCAAAAAAAATTGAAAAGGGCGGTGCAACACGAGGACTTCCCAGGGGGTCACCCATCCTAGTACTACTCTTGCCCAAGCACGCTTAACTTCGGAGTTCCGATGGGATCCGGTGCATTAGTGCTGGTATGATCGCACCCGTCATGTTGAGGGCACAATTCCTTTATGTGTTAACGGTTCACAGTCCCAGCCTAGAGATATAGCCCATTCAAAAGGCCCAATGGGCTTAACGACAACCCATCCGCTTCAAGAACGCAGCATACTCGCAAGACGTGATATCGACGCATTGTAGGGTCCTCTAATGTGCCGCGAGTAAGGTTGTCATCCTTTTAACAGCTCACGATGTACGATCCGGGATGGAAAAATAGAGCAAAAGAAGAAAAGTAGCCCGAAACTGATGAAAACGTTCTATTTTGAGCTCCGAAAAGGGCACGGCGAGCTAGCTACCTGCCCCCGTCGTAGAGCTCTCGGAGAGCTTTCCAACGGTATGCTGTGCGCCGCGTAACTCCTTACGGATCAAAAGTTATTGGCACCGGAGCGACGGAGACCTAGTCACAAGCCCTACGCCCTCGGTTTGCGGGCCCAGCCTCCACGTGAAGAGAAGTTCTCTTGCCCAAGGTGCCGTGGGATTCGATAATAGAAATGTGGTGGGTAAAGTATCTTGGCAACCCTAACCGGAGCAAAAAAAATTGAAAAGGGGGGTGCAACACGAGGACTTCCCACGGGGTCAACCATTCTAGTACTACTCTCGCCCAAGCACGCTTAACTTCGGAGTTCCGATATGATCCGGTGCATTAGTGCTGGTATGATCGCACCCGTCATGTTGAGGGCACAATTCCTTTATGTGTTAACGGTTCACAGTCCCAGCCTAGAGATATGGCCCATTCAAAAGGCCTAATGGGCTTAACGACATCCCATCCGCTTCAACAACGCAGCATCCTCGCAAGACGTGATATCGACGCATTGTAGGGTCCTATAATGTGCCGCGAGTAAGGTTGTCGTCTTTTTAACAGCTCACGACGTACGATCCGGGACGGAAAAACAGAGCAAAAGAAGAAAAGTAGCCCGAAACTGATGAAAACGTTCTATTTTGAGCTCCGAAAAGGGCACGGCGAGCTAGCTACCTGCCCCCGTCGTAGAGCTCTCGGAGAGCTTTCCAACGGTATGCTGTGCGCCGCGTAACTCCTTACGGATCAAAATTTATGGGCACCGGAGCGACGGAGACCTGGTCACAAGCCCTACACCCTCGGTTTGCGGGCCCAGCCTCCACGTGAAGAGAAGTTGTCTTGCCCAAGGTGCCGTGGGATTCGATAATAGAATTGTGGTGGGTAAAGTATCTTGGCAACCCTAACTGGAGCAAAAAAAATTAAAAAGGAGGGTGCAACACGAGGACTTCCCAGGGGGTCACCCATCCTAGTACTACTCTCACCCAAACACGCTTAACTTCGGAGTTCTGATGGGAACCGGTGCATTAGTGCTGGTATGATCGCACCCGTCATGTTGAGGGCACAATTCCTTTATGTGTTAACGGTTCACAGTCCCAGCCTAGAGATATGGCCCATTCAAAAGGCCCAATGGGCTTAACGACAACCCATCCGCTTCAACAACGCAGCATCCTCGCAAGACGTGATATCGACGCATTGTAGGGTCCTATAATGTGCCGCGAGTAAGGTTGTCGTCTTTTTAACAGCTCACGACGTACGATATGGGACGGAAAAACAGAGCAAAAGAAGAAAAGTGGCCCAAAACTGGTGAAAACGTTCGATTTTGAGGTCTGAAAAGGGCACAGCGAGCTAGCTCGCTGTCCCTGTCGTAGAGCTCTCAGAGAGCTTTCCAACGGTATGCTGTGCGCCTCGTAACTCCTTACGGATCAAAAGTTATGGGCACCGTAGCGACGGAGACCTGGTCACAAGCCCTACGCCCTCGGTTTCCGGGCCCAGCCTCCACGTGAAGAGAAGTTGTCTTGCCCAAGGTGACGTGGGATTCGATAATAGAAATGTGGTGGGTAAAGTATCTTGGCAACCCTAACCGGAGCAAAAAAAATTGAAAAGGGGGGTGCAACACGAAGACTTCCCAGGGGGTCACCCATCCTAGTACTACTCTCGCCCAAGCACGCTTAACTTCGGAGTTCTGATGGGATCCGGTGCATTAGTGCAGGTATGATCGCACCCGTCATGTTGAGGGCACAATTCCTTTATGTGTTAACGGTTCACAGTCCCAGCCTAGAGATATGGCCCATTCAAAAGGCCCAATGGGCTTAACGACAACCCATCCGCTTCAACAACGTAGCAACCTCGCAAGACGTGATATCGACGCATTGTAGGGTCCTCTAATGTGCCGCGAGTAAGGTTGTCGTCCTTTTAACAGCTCACGACGTACGATCCGGGGCAGAAAAACATAGCAAAAGAAGAAAAGTGGCTCGAAACTGATGAAAACGTTCGATTTTGAGCTCCGAAAAGGGCAGAGCGAACCAGCTCGCTTCCCCAGTCGTATAGCTCTCAGAGAGCTTTCCAACGGTATGCTGTGCGCCTCGTAACTCCTTACGGATCAAAAGTTATGGGCACCGTAGCGACGGAGACCTGGTCACAAGCCCTACGCCCTCGGTTTGCCGGCCCAGCCTCCACGTGAAGAGAAGTTGTCTTGCCCAAGGTGCCGTGGGATTCTATTATAGAAATGTGGTGGGTAAAGTATCTTGGCAACCCTAACTGGAGAAAAAAAAATTGAAAGGGGGGGTGCAACACGAGGACATCCCAGGGGGTCACCCATCTTAGTACTACTCTCGCCCAAGCACGCTTAACTTTGGAGTTCTGATGGGATCCAGTGCATTAGTGCTGGTATGACCGCACCTGTCGTGTTGAGGGCACAATTCCTTTATGTGTTAACGGTTCACACTCCCAGCCTAGAGATATGGCCCATTCAAAAGGCCCAAAGGGCTTAACGACAACCCATCTGCTTCAACAACACAGCATCCTAGCAAGACGTGATATCGACGCATTGTAGGGTCCTCTAATGTGCCGCGAGTAAGGTTGTCGTCCTTTTAACAGCTCACGACGTACGATCCGGGATGGAAAAACAGAGCGAAAGAAGAAAAGTGGCCCGAAACTGATGAAAACGTTCGATTTTGAGCACCGAAAAGGGCACAGTGAGCTTGCTCGCTGCCCCCGTCGTAGAGCTCTCAGAGAGCTTTCCAACGGTATGCCGTGCGCCTCAAAACTCCTTACGGATCAAAAGTTATGGGCACCGTAGCGACGGAGACCTGGTCACAAGCCCTACGCCCTCGTTTTGCAAGCCCAGCCTCCACGTGAAGAGAAGCTGTCTTGCCCAAGGTGCCGTGGGATTCAATAATAGAATTGTGGTGGGTAAAGTATCTTGGCAACCCTAACCGGAGCAAAAAAAATTGAAAAGGGGGGTGCAACACGAGGATTTCCCAGGGGGTCACCCATCCTAGTACTACTCTCGCCCAAGCACGCTTAACTTCGGAGTTTTGATGGGATCCGGTGCATTAGTGCTGGTATGATCGCACCCGTCATGTTGAGGGCACAATTCCTTTATGTGTTAACGGTTCACAGTCCTAGCCTAGAGATATGGCCCATTCAAAAGGCCCAATGGGCTTAACGACAACCCATCCGCTTCAACAACGCAGCATCCTCGCAAGACGTGATATCGACGCATTGTTGGGTCCTCTAATGTGCCGTGAGTAAGGTTGTCGTCCTTTTAACAGCTCACGACGTACGATCCGGGCTGAAAAAACAGTGCAAAAGAAGAAAAGTGGCCCGAAACTGATGAAAACGTTAGATTTTGAGCTCCGAAAAGGGCACATCATGCTAGCTCGCTGCCCCCTTCGTAGAGCTCTCAGAGTGCCTTCCAACGGTATGCTGTGCGCCTCGTAACTCCTTACGGATCAAAAGTTATGGGCACCGTAGCGACGGAGACCTGGTCACAAGCCCTACGCCCTCGGTTTGTGGGCCCAACCTCCACGTGAAGAGAAGTTGTCTTGCCCAAGGTGCCGTGGGATTCGATAATAGAAATGTGGTGGGTAAAGTATCTTGGAAACCCTAACCGGAGCAAAAAAAATTGAAAAGGGGGGTGCAACACGAGGACTTCCCAGGGGGTCACCCATCCTAGTACTACTCTCGCCCAAGCACGCTTAACTTCGGAGTTCTGATGGGATCCGGTGCATTAGTGCTGGTATGATCGCACCCGTCATGTTGAGGGCACAATTCCTTTATGTCTTAACGGTTCACAGTCCCAGCCTAGAGATATGGCCCAATCAAAAGGCCCAATGGGCTTAACGACAACCCATCCGCTTCAACAACACAGCATTCTCGGAAGACATGATATCGACGCATTGTAGGATCCTCTAATGTGCCGCGAGTAAGGTTGTCGTCCTTTTAACAGCTCACGACGTACGATCCGGGACGAAAAAACAGAGCAAAAGAAGAAAAGTGGCCAGAAACTGATGAAAACGTTAGATTTTGAGCTCCGAAAAGGGCACAGCATGCTAGCTCGCTGCCCCCTTCGTAGAGCTCTCAGAGTGCCTTCCAACGGTATGCTGTGCGCCTCGTAACTCCTTACGGATCAAAAGTTATGGGTACCGGAGCGACGGAGACCTGGTCACAAGCCCTACGCCCTCGGTTTGCGGGCCCAGCCTCCACGTCAAGAGAAGTTGTCTTGCCCAAGGTGCCGTGGGATTCGATAATAGAAATGTGGTGGGTAAAGTATCTTGGCAACCCTATCGGAGCAAAAAAAATTGAAAAGGGGGGTGCAACACGAGGACTTCCCAGGGGGTCACCCATCCTAGTACTACTCTCGCCCAAGCACGCTTAACTTCGGAGTTCTGATGGGATCCGGTGCATTAGTGCTGGTATGATCGCACCAGTCATGTTGAGGGCACAATTCCTTTATGTGTTAACGGTTCACAGTCCCAGCCTAGAGATATGGCCCATTCGAAAGGCCTAATGGGCTTAACGACAACCCATCCGCTTCAACAAAACAGCATTCTCATAAGACATGATATCGACGCATTGTAGGGTCCTCTAATGTGCTGCGAGTAAGGTTGTCGTCCTTTTAACAACTCACGACGTACGATCCGGGACGGAAAAACAGAGCTAAAGAAGAAAAGTGGCCCGAAACTGATGAAAAGGTTCGATTTTGAGCTCCGAAAAGGGTACAGCGAGCTAGCTAGCTGCCCCTGTCGTAGAGCTCTCAAAGAGCTTTCCAACGGTATGCTGTGCGCCTCGTAACTCCTTACGGATCAAAAGTTAAGGGTACCGGAGCGACGGAGACCTGGTCACAAGCCCTACGCCCTCGGTTTGCGGGCCCAGCCTCCACGTGAAGAGAAGTTGTCCTGCCCAAGCTGCCGTGGGATTCGATAATAGAAATGTGGTGGGTAAAGTATCTTGGCAACCCTAACTGGAGCAAAAAAAATTGAGAAGGGGGGTGCAACACGAGGACTTCCTAGGGGGTCACCCATCCTAGTACTACTCTCGCCCAAGCACGCTTAACTTCGGAGTTCCGATGGGATCTGGTGCATTAGTGCTGGTATGATCGCACCCGTCATGTTGAGGGCACAATTCCTTTATGTGTTAACGGTTCACATTCCAAGCCTAGGGATATGGCCCATTCAAAAGGCCCAATGGGCTTAACGACAACCCATCCGCTTCAACAACACAGCATCCTTGCAAGACGTGATATCGACGCATTGTAGGGTCCTCTAATGTGCCGCGAGTAAGGTTGTCGTCCTTTTAACAGCTCACGACGTACGATCCGGGATGGAAAAACAGAGCAAAAGAAGAAAAGTGGCCCGAAACTGATGAAAAT
The DNA here is from genome assembly GCA_037974665.1 of Ehretia macrophylla. NCBI lineage: Eukaryota > Viridiplantae > Streptophyta > Magnoliopsida > Boraginales > Ehretiaceae > Ehretia > Ehretia macrophylla. The sequence continues at coordinate 64,060,588 of CM075777.1, forward strand.
GTTCGATTTTGAGCTCCGAAAAGGGCACAGCGAGCTAGCTACCTGCCCCCGTCGTAGAGCTCTCGGAGAGCTTTCCAACGGTATGCTGTGCGACGCGTAACTCCTTACGGATCAAAAGTTATGGGCACCGGAGCGACGGAGACCTGGTCACAAGCCCTACGCCCTCGGTTTGCGGGCCCAGCCTCCACGTGAAGAGAAGTTGTCTTGCCCAAGGTGCCGTGGGATTTGATAATAGAAATGTGGGGGGTAAAGTATCTTGGCAACCCTAAACGGAGCAAAAAAAATTGAAAAGGGGGGTGCAACACGAGGACTTCTCAGGGGGTCACCCATCCTAGTACTACTCTCGCCCAAGCACGCTTAACTTCGTAGTTCTGATGGGATCCGGTGCATTAGTGCTGGTATGATCGCACCCGTCATGTTGAGGGCACAATTCCTTTATGTGTTAACGGTTCACAGTCCCAACCTAGAGATATGGCCCATTCAAAAGGCCCAATGGGCTTAACGACAACCCATCCGCTTCAACAACGCAGCATCCTCGCAAGACGTGATATCGACGCTTTGTAGGGTCCTCTAATGTGCCGCGAGTAAGTTTGTCGTTCTTTTAACAGCTCACGACGTACGATCCGGGACGGAAAAACAGAGCAAAAGAAGAAAAGTGGCCCGAAACTGATGAAAACGTTCGATTTTGAACTCCGAAAAGGGCACACCGAGCTAGCTCGCTTCCCCCGTCGTAGAGTTCTCAGAGAGATTTCCAACGGTATGCTGTGCGACTCGTAACTCCTTACGGATCAAAATTTATGGGCACCGTAGCGACGGAGACCTGGTCACAAGCACTACGCCCTCGGTTTGCGGGCCGAGCCTCCACGTGAAGAGAAGTTGTCTTGCCCAAGGTGCCGTGGGATTTGATAATAGAAATGTGGTGGGTAAAGTATATTGTCAACCCTAACTGGAGCAACAAAAATTGAAAAGGGGGTACAACACGAGGACTTCCCAGGGGGTCACCCATCCTAGTATTACTCTTGCTCAAGCACGCTTAACTTCGGAGTTCTGATGGGATCCAGTGCATTAGTGCTGGTAAGATCGCACCCGTCATGTTGAGGGCACAATTCCTTTATGTGTTAACGGTTCACAGTCCCAGCCTAGAGATATGGCCCATTCAAAAGGCCCAATGGGCTTAACGACAACCCATCCGCTTCAACAACGCAGCATCCTCACAAGACGTGATATCGACGCATTGTAGGGGCCTATAATGTGCCGCGAGTAAGGTTGTCATCCTTTTAACAGCTCACGACATACGATCCGGGACAGAAAAACAAAGCAAAAGAAGAAAAGTAGCCCGAAACTGATGAAAATGTTCGATTTTGAACTCCGAAAAGGGCACGGCGAGCTAGCTACCTGCCCCAGTCGTAGAGCTCTCGGAGAGCTTTCCAACGGTATGTTGTGCGCCGCGTAACTCCTTTCCGATCAAAAGTTATGGGCACCGGAGCGACGGAGACCTGGTTACAAGCCCTACGCCCTCGGTTTGCGGGCCCAGCCTCCACGTGAAGAGAAGTTGTCTTGCCCAAGGTGCCGTGGGATTCGATAATAGAAATGTGGTGGGTAAAGTATCTTGGCAACCCTAACCGGAGCAAAAAAAATTGAAAAGGGGGGTGCAACACGAGGACTTCTCAGGGGGTCACCCATCCTAGTACTACTCTCGCCCAAGCACGCTTAACTTCGGAGTTCTGATGGGATCCAGTGCATTAGTGCTGGTATGATCGCACCCGTCATGTTGAGGGCACAATTCCTTTATGTGTTAATAGTTCACAGTCCCAGCCTAGAGATATGGCCCATTCAAAAGGCCCAATGGGCTTAACGACAACCCATCCGCTTCAACAACGCAGCATCCTCGCAAGACGTGATATCGAAGCATTGTAGGGTCCTCTAATGTGCCGCGAGTAAGGTTGTCATCCTTTTAACAGCTCACGACGTACGATCCGGGACGGAAAAACAGAGCAAAAGAAGAAAAGTGGCCTGAAATTGATGAAAACGTTCGATTTTGATCTCCGAAAAGGGCAAAGCGAGCATGCTCGCTGCCCCCGTCGTAGAGCTCTCAGAGAGCTTTCCAACGGTATGCTGTGCGCCTCATAACTTCTTACGGATCAAAAGTTATGGGCACCGTAGCGACGGATACCTAGTCACAAGCCCTACGCCCTCGGTTTGCGAACCCAGCCTCCACGTGAAGAGAAGTTGTCTTGCCCAAGGTGCCGTGGGATTCGATAATAGAATTGTGGTGGGTAAAGTATCTTGGCAACACTAACCGGAGCAAAAAAAATTGAAAAGGGGGGTGCAACACGAGGACTTCCCATGGGGTCACCCATCCTAGTACTACTCTCGCCCATGCACGCTTAACTTCGGAGTTCTTATGTGTTCCGGTGTATTAGTGCTGGTATGATCACACCCGTCATGTTGAGGGCACAATTCCTTTATGCGTTAACGGTTCACAGTCCCAGCCTAGAGACATGGCCCATTCAAAAGGCCCAATGGGGTTAACGACAACCCATCCGCTTCAACAACGCAGCATCCTCGCAAGACGTGATATCGACGCATTGTAGGGTCCTCTAATGTGCCGCGAGTAAGGTTGTCCTCCTTTTAACAGCTCACGACGTACGATCCGGGACGGAAAAAAAGAGCAAAAGAAGAAAAGTAGCCCAAAATGGATGAAAACGTTTGGTTTTGAGCTCCAAAAAGGGCACGGCGAGCTAGCTACCTGCCCCTGCCGTAGAGCTCTTGGAGAGCTTTCCAACGGTATGCTGTGCTCCGCGTAACTCCTTACGGATCAAAAGTTATGGGCACCGGAGCGACGGAGACCTGGTCACAAGCCCTACGCCCTCGGTTTGCGAGCCCAGCCTCCACGTCAAGAGAAGTTATCTTGCCCAAGGTGCCGTGGGATTCGATAATAGAAATGTGGTGGATAAACTATCTTGGCAACCCTAACCGGAGCAAAAAAAATTGAAAAGGGGGGTGCAACACGAGGACTTCCCAAGGGGTCACCCATCTTAGTACTACTCTCGCCCAAGCACGCTTAACTTCGGAGTTCTGATGGGATCCGGTGCATTAGTGCTGGTATGATCGCACCCGTCATGTTGAGGGCACAATTCCTTTATGTGTTAACGGTTCACAGTCCCAGCCTAGAGATATGGCCCATTCAAAAGGCCCAATGGGCTTAACGACAACCCATCCTCTTCAACAACACAGCATTCTCGCAAGACGTCATATCGACGCATTGTAGGGTCCTCTAATGTGCAGCGAGTAAGGTTGTCGTCCTTTTAATAGCTCACGACGTACGATCCGAGACGGAAAAACAGAGCAAAAGAAGAAAAGTGGCTCGAAACTGATGAAAACGTTCGATTTTGAGCTCCGAAAAGAGCACAGCGTGCTAGCTACCTGCCCCAGTCGTAGAGCTCTCGGAGAGCTTTCCAACGGTATGCTGTGCGCCGCGTAACTCCTTACCGATCAAAAGTTATGGGCACGGGAGCGACAGAGACCTGGTCACAAGCCCTACGCCCTAGGTTTGCGGGCCCAGCCTCCACGTGAAGAGAAGTTGTCTTGCCCAAGGTGCCGTGGGATTCGATAATAGAAATGTGGTGGGTAAAGTATCTTGGCAACCTTAACCGGAGAAAAAAAAATTGAAAAGGGGGGTGCAACACGAGGACTTCCCAGGGGGTCACCCATCCAAGTACTACTCTCGCCCAAGCACGCTTAACTTTGGAGTTCTGATAGGATCCAGTGCATTAGTGCTGGTATGATCGCATCCGTCATGTTGAGGGCACAATTCCTTTATGTGTTAACGGTTCACAGTCGCAGCCTAGAGATATGGCCCATTCAAAAGGCCCAATGGGCTTAACGACAACCCATCCGCTTCAACAACGCAGCATCCTCGCAAGACGTGATATCGACGCATTGTAGGGTCCTCTAATGTGCCGCGAGTAAGGTTGTCGTCCTTTTAATAGCTCACAACGTACGATCCGGGACGGAAAAACAGAGCAAAAGAAGAAAAGTAGCCCGAAACTGATGAAAACGTTCGATTTTGAGCCCCGAAAAGGGCACGACGAGCTAGCTACCTGCCCCCGTCGTAGAGCTCTCGGAGAGCTTTCCAACGGTATGCTGTGCGACTCGTAACTCCTTACGGATCAAAAGTTATGGGTACCAGAGCGACGGAGACCTGGTCACAAGCCCTACGCCCTCGGTTTGCGGGCCCAGCCTCCATGTGAAGAGAAGTTGTCTTGCCCAAGGTGCCGTGGGATTCGATAATAGAAATGTGGTGGGTAAAGTATCTTGGCAACCCTAACCGGAGCAAAAAAAATTGAAAAGGGGGGTGCAACACGAGTACTTCCCAGGGGGTCACCCATCCAAGTACTACTCTCGTCCAAGCACGCTTAACTACGGAGTTCCGATGGGATCCGGTGCATTAGTGCTGGTATGATCGCACCCGTAATGTTGAGGGCACAATTCCTTTATGTGTTAACGGTTCACAGTCCTAGCCTAGAGATATGGCCCATTCAAAAGGCCCAATGGGCTTAACGACAACCCATCCGCTTCAATAACGCAACATCCTCGCAAGACGTGATATCGACGCATTGTAGGGTCCTCTAATGTGCCGCGAGTATGGTTGTCGTCCTTTTAACAACTCACGACGTACGATCCGGGACGGAAAAATAGAGCAAAAGAAGAAAAGTTGCCCAAAACTGATGAAAACGTTCGATTTTGAGCTCCGAAAAAGGCACGGCGAGCTAGCTACCTGCCCCCGTCGTAGAGCTCTCGGAGAGCTTTCCAACATTATGCGGTGCGCCGCGTAACTCCTTGCGGATCAAAAGTTATGGGCACCGGAGCGACAGAGACCTGGTCACAAGCCCTACGCCCTCGGTTTACGGTCCCAGCCTCCACGTGAAGAGAAGTTGTCTTGCCCAAGGTGCCGTGGGATTCGATAATAGAAATATGGTGGGTAAAGTTTGTTGGCAACCCTAACCGGAGCAAAAAAAATTGAAAAGGGGGGTGCAACACGAGGACTTCCCAGGGGGTCACCCATCCCAGTACTACTCTCGCCCAACCACGCTTAACTTCGGAGTTCTGATGGGATCCAATGCATTAGTGCTGGTATGATCGCACCCGTCATATTGAGGGCACAATTCCTTTATGTGTTAACGGTTCACAGTCCCAGCCTAGAGATATGGCCCATTTAAAAGGCCCAATGTGCTTAACGACAACCCATCCGCTTCAACAACGCAGCATCCTCGCAAGACGTGATATCGACGCATTGTCGGGTCCTCTAATGTGCCACGAGTATGGTTGTCGTCCTTTTAACAGCTCACGACGTACGATCCGGGACGAAAAAACAGAGCAAAAGAAGAAAAGTGGCCAGAAACTGATGAAAACATTCGATTTTGAGCTCCGAAAAGGGCACAGCGAGCCTGCTCGCTGTCCCCGCCGTAGAGCTCTCAGAGAGCTTTCCAACGTTATGTTGTGCGCCTCGTAACTCCTTACGGATCAAAAGTTATGGGCACCGTAGCGACGGAGACCTGGTCACAAGCCCTACGCCCTCGGTTTGCGGGCCCAGCCTCCACGTGAAGAGAAGTTGTCTTGCCCAAGGTGCCGTGGGATTCGATAATAGAAATGTGGTGGGTAAAGTATCTTGGCAACCCTAACCAGAGCAAAAAAAATTGAAAATGGGGGTGCAACACGAGGACTTCCTAGGGGGTCACCCATCCTAGTACTACTCTCGCCCAAGCATGCTTAACTTCGGAGTTCTGATGGGATCCGGTGCATTTGTGCTGGTATGATCGCACCCGTCATGTTGAGGGCACAATTCCTTTATGTGTTAACGGTTCACAGTCCCACCCTAGAGATATGGCCCATTCAAAAGGCCCAATGGGCTTAACGACAAACCATCCGCTTCAACAACGCAGCATCCTCGCAAGACGTGATATCGACGCATTGTAGGGTCCTCTAATGTGCCGCGAGTAAGGTTGTCGTCCTTTTAACAGCTCACGACGTACAATCCGGGAAGGAAAAACGGAGCAAAAGAAGAAAAGTGGCCCGAAATTGATAAAAACGTTCAACTTTGAGCTCCGAAAAGGGCATAGCGAGCTAGCCAGCTGCCCCCATCGTAGAGCTCTCAGAGAGCTTTCCTACGGTATGCTGTGCGCCTCGTAACTCCTTACGGATCAAAAGTTATGGGTACTGGAGCGACGGAGACCTGGTCACAAGCCTTACGCCCTCGGTTTGTGGGCCCAGCCTCCACGTGAAGAGAAGTTGGCTTGCCCAAGGTGCTGTGGGATTCGATAATAGAAATGTGGGGGGTAAAGTATCTTGGCAACCTTAACCGGAGCAAAAAAAATTGAAAAGGGGGGTGCAACACTAGGACTTCCCATGGGGTCACCCATCCTAGTACTACTCTCGCCCAAGCACGCTTGACTTCGGAGTTCCGATGGGATCCGGTGCATTAGTGCTGCTATGATCGCACCCGTCATGTTGAGGGCACAATTCCTTTATGTGTTAACGGTTCACAGTCCCAGCCTAGAGATATGGCCCATTCAAAAGGCCCAATGGGCTTAACGACAACCCATCCGCATCAACAACGCAGCATCCTCGCAAGACGTGATATCGACGCATTGTAGGGTCCTCTAATGTGCCATGAGTAAGGTTGTCGTCCTTTTAACAGCTCACGACGTACGATCCGGGACGGAAAAACAGAGCAAAAGCAGAAAAGTGGCCTGAAACTGATGAAAACGTTCGATTTTGAGCTCCGAAACGGGCACGTCGAGCTAGCTCCCTGCCCCCGTCGTAGAGCTCTCGGAGAGATTTCCAACGGTATGCTGTGCGCCGCTAACTCCTTACGGATCAAAAGTTATGGCCACCGGAGTGACGGAGACCTGGTCACAAGCCCTACACCCTCGGTTTGCGGGCCCAGCCTCCACGTGAAGAGAAGTTATCTTGCCCAAGGTGCCGTGGGATTCGATAATAGAAATGTGGGGGGTAAAGTATCTTGGCAACCTTAACCGGAGCAAAAAAAATTGAAAAGGGGGGTGCAACACGAGGACTTCCCAGGGGGTCACCCATCCTAGTACTACTCTCGCCCAAGCACGCTTAACTTCGGAGTTCCGATGGGATCCGGTGCATTAGTGCTGCTATGATCGCACCCGTCATGTTGAGGGCACAATTTCTTTATGTGTCAACGGTTCACAGTCCCAGCCTAGAGATATGGCCCATTCAAAAGGCCCAATGGGCTTAACGACAACCCATCCGTATCAACAACGCAGCATCCTCGCAAGACGTGATATCGACGCATTGTAGGGTCCTCTAATGTGCCGCGAGTATGGTTGTCGTCCTTTTAACAGCTCACGACGTACGATCCGGGACGAAAAAATAGAGCAAATGAAGAAAAGTAGCCCGAAACTGATGAAAACGTTCGATTTTGAGCTCCGAAAAGGGCACGTCGAGCTAGCTACCTGCCCCCGTCGTAGAGCTCTTGGAGAGCTTTCCAACGGTATGCTGTGCGTCACGTAAATCCTTACGGATCAAAAGTTATGGGCACCGGAGCGACGGAGACCTGGTCACAAGCCCTACGCCCTCGGTTTGCGGGCCCAGCCTCCACGTGAAGAGAAGTTATCTTGCCCAAGGTGCCGTGGGATTCGATAATAGAAATGTGGTGGGTAAAGTATCTTGGCAACCCTAACCGGAGCAAAAAAAATTGAAAAGGGGGTGCAACACGAGGACTTCCCAGGGGGTCACACATCCTAGTACTACTCTCGCCCAAGCACGCTTAACTTCGGAGTTCTGATGGGATCCGGTGCATTAGTGCTGGTATGATCGCACCCGTCATATTGAGGGCACAATTCCTTTATGTGTTAACGGTTCACAGTCCCAGCCTAAAGATATGGCCCATTCAAAAGGCCCAATAGGCTTAACGACAACCCATCCTCTTCAACAACGCAGCATCCTCGCAAGACGTGATATCGACGCATTGTAGGGTCCTCTAATGTGCCGCGAGTAAGGTTGTCGTCCTTTTAATAGCTCACAACGTACGATCCGGGACGGAAAAACAGAGCAAAAGAAGAAAAGTAGCCCGAAACTGATGAAAACGTTCGATTTTGAGCTCCGAAAAGGGCACGACGAGCTAGCTACCTGCCCCCGTCGTAGAGCTCTCGGAGAGCTTTCCAACGGTATGCTGTGCGACTCGTAACTCCTTACGGATCAAAAGTTATGGGTACCAGAGCGACGGAGACCTGGTCACAAGCCCTACGCCCTCGGTTTGCGGGCCCAGCCTCCATGTGAAGAGAAGTTGTCTTGCCCAAGGTGCCGTGGGATTCGATAATAGAAATGTGGTGGGTAAAGTATCTTGGCAACCCTAACCGGAGCAAAAAAAATTGAAAAGGGGGGTGCAACACGAGTACTTCCCAGGGGGTCACCCATCCTAGTACTACTCTCGTCCAAGCACGCTTAACTACGGAGTTCCGATGGGATCCGGTGCATTAGTGCTGGTATGATCGCACCCGTAATGTTGAGGGCACAATTCCTTTATGTGTTAACGGTTCACAGTCCTAGCCTAGAGATATGGCCCATTCAAAAGGCCCAATGGGCTTAACGACAACCCATCCGCTTCAACAACGCAACATTCTCGCAAGACGTGATATCGACGCATTGTCGGGTCCTCTAATGTGCCGCGAGTATGGTTGTCGTCCTTTTAACAACTCACGACGTACGATCCGGGACGGAAAAATAGAGCAAAAGAAAAAAAGTTGCCCAAAACTGATGAAAACGTTCGATTTTGAGCTCCGAAAAAGGCACGGCGAGCTAGCTACCTGCCCCCGTCGTAGAGCTCTCGGAGAGCTTTCCAACATTATGCGGTGCGCCGCGTAACTCCTTGCGGATCAAAAGTTATGGGCACCGGAGCGACAGAGACCTGGTCACAAGCCCTACGCCCTCGGTTTACGGTCCCAGCCTCCACGTGAAGAGAAGTTGTCTTGCCCAAGGTGCCGTGGGATTCGATAATAGAAATATGGTGGGTAAAGTTTCTTGGCAACCCTAACCGGAGCAAAAAAAATTGAAAAGGGGGGTGCAACACGAGGACTTCCCAGAGGGTCACCCATCCCAGTACTACTCTCGCCCAACCACGCTTAACTTCGGAGTTCTGATGGGATCCAATGCATTAGTGCTGGTATGATCGCACCCGTCATGTTGAGGGCACAATTCCTTTATGTGTTAACGGTTCACAGTCTCAGCCTAGGGATATGGCCCATTCAAAAGGCCCAATGGGCTTAACGACAACCCATCCGCTTCAACAACACAGCATCCTCGCAAGACGTGATATCGACGCATTGTAGGGTCCTCTAATGTGCCGCGAGTAAGGTTTTCGTCCTTTTAACAGCTCACGACGTACGATCCGGGACGGAAAAACAGAGCAAAAGAAGAAAAGTGGCCTGAAACTGCTGAAAACGTTCGATTTTGAGCTCCGAAAAGGGCAAGGCGAGCTAGCTAGCTGCCCCCGTCGTAGAGCTCTCGGATAGTTTTACAACGTTATGCTGTGCGCCACGTAACTCCTTACGGATCAAAAGTTATGGACACCGGAGCGACGGAGACCTGGTCACATGCCCTACGCCCCCGGTTTGCGAGCCCAGCCTCCACGTGAAGAGAAGTTGTCTTGCCCAAGGTGCCGTGGGATTCGATAATAGAAATATGGTGGGTAAAGTATCTTGGCAACCCTAACCGGAGCAAAAAAAAATTGAAAAGGGGGTGCAACACGAGGACTTCCCAGGGGGTCACCCATCCTAGTACTACTCTCGCCCAACCACGCTTAACTTCGGAGTTCTGATGGGATCCAATGCATTAGTGCTGGTATGATCGCACCCGTCATGTTGAGGGCACAATTCCTTTATGTGTTAACGGTTCACAGTCCCAACCTAGAGATATGGCCCATTCAAAAGGCCCAATGGACTTAACGACAACCCAACCGCTTCAACAACGCAGCATCCTCGCAAGACGTGATATCAACGCATTGTAAGGTCCTCTAATGTGCAACGAGTAAGGTTGTCGTCCTTTTAAAGGCTCACGACGTACGATCCGGGACGGAAAAACAGAGCAAAAGAAGAAAAGTGGCCCGAAACTGATGAAAACGTTCGATTTTGAGCTCCGAAAAGGGCAAAACGAGCTAGCTAGCTGCCCCCGTCGTAGAGCTCTCGGAGAGCTTTACAACGGTATGCTGTGCGCCGCGTAACTCCTTACGGATCAAAAGTTATGGGCACCGGAGCGACAGAAACCTAGTCACAAGCCCTACGCCCTCGGTTTGCGGGCCCAGCCTCCACGTGGAGAGAAGTTGTCTTGCCCAAGGTGCTGTCGGATTCGATAATAGAAATGTGGGGGGTAAAGTATCTTGGCAACCCTAACCGGAGCAAAGAAAATTGAAAAGGGGGGTGCAACACGAAGACTTCCCAGGGGGTCACCCATCCCAGTACTACTCTCGCCCAAGCACGCTTAACTTCGGAGTTCTGATGGGATCCGGTGCATTAGTGCTAGTATGATCGCACCCGTCATGTTGAGGGCACAATTCCTTTATGTGTTAACGGTTCACAGTCCCAGCCTAGAGATATGGCCCATTCAAAAGGCCCAATGGGCTTAACGACAACCCATCCGCTTCAACAACGCAGCATCCTCGCAAGACGTGATATCGACGCATTGTAGGGTCCTCTAACGTGCCACGAATAAGGTTGTCGTCCTTTTAACAGCTCACGACGTACGATCCGGGACGGAAAAACAGAGCAAAAGAAGAAAAGTAGCCCGAAATTGTTGAAAACGTTCGATTTTGAGCTCCGAAAAGGGCACGGCGAGCTAGCTACCTGCCTCCGTCGTAGAGCTCTCGGAGAGCTTTCCAACGGTATGCTGTGCGCCGCGTAACTCCTTACGGATCAAAAGTTATGGGCACCGGAGCGACGGAGACCTGGTCACAAGCCCTACGCCCTCGGTTTGCGGGCACAGCCACCACGTGAAGAGAAGTTGTGTGGCCCAAGGTGCCGTGGGATTCGATAATAGAAATGTGGTGGGTAAAGTATCTTGGCAACCCTAACCGGAGCAAAAAAAATTGAAAATGGGGGTGCAAGACGAGGACTTCCGAGGGGGTCACCCATCCTAGTACTACTCTCGCCCAAGCACGCTTAACTTCGGAGTTCCGATGGGATCCGGTGCATTAGTGCTGGTATGATCGCACCAGTCATGTTGAGGGCAAAATTCCTTTATGTGTTAACGGTTCACAGTCCCAACCTAGAGATATGGCCCATTCAAAAGGCCCAATGGGCTTAACGACAACCCATCCGCTTTGACAACGCAGCATCCTCGCAAGACGTGATATCGACGCATTGTAGGGTCCTCTAATGTGTCGCGAGTAAGGTTGTCGTCCTTTTAACAGCTCACGACGTACGATCCGGGACGGAAAAACAGAGCAAAAGAAGAAAAGTGGCTCGAAACTAATGAAAACGTTTGTTTTTGAGCTCTGAAAAGGGCACGGCGAGCTAGCTACCTGCCCCCGTCGTAGAGCTCTCGGAGATCTTTCCAACGGTATGCTGTGCGCCGCGTAAATCCATACGGATCAAAAGTTATGGGCACCGGAGCGACGTAGACCTGGTCACAAGCCCTACGCCCTCGGTTTGCGGGCCCAACCTCCACGTGAAGAGAAGTTGTCTTGCCCAAGGTGCCGTGGGATTCGATAATAGAAATGTGGTGGGTAAAGTATCTTGGCAACCCTAACCGGAGCAAAAAAAAATTGAAAAGGGGAGTGCAACACGGGGACTTCCCAGAGGGGTCACCCATCCTAGTTCTACTCTCGCCCAAGCACGCTTAACATCGGAGTTCTGATGGGATCCGGTGCATTAGTGCTGGTATGATCGCACCCGTCATGTTGAGGGCACAAATCCTTTATGTGTTAACGGGCCAATTCAAAAGACCCAATGGGCTTAACGACAACCCATCCGCTTCAACAACGCAGCATTCTCGCAAGACGTGATATCGACGCGTTGTAGGGTCCTCTAATGTGCCGCGAGTAAGGTTGTCGTCCTTTTCACAGCTCACGACGTACGATCCGGGACAGAAAAACAGAGCAAAAGAAGAAAAGTGGCCCGAAAATGATGAAAACGTTCAATTTTGAGCTCCGAAAAGGGCAAAGCGAGCTAGCTGGCTGCCCCCGCCGTAGAGCTCTCGGAGAGCTTTACAACGGTATGCTGTGCGCCACGTAACTCCTTACGGATCAAAAGCTATGGACACCGGAGCGACGGAGACCTGGTCACAAGCCCTACGCCCCCGGTTTGCGGGCCCAGCCTCCACGTGAAGAGAAGTTGTCTTGCCCAAGGTGCCGTGGTATTCTATAATAGAAATATGGTGGGTAAAGTATCTTGGCAACCCTAACCGGAGCAAAAAAAATTGAAAAGGGGGGTGCAACACGAGGACTTCCCAGGGGGTCACCCATCCTAGTACTACTCTCGCCCAACCACGCTTAACTTCGGAGTTCTGATGGGATCCAGTGCATTAGTGCTGGTATGATCGCACCCGTCATGTTGAGGGCACAATTCCTTTATGTGTTAATGGTTCACAGTCCCAACCTAGAGATATGGCCCATTCAAAAGGCCCAATGGGCTTAACGACAACCCATCCGCTTCAACAACGCAGCATCCTCGCAAGACGTGATATCAACGCATTGTAAGGTCCTCTAATGTGCCGCGAGTAACGTTGTCGTCCTTTTAAAGGCTCATGACGTACGATCCTGGACGGAAAAACAGAGCAAAAGAAGAAAAGTGGTCCGAAACTGATGAAAACGTTCGATTTTGAGCTCCGAAAAGGGTACAGCGAGCTTGCTAGCTGTCCCCGTCGTAGAGCTCTCAGAGAGCTTTCCAACGGTATGTTGTGCGCCTCGTAACTCCTTACGGATCAAAAGTTATGGGCACCGGAGCGACGGAGACCTGGTCACAAGCCCTACGCCCTCGGTTTGCGGGCCCAGCCTCCACGTGAAGAGAAGTTGTCTTGCCCAAGTTGCCGTGGGATTCGATAATAGAAATGTGGTGGGTAAAGTATCTTGGCAACCCTAACCGGAGCAAAAAAAATTGAAAAGGGTGGTGCAACACGAGGACTTCCCAGGGGGTCACCCATCCTAATACTACTCTCGCCCAAGCACGCTTAACTTCGGAGTTCTGATGGGATCCGGTGCATTAGCGCTGGTATGATCGCACCCGTCATGTTGAGGGCACAATTCCTTTATGTGTTAACGGTTCACAGTCCCAGCCTAGAGATATGGCCTATTCAAAAGGCCCAATGGTCTTAACGACAACCCATCCGCTTCAACAACGCAGCATCCTCGCAAGACGTGATATCGACGCATTGTAGGGTCCTCTAATGTGCCGCGAGTATGGTTGTCGTCCTTTTAACAGCTCACGACGTACGATCCGGGACAGAAAAATAGAGCAAAAGAAGAAAAGTGGCCCGAAACTGATGAAAACGTTCGATTTTGAGCTCCGAAAAGGGCACGGCGAGCTAGCTACCTGCCCCCGTCGTAGAGCTCTCGGAGAGCTTTCCAACGTTATGCGGTGCGCCGCGTAACTCCTTGCGGATCAAAATTTATGGGCACCGGAGCGACGGAGACCTGGTCACAAGCCCTACGCCCTCGGTTTGCGGTCCCAGCCTCCACGTGAAGAGAAGTTGTCTTGCCCAATGTGCCGTGGGATTCGATAATACAAATATGGTGGGTAAAGTTTCTTGGCAACCCTAACCGGAGCAAAAAAAATTGAAAAGGGGGGTGCAACACGAGGACTTCCCAGGGGGTCACCCATCCTAGTACTACTCTTGCCCAAGCACGCTTAACTTCGGAGTTCCGATGGGATCCGGTGCATTAGTGCTGGTATGATCGCACCCGTCATGTTGAGGGCACAATTCCTTTATGTGTTAACGGTTCACAGTCTCAGCCTAGGGATATGGCCCATTCAAAAGGCCCAATGGGCTTAACGAAAACCCATCCGCTTCAACAACGCAGCATCCTCGCAGGACGTGATATCGACGCATTGTAGGGTCCTCTAATGTGCCGCGAGTAAGGTTTTCGTCCTTTTAACAGCTCACGACGTATGATCCGGGACGGAAAAACATAGCAAAAGAAGAAAAGTGGCCCGAAACTGATGAAAACGTTCGATTTTGAGCTCCGAAAAGGGCAAAGCGAGCTAGCTAGCTGCCCCCGTCGTAGAGCTCTCGGATAGCTTTACAACGTTATGCTGTGCGCCACGTAACTCCTTACGGATCAAAAGTTATGGACACCGGAGCGACGGAGACCTGGTCACAAGCCCTACGCCCCCGGTTTGCGGGCCCAGCCTCCACGTGAAGAGAAGTTGTCTTGCCCAAGGTACCGTGGGATTCGATAATAGAAATATGGTGGGTAAAGTATCTTGGCAACCCTAACCGGAGCAAAAAAAATTGAAAAGGGGGTGCAACACGAAGACTTCCCAGGCGGTCACCCATCCTAGTACTACTCTCGCCCAACCACGCTTAACTTCAGAGTTCTGATGGGATCCAGTGCATTAGTGCTGGTATGATCGCACCCGTCATGTTGAGGGCACAATTCCTTTATGTGTTAACGGTTCACAGTCCCAACCTAGAGATATGGCCCATTCAAAAGGCCCAACGGGCTTAACGACAACCCATCCGCTTCAACAACGCAGCATCCTCGCAAGACGTGATATCAACACATTGTATGGTCCTCTAATGTGCAACGAGTAAGGTTGTCGTCCTTTTAAAGGCTCACGACGTACGATCCGGGACGGAAAAATAGAGCAAAAGAAGAAAAGTGGCCCGAAATTGATGAAGACGTTCGATTTTGAGCTCCGAAAAGGGCAAAACGAGCTAGCTTGCTGCCCCCGTCGTAGAGCTCTCAGAGAGCATTCCAACGGTATGTTGTGCGCCTCGTAACTCCTTACGGATCAAAAGTTATGGGCACCGGAGCGACGAAGACCTGGTCACAAGCCCTACACCCTCGGTTTGCGGTCCCAGCCTCCACGTGAAGAGAAGTTGTCCTGCCCAAGTTGGCGTGGGATTCGATAAAAGAAATGTGGTGGGTAAAGTATCTTGGCAACCCTAACCGGAGCAAAAAAAATTGAAAAGGGGGGTGCAACACGAGGACTTCCCAGGGGGTCACCCATCCTAATACTACTCTCGCCCAAGCACGCTTAACTTCGGAGTTCTGATGGGATCCGGTGCATTAGTGCTGGTATGATCGCACCCGTCATGTTGAGGGCACAATTCCTTTATGTGTTAACGGTTCACAGTCCCAGCCTAGAGATATGGCCCATTAAAAAGGCCCAATGGGCTTAACGACAACCCATCCGCTTCAACAACGAAGCATCCTCGCAAGACGTGATATCGACGCATTGTAGGGTCCTCTAATGTGCCGCGAGTAAGGTTGTCGTCCTTTTAACAGCTCACGACGTACGATCCAGGACGGAAAAACAGAGCAAAAGAAGAAAAGTGGCCCGAAACTAATGAAAACGTTCGATTTTGAGCTCCGAAAAGGGCAAACCGAGCTAGCTAGCAGCCCCCGTCGTAGAGCTCTCGGAGAGCTTTACAACGGTATGTTGTGTGCCGCGTAACTCCTTACGGATCAAAAGTTATGGGCACCGGAGCGACAGAAACCTAGTCACAAACCCTACGCCCTCAGTTTGCGGGCCCAGCCTCCACGTGAAGAGAAGTTGTCATGCCCAAGGTGCCGTGGGATTCGATAATAGAAATGTGGTGGGTAAAGTATCTTGGCAACACTAACCGGAGCAAAAAAAATTGAAAAGGGGGGTGCAACACGAGGACTTCCCAGGGGGTCACCCATCCTAGTACTACTCTCGCCCAAGCACGCTTAACTTCGGAGTTCTGATGGGATCCGGTGCATTAGTGCTGGTATGATCGCACCCGTCATGTTGAGGGCACAATTCCTTTATGTGTTAACGGTTCACCGTCCCAGCCTAGAGATATGGCCCATTCAAAAGGCCCAATGGGCTTAACGACAACCCATCCGCTTCAACAACGCAGCATCCTCGCAAGACGTGATATCGACGCATTGTAGGGTCCTCTAATGTGCCGCGAGTAAGGTTGTCGTCCTTTTAACAGCTCACGACGTACGATCCGGGACGGAAAAACAGAGCAAAAGAAGAAAAGTGGCCCGAAACTGATGAAAACGTTCGATTTTGAGCTCCAAAATGGGCATAGCAAGCAAGCTTGCTACCCCCGACATAGAGCTCTCAGAGAGCTTTCCAACGGTATGCTGTGCGCCTCGTAACTCCTTACGGATCAAAAGTTATGGGCACCGGAGCGACGGAGACCTGGTCACAAGCCCTACGCCCACAGTTTGCGGGCCCAGCCTCCACGTGAAGAGAAGTTGTCATGCCCAAGGTGCCGTGGGATTCGATAATTGAAATGTGGTGGGTAAAGTATCTTGGCAACCCTAACCGGAGCAAAAAAAATTGAAAAGGGGGGTGCAACACGAGGACTTCCCAGCGGGTCACCCATCATAGTACTACTCTCGCCCAAGCACGCTGAACTTCGGAGTTCTGATGGGATCCGGTGCATTAGTGCTGGTATGATCGCACCCGTCATGTTGAGCGCACAATTCCTTTATGTGTTAACGGTTCACAGTCCCATCCTAGAGATATGGCCCATTCAAATGGCCCAATGGGCTTAACGACAACCCATCCGCTTCAACAACGCAGTATCCTCTCAAGACGTGATATCGACGCATTGTAGGGTCCTCTAATGTGCCGCGAGTAAGGTTGTCGTCCTTTTAACAGCTCACGACGTACGATTCGGGACGGAAAAACAGAGCAAAAGAAGAAAAGTGGCCCGAAACTGATGAAAACGTTTGATTTTGAGCTCCAAAAATGGCAAAGCGAGCTAGCTGGCTGCCCCCGTCGTAGAGCTCTCGGAGAGCTTTACAACGGTATGCTGTGCGCCGCGTAACTCCTTACGGATCAAAAGTTATGGGCACCGGAGCGACGGAGACCTGGTCACAAGCCCTACGCCCTCAGTTTGCGGGCCCAGCCTCCACGTGAAGAGAAGTTGTCATGCCCAAGGTGCCGTGGGATTCGATAATAGAAATGTGGTGGGTAAAGTATCTTGGCAACACTAACCGGAGCAAAAAAAATTGAAAAGGGGGGTGCAACACGAGGACTTCCCAGGGGGTCACCCATCCTAGTACTACTCTGGCCCAAGCACGCTTAACTTCGGAGTTCTGATGCGATTTGGTGCATTAGTGCTGGTATGATCGCACCCATCATGGTGGGGGTAGAATTCCTTTTTGTGTTTACGGTTCACAGTCCCAGCCTAGAGATATGGCCCATTCAAAAGTCCCAATGGGCTTAACGACAACCCATCCGCTTCAACAACGCAGTATCCTCTCAAGACGTGATATCGACGCATTGTAGGGTCCTCTAATGTGCCGCGAGTAAGGTTGTCGTCCTTTTAACAGCTCACGACGTACGATCCGAGACGGAAAAACAGAGCAAAAGAGGAAAAGTGGCCCGAAACTGATGAAAACGTTCGATTTTGAGCTCCAAAATGGGCAAAACAAGCTCGCTTGCTTCCCCCGTCATAGAGCTCTCAGAGAGCTTTCCAACGGTATGCTGTGCGCCTCGTAACTCCTTACGGATCAAAAGTTATGGGCACCGGAGCGACGGAGACCTGGTCACAAGCCCTACGCCCTCAGTTTGCGGGCCCAGCCTCCACGTGAAGAGAAGTTGTCATGCCCAAGGTGCCGTGGGATTCGATAATTCAAATGTGGTGGGTAAAGTATCTTGGCAACCCTAACCGGAGCAAAAAAAATTGAAAAGGGGGGTGCAACACGAGGACTTCCCAGGGGGTCACCCATCATAGTACTACTCTCGCCCAAGCACGCTGAACTTCGGAGTTCTGATGGGATCCGGTGCATTAGTGCTGGTATGATCGCACCCGTCATGTTGAGCGCACAATTCCTTTATGTGTTAACGGTTCACAGTCCCAGCCTAGAGATATGGCCCATTCAAAAGGCCCAATGGGCTTAACGACAACCCATCCGCTTCAACAACGCAGTATCCTCTCAAGACGTGATATCGACGAATTGTAGGGTCCTCTAATGTGCCGCGAGTAAGGTTGTCGTCCTTTTAACAGCTCACGACGTACGATCCGGGACGGAAAAACAGAGCAAAAGAAGAAAAGTGGCCCGAAACTGATGAAAACGTTTGATTTTGAGCTCCAAAAAGGGCAAAGCGAGCTAGCTGGCTGCCCCCGTCGTAGAGCTCTCGGAGAGCTTTACAACGGTATGCTGTGCGCCGCGTAACTCCTTACGGATCAAAAGTTATGGGCACCGGAGCGACGGAGACCTGGTCACAAGCCCTACGCCCTCAGTTTGCGGGCCCAGCCTCCACGTGAAGAGAAGTTGTCATGCCCAAGGTGCCGTGGGATTCGATAATAGAAATGTGGTGGGTAAAGTATCTTGGCAACCCTAACTGGAGCAAAAAAAATTGAAAAGGGGGGTGCAACACGAGGACTTCCCAGGGGGTCACCCATCCTAGTACTACTCTCGCCCAAGCACGCTTAACTTCGGAGTTCTGATGCGATTGGGTGCATTAGTGCTGGTATGATCGCACCCGTCATGGTGGGGGTAGAATTCCTTTTTGTGTTTACGGTTCATAGTCCCAGCCTAGAGATATGGCCCTTTCAAAAGGCCCAATGGGCTTAACGACAACCCATCCGCTTCAACAACGCAGTATCCTCTCAAGACGTGATATCGACGCATTGTAGCGTCCTCTAATGTGCCGCGAGTAAGGTTGTCGTCCTTTTAACAGCTCACGACGTACGATCCGGGACGGAAAAACAGAGCAAAAGAAGAAAAGTGGCCCGAAACTGATGAAAACGTTCGATTTTGAGCTCCAAAATGGGCACAGCAAGCTTGCTTGCTGCCCCCGTCATAGAGCTCTCAGAGAGCTTTCCAACGGTATGCTGTGCGCCTCGTAACTCCTTACGGATCAAAAGTTATGGGCACCGGAGCGACGGAGACCTGGTCACAAGCACTACGCCCTCGATTTGCGGGCCCAGCCTCCACGTGAAGAGAAGTTGTCTTGCCCAAGGTGCCGTGAGATTCGATAATAGAAATGTGGGGGGTAAAGTATCTTGGCAACCCTAACCGAAGAAAAAAAAATTGAAAAGGGGGGTGCAACACGAGGACTTCACAGGGGGTCACCCATCCTAGTACTACTCTGGCCCAAGCACGCTTAACTTCGGAGTTCTGATGGGATCCGGTGCATTAGTGCTGGTATGATCGCACCCGTCATGTTGAGGGCACAATTCCTTTATGTGTTAACGGTTCACAGTCCCAGCCTAGAGATATGGCCCATTCAAAAGGCCCAATGGGCTTAACGACAACCCATCCGCTTCAACAACGCAGCATCCTCGTAAGACGTGATATCGACGCATTGTAGGTTCCTCTAATGTGCCGCGAGTAAGGTTGTTGTCCTTTTAACAGCTCACGACGTACGATCCGGGACCGAAAAATAGAGCAAAAGAAGAAAAGTGGACCGAAACTGATGAAAACGTTCAATTTTGAGCTCCGAAAAGGGCAAAGCGAGCTAGCTGGCTACCCCTGTCGTAGAGCTCTCGGAGAGCTTTACAATGGTATGCTGTGCGCCGCATAACTCCTTACGGATCAAAAGTTATGGGCACCGGAGCGACGGAGACCTGGTCACAAGCCCTACGTCCTCGGTTTACGGGTCCAGCCTCCACGTGAAGAGAAGTTGTCTTGCCCAAGGTGCCGTGGGATTCGATAATAGAAATGTGGTGGGTAAAGTATCTTGGCAACCCTAACCGGAGCAAAAAAAATTGAAAAGGGGGGTGCAACACGAGGACTTCCCAGGGGGTCACCCATCCTTGTACTACATTCGCCCAAGCACGCTTAACTTCGGAGTTCTGATGGGATCCGGTGCATTAGTGCTGGTATGATCGCACCCGTCATGTTGAGGGCACAATTCCTTTATGTGTTAACGGTTCACAGTCCCAGCCTAGAGATATGGCCCATTCAAAAGGCCCAATGGGCTTAACGACAAACCATCCACTTCAACAACGCAGCATCCTCGCAAGACGTGATATCGACGCATTGTAGGGTCCTCTAATGTGCCGCGAGTAAGGTTGTCGTCCTTTTAACAGCTCACGACGTACGATCCGGGACGGAAAAACAGAGCAAAAGAAGAAAAGTGGCCCGAAACTGATGAAAACGTTTGATTTTGAGCTCCAAAAAGGGCAAAGCGAGCTAGGTGGCTGCCCCCGTCGTAGAGCACTCGGAGGGCTTTACAACGGTATGCTGTGCGCCGCGTAACTCCTTACGGATCAAAAGTTATGGGCACCGGAGCGACGGAGACCTGGTCACAAGCCCTACGCCCTCGGTTTGCGGGCCCAGCCTCCACGTGAAGAGAAGTTGTCTTTCCCAAGGTGCCGTGGGATTCGATAATAGAAATGTGGTGGGTAAAGTATCTTGGCACCCCTAACCGAAGCAAAAAAAAATGAAAAGGTGGGTGCAACACGAGGACTTCCCATGGGGTCACCCATCCTAGTACTACTCTGGCCCAAGCACGCTTAACTTCGGAGTTCTGATGGGATCCGGTGCATTAGTGCTGGTATGATCGCACCCGTCATGTTGAGGGCACAATTCCTTTATGTGTTAACGGTTCACAGTCCCAGCCTAGAGATATGGCCCATTCAAAAGGGCCAATGGGCTTAACGACAACCCATCCGCTTCAACAACGCAGCATCCTCGCAAGACGTGATATCGACGCATTGTAGGGTCCTCTAATGTGCCGCGAGTAAGGTTGTTGTCCTTTTAACAGCTCACGACGTACGATCCGGGACCGAAAAATAGAGCAAAAAAAGAAAAGTGGCCCGAAACTGATGAAAACGTTCGATTTTGAGCTCCGAAAAGGGCAAAGCGAGCTAGCTGGCTACCCCCGTCGTAGAGCTCTCGGAGAGCTTTACAATGGTATGCTGTGCGCCGCGTAACTCCTTACGGATCAAAACTTAGGGGCACCGGAGCGACGGAGACCTGGTCACAAGCCCTACGCCCTCGGTTTGCGGGCCCAGCCTCCACGTGAAGAGAAGTTGTCTTGCCCTAGGTTCCGTGGGATTCGATAATTGAAATGTGCTGGGTAAAGTATCTTGGCAACCCTAACCGGAGCAAAAAAAATTGAAAAGGGGGGTGCAACACGAGGACTTCTCAGGGGGTCACCCATCCTAGTACTACTCTCGCCCAAGAACGCTTAACTTTGGAGTTCTGATGGGATCCGGTGCATTAGTGTTTGTATGATCGCACCCGTCATTTTGAGGGCACAATTCCTTTATGTGTTAACGGTTCACAGTCCCAACCTAGAAATATGGTCCATTCAAAAGGCCCAATGGGCTTAACGACAACCCATCCGCTTCAACAACGCAGCATCCTTGCAAGACGTGATATCGACGCATTGTAGGGTCCTCTAATGTGCCACGAGTAAGGTTGTCGTCCTTTTAACAGCTCACGACGTACGATCCGGGATGAAAAAACAGAGCAAAAGAAGAAAAGTAGACCGAAACTGATGAAAACGTTCGATTTTGAGCTCCGAAAAGGGCACAGCAAGCAAGCTTGCTGCCCTCGTCGTAGAGCTCTCAGAGAGCTTTCCAACGGTATGCTGTGCGCCTCGTAACTCATTACGGATCAAAAGTTATGGGCACCGGTTTGCGGGCCCAGCCTCCACGTGAAGAGAAGTTGTCTTGCCCAAGGTGCCGTGGGATTCGATAATAGAAATGTGGTGGGTAAAGTATCTTGGCAACCCTAACCGTAGCAAAAAAAATTGAAAAGGGGGGTGCAACACGAGGACTTCCCAGGGGGTCTCCCATCCTAGTACTACTCTCGCCCAAGCACGCTTAATTTCGGAGTTCTGATGGGATCCGGTGCATTAGTGCTGGTATGATCGCACCCGTCATGTTGAGGGCACAATTCCTTTATGTGTTAACGGTTCACAGTCCCAGCCTAGAGATATGGACCATTCAAAAGGCCCAATGGGCTTAACGACAACCTATCCGCTTCAACAACGCAGCATCCTCGCAAGACGTGATATCGACGCATTGTAGGGTCCTCTAATGTGCCGTGATTAAGGTTGTCGTCCGTTTAACAGCTCACGACATACGATCCGGGATGAAAAAACAGAGCAAAAGAAGAAAAGTGGCCCGAAACTGATGAAAACGTTCGATTTTGAGCTCCGAAAAGGGTATAGCGTGCTAGCTTGCTGCCCCTGTCGTAGAGCTCTCAGAGAGCTTACCAACGGTATGCTGTGCGTCTCGTAACTCCTTACGGATCAAAAGTTATGGGCACCGGAGCGACGGAGACCTAGTCACAAGCCCTACGCCCTCGGTTTGCGGGCCCAGCCTCCACGTGAAGAGAAGTTGTCTTGCCCAAGGTGCCGTGGGACTCGATAATAGAAACGTGGTGGGTAAAGTATCTTGGCAACCCTAACCGGAGCAAAAAAAATTGAAAAGGGGGGTGCAACACGAGGACTTCCCAGGGGGTCACCCATCCTAGTACTACTCTCGCCCAAGCACGCTTAACTTCGGAGTTCTGATGGGATCCGGTGCATTAGTGCTGGTATGATCGCACCCGTCATGTTGAGGGCACAATTCCATTATGTGTTAACGGTTCACCGTCCCAGCCTAGAGATATGGCCCATTCAAAAGGCCCAATGGGCTTAACGACAACCCATCCGCTTCAACAACGCAGCATCCTCGCAAGACGTGATATCGACGCATTGTAGGGTCCTCTAATGTGCCGCGAGTAAGGTTGTCGTCCTTTTAACAGCTCACGACGTACGATCTGGGACGAAAAAACAGGGCAAAAGAAGAAAAGTGGCCCGAAACTGATGAAAATGTTCGATTTTGAGCTCCGAAAAGGGCACAGCAATATGGCTTGCTACCCCCGTCGTAGAGCTCTCAGAGGGCTTTCCAACGGTATGCTGTGCGCCGCGTAACTCCTTACGGATCAAAAGTTATGGGCACCGGAGCGACGGAGACCTGGTCACAAGCCCTACGCCCTCGGTTTGCGGGCCCAGCCTCCACGTGAAGAGAAGTTGTCTTGCCCAAGGTGCCGTGGGACTCGATAATAGAAATTTGGTGGGTAAATTATCTTGGCAACCCTAACCGGAGCAAAAAAAATTGAAAAGGGGGGTGCAACACGAGGACTTCCCAGGGGGTCACCCATCCTAGTACTACTATCGCCCAACCTCGCTTAACTTCGGAGTTCTGATGGGATCCGGTGCATTAGTGCTGGTATGATCGCACCCGTCATGTTGAGGGCACAATTCCTTTATGTGTTAACAGTTAACAGTCCCAGCCTAGAGATATGGCCCATTCAAAAGGCCCAATGGGCTTAACGACAACCCATCCGCTTCAACAACGCAGTATCCTCGCAAGACGTGATATCGACGCATTGTAGGGTCCTCTAATGCGCCGTGAGTAAGGTTGCCGTCCTTTTAACAGCTCACGACGTACGATCCGGGACGGAAAAACAGAGCAAAAGCAGAAAAGTGGCCCGAAACTGATGAAAACGTTTGATTTTGAGCTCCGAAAAGGGCAAAGCAAGCAAGCTAGCTGCCCCCGTCGTAGAGCTCTCAAAGAGCTTTCCAACGGTATGCTGTGCGCCTCGTAACTCCTTACGGATCAAAAGTTATGGGCACCGGAGCGACAGAGACCTGGTCACAAGCCCTACGCCCTCGGTTTGCGGGCCCAGCCTCCACGTGAAGAGAAGTTGTCTTGCCCAAGGTGCCGTGGGATTCGATAATAGAAATGTGGTGGGTAAAGTATCTTGGCAACCCTAACCGAAGCAAAAAAAATTGAAAAGGGGGGTGCAACACGAGAACTTCCCAGGGGGTCTCCCATCCTAGTATTACTCTCGCCCAAGGACGCTTAACTTCGGAGTTCTGATGGGATACGGTGCATTAGTGCTGGTATAATCGCACCCGTCATGTTGAGGGCACAATTCCTTTATGTGTTAACGTTTCACAGTCCTAGCCTAGAGATATGGCCCATTCAAAAGGCCCAATAGGCTTAACGACAACCCATCCGCTTCAACAACGCATCATCTTCGCAAGACGTGATATCGACGCATTGTAGGGTCCTCTAACGTGCCGCGAGTAAGGTTGTCGTCCTTTTAACAGCTCACGACGTACGATCCGGGACGGAAAAACAGAGCAAATGAAGAAAAGTGGCCCGAAACTGATGAAAACGTTCGATTTTGAGCTCCGAAAAGGGCACAGCGAGCTAGCTAACTGCCCCCGTCGTAGAGCTCTCGGAGAGCTTTCCAACGGTATGCTGTTTGCCGCGTAACTCCTTACGGATCAAAAGTTATGGATACCGGAGCGACGGAGACCTGGTCACAAGCCCTATGCCCTCGGTTTGCGGGCCCAGCCTCCACGTGAAGAGAAGTTGTCTTCCCCAAGGTGCCGTGGGATGCGATAATAGAAATGTGGTGGGTAAAGTATCTTGGCAACCCTAACTGGAGCAAAAAAAATTTAAAAGGGGGGTACAACACGAGGACTTCCCAAGGGGTCTCCCATCCTAGTATTACTCTCGCCCAAGGACGCTTAACTTCGGAGTTCTTATGGGATACGGTGCATTAGTGCTGGTATGATCGCACCCGTCATGTTGAGGGCACAATTCCTTTATGTGTTAACGGTTCACAGTCCCAGCCTAGAGATATGGCCCACTCAAAAGGCCCAATGGGCTTAACGACAACCCATCCGCTTCAACAACGCAGCATCCTCGCAAGACGTGATATCAACACATTGTATGGTCCTCTAATGTGCAACGAGTAAGGTTGTCGTCCTTTTAAAGGCTCACGACGTACGATCCGGGACTGAAAAATAGAGCAAAAGAAGAAAAATGGCCCGAAACTAATGAAAACGTTCGATTTTGAGCTCCGAAAAGGGCAAAGCGAGCTAGCTGGCTGCCCCCGCCGTAGAGCTCTCGGAGAGCTTTACAACGGTATGCTGTGCGCCGCGTAACTCCTTACTGATCAAAAGTTATGGGCACCGGAGCGACGGAGACCTGGTCACAAGCCCTACGCCCTCGGTTTGCGGGCCCAGCCTCCACGTGAAGAGAAGTTGTCTTGCCCAAGGTGCCGTGGGATTCGATAATAGAAATGTGGTGGGTAAACTATCTTGGCAACCCTAACCGGAGCAAAAAAAATTGAAAAGGGGGGTGCAACACGAGGACTTCCCAGGGGGTCACCCATCCTAGTACTACTCTCGCCCAAGCACGCTTAACTTCGGAGTTCTGATGGGATCCGATGCATTAGTGCTGGTATGATCGCACCCTTCATGTTGAGGGCACAATTCCTTTATGTGTTAACGGTTCATACTCCCAGCCTAGAGATATGGCCCATTCAAAAGGCCCAATGGGCTTAACGACAACCCATCCGCTTCAACAACGCAGCATCCTCGCAAGATGTGATATCGACGCACTGTAGGGTCCTCTAATGTGCCGCGAGTATGGTTGTTGTCCTTTTAACAGCTCACGACGTACGATCCGGGACGGAAAAACAGAGCAAAAGAAGAAAAGTAGCCCGAAACTGATGAAAACGTTCGATTTTGAGCTCTGAAAAGGGCACGGCGAGCTACCTACCCACCCCCGTCGTAGAGCTCTCAGAGAGCTTTCCAACGGTATGCTGTGCGCCGCGTAACTCCATACGGATCAAAAGTTATGGGCACCGGAGCGACGGAGACCTAGTCACAAGCCCTACGCCCTCGGTTTGCGGGCCCAGCCTCCACGTGAAGAGAAGTTGTCTTGCCCAAGGTGCTGTGGGATTCGATAATAGAAATGTGGTGGGTAAAGTATCTTGGTAACCCTAACCGGAGCAAAAAAAATTGAAAAGGGGGGTGCAACACGAAGACTTCCCAGGGGGTCGCCCATCCTAGTACTACTCTTGCCCAAGCACGCTTAACTTCGCAGTTCTGATTGGATCCGGTGCATTAGTGCTGGTATGATCGCACCCGTCATGTTGAGGGCACAATTCCTTTATGTGTTAACAGTTCATAGTCCCAGCCTAGAGATATGGCCCATTCAAAAAGCCCAATGGGCTTAACGACAACCCATCCGCTTCAACAACGCAGCATCCTCGCAAGACGTGATATCGACGCATTGTAGGGTCCTCTAATGTGCCACAAGTAAGGTTGTCGTCCTTTTAACAGCTCACGACGTACGATCCGAGACGGAAAAACAGAGCAAATGAAGAAAAGTGGCCCGAAACTGATGAAAACGTTCGATTTTGAGCTCCAAAATGGGCATAGCAAGCTAGCTTGCTACCCCCGTCATAGAGCTCTCAGAGAGCTTTCCAACGGTATGCTGTGCGCCTCGTAACTTCTTACGGATCAAAAGTTATGGGCACCGGAGTGACGGAGACCTGGTCACAAGCCCTACGCCCTCAGTTTGCGGGCCCAGCCTCCACGTGAAGAGAAGTTGTCATGCCCAAGGTGCCGTGGGATTCGATAATTGAAATGTGGTGGGTAAAGTATCTTGGCAACCCTAACCGGAGCAAAAAAAATTGAAAAGGGGGGTGCAACACGAGGACTTCCCATGGGGTCACCCATCATAGTACTACTCTCGCCCAAGCACGCTGAACTTCGGAGTTCTGATGGGATCCGGTGCATTAGTGCTGGTATGATCGCACCCGTCATGTTGAGCGCACAATTCCTTTATGTGTTAACGGTTCACAGTCCCAGCCTAGAGATATGGCCCATTCAAAAGGCCCAATGGGCTTAACGACAACCCATCCGCTTCAACAACGCAGTATCCTCTCAAGACGTGATATCGACGCATTGTAGGGTCCTCTAATGTGCCGCGAGTAAGGTTGTTGTCCTTTTAACAGCTCACGACGTACGATCCGGGACCAAAAAATAGAGCAAAAGAAGAAAAGTGGCCCGAAACTGATGAAAACGTTCGATTTTGAGCTCCGAAAAGGGCAAAGCGAGTTAGCTGGCTACCCCTGTCGTAGAGCTCTCGGAGAGCTTTACAATGGTATGCTGTGCGCCGCGTAACTCCTTACGGATCAAAAGTTATGGGCACCGGAGCGACGGAGACCTGGTCCCAAGCCGCTCGACCTTGGTTTGCGTGCCCAGCCTCTACGTGAAGCAAAGTTGTCTCGCCCAAGGTGCCGTGGGATTCGGTAACAGAAATGTGACGGATTAGGCTGCCGGCCTTCCCGCGGCGCACGACGTACGATCCGGGATGAAAAAACAGCGCAAAAATAGAAAAGTGCCCCGAAACTGATGAAAACGTTCGATTTTGGGCTCCGAAAAAAGGCCAAGCAAAGCGGGCTTAGCTGCCCCGTCGTAGAGCTCTCGGAGAGCTTTCCAACGGTATGCTGTGGGCCGCGTAACTCCTTACGGATCAAGAGTTATGGGCTCCGGAGCGACGGAGACCTGGTCCCAAGCCGCTCGACCTCGGTTTGCGGGCCCAGCCTCTACGTGAAGCAAAGTTGTCTCGCCCAAGGTGCCGTGGGATTCGGTAACAGAAATGTGACGGATTAGGTTGCCGGCCTTCCCGCGGCGCACGACGTACGATCCGGGATGAAAAAATAGCGCAAAAACAGAAAAGTGACCCGAAACTGATGAAAACGTTCGATTTTGGGCTCCGAAAAAAGGCCCAGCAAAGCGGGCTTAGCTGCCCCGTCGTAGAGCTCTCGGAGAGCTTTCCAACGGTATGCTATGGGCCGCGTAACTCCTTACGGATCAAGAGTTATGGGGTCCGGAGCGACGGAGACCTGGTCCCAAGCCGCGCGACCTCGGTTTGCGGGCCCAGCCTCTACGTGAAGCAAAGTTGTCTCGCCCAAGGTGCCGTGGGATTCGGTAACAGAAATGTGACGGATTAGGTTGCCGGCCTTCCCGCGGCGCACGACGTACGATCCGGGACGAAAAAACAGCGCAATAACAGAAAAGTGCCCCGAAACTGATGAAAACGTTCGATTTTGGGCTCCAAAAAAAGGCCCAGCGGAGCGGGCTTAGCTGCCCCGTCGTAGAGCTCTCGGAGAGCTTTCCAACGGTATGCTGTGGGCCGCGTAACTCCTTACGGATCAAGAGTTATGGGCTCCGGAGCGACGGAGACCTGGTCCCAAGCCGCGCGACCTCGGTTTGCGGGCCCAGCCTCTACGTGAAGCAAAGTTGTCTCGCCCAAGGTGCCGTGGGATTCGGTAACAGAAATGTGACGGATTAGGTTGCCGGCCTTCCCGCGGCGCACGACGTACGATCCGGGACGAAAAAACAGCGCAAAAACAGAAAAGTGCCCCGAAACAGATGAAAACGTTCGATTTTGGGCTCCGAAAAAAGGCCCGGCAGAGCGGGCTTAGCTGCCCCGTCGTAGAGCTCTCGGAGAGCTTTCCAACGGTATGCTGTGGGCCGCGTAACTCCTTACGGATCAAGAGTTATGGGCTCCGGAGCGACGGAAACCTAGTCCCAAGCCGCTCGACCTCGGTTTGCGGGCCCAGCCTCTACGTGAAGCAAAGTTGTCTCGCCCAAGGTGCCGTGGGATTCGGTAACAGAAATGTGACGGATTAGGTTGCCGGCCTTCCCGCGGCGCACGACGTACGATCCGGGACGAAAAAACAGCGCAAAAACAGAAAAGTGCCCCGAAACTGATGAAAACGTTCAATTTTGGGCTCCGAAAAAAGGCCAAGCAAAGCGGGCTTAGCTGCCCCGTCGTAGAGCTCTCGGAGAGCTTTCCAACGGTATGCTGTGGGCCGCGTAACTCCTTACGGATCAAGAGTTATGGGCTCCGGAGCGACGGAGACCTGGTCCCAAGCCGCTCGACCTCGGTTTGCGGGCCCAGCCTCTACGTGAAGCAAAGTTGTCTCGCCCAAGGTGCCGTGGGATTCGGTAACAGAAATGTGACGGATTAGGTTGCCGGCCTTCCCGCGGCGCACGACGTACGATCCGGGACGAAAAAACAGAGCAAAAACAGAAAAGTACCCCGAAACTGATGAAAACGTTCAATTTTGGGCTCCGAAAAAAGGCCAAGCAAAGCGGGCGTAGCTGCCCCGTCGTAGAGCTCTCGGAGAGCTTTCCAACGGTATGCTGTGGGCCGCGTAACTCCTTACGGATCAAGAGTTATGGGCTCCGGAGCGACGGAGACCTGGTCCCAAGCCGCTCGACCTCGGTTTGCGGGCCCAGCCTCTACGTGAAGCAAAGTTGTCTCGCCCAAGGTGCCGTGGGATTCGGTAACAGAAATGTGACGGATTAGGTTGCCGGCCTTCCCGCGGCGCACGACGTACGATCCGGGACGAAAAAATAGCGTAAAAACAGAAAAGTGACCCGAAACTGATGAAAACGTTCGATTTTGGGCTCCGACAAAAGGCCCAGCATAGCGGGCTTAGCTGCCCCGTCGTAGAGCTCTCGGAGAGCTTTCCAACGGTATGCTATGGGCCGCGTAACTCCTTACGGATCAAGAGTTATGGGCTCTGGAGCGACGGAGACCTAGTCCCAAGCCGCGCGACCTCGGTTTGCGGGCCCAGCCTCTACGTGAAGCAAAGTTGTCTCGCCCAAGGTGCCGTGGGATTCGGTAACAGAAATGTGACGGAATAGGTTGCCGGCCTTCCCGCGGCGCAGGACGTACGATCCGGGACGAAAAAATAGCGCAAAAACAGAAAAGTGCCCCGAAACTGATGAAAACGTTCGATTTTGGGCTCCGAAAAAAGGCCCAGCAAAGCGGGCTTAGTGCCCCGTTGTAGAGCTCTTGGAGAGCTTTCCAACGGTATGCTGTGGGCCGCGTAACTCCTTA